>JASANH010000505.1:0-330045 GCA_030248295.1 Mesodorylaimus sp. YZB2_4 | reverse complement strand
GTATGCATTATAGCAGCCTCATTGGAATTCCACTTTAACTAGCAGACTTGCAGAGCCGAATCGTTTATTTTTTAAATTTTTTCGGGTTGGGCCCCGTGACCCCCCGGGACTTCCAACCCGTTTTGCCTCTAGCCAGCCAGCAGTCATGATGTGATACGCGAGGCCGTGAGGGGTGACCGGCTCTCACGGCAACTTCCTTCTGTGTGTCTCCACGGAGCGCCTCCAGGATGATGCTAGGCGAAAAGAGAGGGACCATCTTGACTTGTGTTCGGGAACCAGTTTCCTGTTTTTCTACTCGTTCGGCGTCCGCCACTTGGTGGTACTTAATGAGTCGCCCAGAGCCAAGTGTGCAAGGCCAGCGACGGACTTACAAAAGTGCCGTCCTCAGTCGGGAAAGAACTGCGGCCTCCCAGTCAGGGTTGCTGGCCCTAAGCAATGCGGGACCAACGCATTAACCAACAGCCACCGTGGCTCTGAGCCTGATCGTGTTGCACTGCCGTTTCCGCATGGGGTTTTGACAAAAGATACGCTTGAACGTATTGACTGATTACCTGATTGGACGATCAACCTACCTTGCATATTCTGCTTCACAGAGAATAAAAAGCGCGAAATTTGGAATTTGGGGGGTGAAAGCGCCCAGAAGGGTCAGGTCAGAATATGTACACTATTCTTTTTTTGATTGCAATGTGCTCGCTCCTGTGTATATTTTGGAGGCAAAGGCCGAAATCAGGCATTTCGCTTTAATGCGGAGACTGGTGATTACGGGAGTTGCCTGAGACCAGGCAATACGCGGAATACCGGCTTAAGGCAAAGGTCGACTTTGGTCCACAAAGTGGGCTTCTACAAGCTCGGAACCAAAGACGGCTCCTTCTCCTGAACAAAACGACTTAGAAATCTGCAAAGAGAACTTTTTGTAGCCCAATACGTTTCCAGTACCGTAACAAATAGCCTTGCCGGAACTGTTGCAACTGCATCGATGACTGGAAGACCGCAAGAAGTTTTTCAAAAATGCAAGTGCGAGGGAGGTTGCAAAAGCAGATGTAAATGCAAGTCGGCTAATTTGTTGTGTAACAGTTGCTGTCATAAGCTCAAGATGTCGATTAAGTATGCGTGGGCTTCTCATTCATCCTGTGCATGCTTTACGAATACTTTATTTGCTAATGAATCGAGAATGCACAAAGACAGAATAGAAGCACCTACAGTATTTTACTATTTCTAAAACGGGTTATGTAGAATGCCCAACTTCGGGACTCCATCATTTTGCGTATTGCCTGGTCACTCAAGCAACTCCTGTAATGACCAGCCTTAGCGAGGTCATTTCGGCCTTTGCCGCCGCGCCGGTGTCATGACGTAATGTGTCCGCCATCGAAAGCCATCGTAATGTGTCCGGGCGGACACACTACCAAAATAGACATTGTTTCTCCTGCATGACAACACGATTTGCCTTTTCCAAGCTTTTTATTGGTTATGTCTATCTACTTATGCCACTACACTGTAGTTACTGTAGCTTGTCTCGGGTTTTCAAATTCATCCCTGTGTTTGATAAAGATCACACTTATAATCAGCAATTAGGTCAGAACTAATTGATATACGAGTATATGCTTCTGAATAACTCATTAGTATCAGTACTAGTTCACACTTTGCTGTAGCATATACAGTACTGCGTTCTACCGCACTGTACAAAAAAGAAAAACCTAACTCCAGCGTTTTCGTGTTACAGTATTCTTGTTTTTAAAATGTCTAACAAGCTTGGACTTCTTGGCTGATTCTCTCGCACAAAATTTTTTATTTTTGTGAATCGCGAAGAGGATGCATGTGTTGTTACCGTCGCGCGTATTACCGCAACAGCAACTCCAACCTGATCTTGCGTAGACCTACCGTAACCCGGTGCCACCACTTAGATTATGAGGGCAATCTAAGAACCCGTGTGCTATCCTGATCCAACTCACACATCAATCACGCTTACCGCACCGTCTCGGTGACCGCCGATCCGACGCGCACCCAAGACGCTGAGACGAATAAGGGGCTATGCTCGAGAGAGCCCTTGTCCCGATCCGTCTCTTCCCTCGAAATTCCAACGCCACACACTTGAGCCCAGTCCTCGACCGGGTTCGCCCCGTCGCACCGCCTCGTCGCCCCGATCGCCTAGCTGATAAGGCGAATAGACCAAAACACAAGACGGAATTCCAAGACGACTTTACCGAACCGAATCCTTTCAACTGAACTGACTAAACTGTACAAATTCAGGCACAGCGCACCAAAAGGCGGGTCAACTTCATCCTCAATCCTCCAATCATATCACATCTCGCGGGGTCTTTACCGGTAACGAGCGCCCTCTGTTCGTCCTCGAGCGCCCCCTGTTCGCTGGTCTCGATCTCCTCGGAGGTGGTCGTTGGTCGACGTCTGGCGCCCATGAACGCCACCCGCTGGGCTCGAGGTCACGGCGAGGCCCAATGCTGAGGCGGCGAGTATGTCCCGACGGCAGCACGTGCCCTAGGCTCACCACACTCGGCAAAGGCACCGCACGTGCCTTTGGCTCCGGCCCCGACGTCGCAATCGCTGCCTGCGGTGCTGCCATCCACCTGGTCCTTCCCCGACCATTGTCCACCTTCCAAATTTACGACCTTCTTTTGATCATCCGGGCGGCCACTAATCCGTCTCCTAATCCGCTTGTTTTCGCCAAATTCGAACCGTCAACGGGCGGGAAGATGAGCTTACTGTGCCTGACTGGCACATTCACAAGACATGCAATGTGGCTCGGCACATACTGACAAGGGGAGGTAATCAATAGGAACAAAATTAGGTATTTTGGTTTGCAGACACTAGAAAAGTAGGAGGAACAGATTGCTAGCAAACACAGATGGAATGGACATTGCGAGACCTGATTAGTGTCTTTGATGAGCAGCTGAAAGATTTGCGTATGAAAATCAGCAGTTGAATTGCCATCTCGCCCGCTCAATAAAGCCTCGAACCTAATAGCTTATGATTCATATACGGATATCCTTCGAAGTACGGAAACAACATGTCATGGCGCATGTTTTGACCCTACCTAATAAAGGCGGAGTGAGCCTATGCCATGGTGATGTCATAGCAATTGCGCAAACAGCGGCGTATAAAAACCCACTTTGCTCCCTCAAGCATCCGTCGGATCGATAGCTTGAAGAAAGGTGCGTACCGGCCTTTTCAAGCACTCCGCTGGACTAGCTAACATTCCTCTATTCGACGAGTAGCTGCTGGGAGAGGCAAGTTTTAGGTTTTGGCTTGTTGGTATCAGTTGTGGTAGACAAGTCCGCGCTACACCACCCCTCTCTGAGGCCTTTGATGTTCTCACCAAAACCTATGGCGATGTATATTTTTATTGCATAAAGTAGAGAATTTTGTGCTAAAAATGACCCTAGGCAGAAAATGGGTCTTCTGAAATCTGAAGGAATGGAGGTTTCCATTGGCTGGAAAAGCCGCATCATTGGCGGAGTTTGAGTTAATGCGAAAGATGTCGATGCAGAAAGGATAGCATCCAGACAGCTGAAATTTTCCTATTTAAAATAGCGATATCCTGTTGTGAGCCTGTTGAAAAGGCAGTTTTATATATTCCGCATTCAGACTGTCACGAAATTTTTGTATTTTCGAGCGCTTTTTTTCAAACGGTCACTCATCTCCGCGGCCTTTGTTTCAGGTGGACGTCGCCCGGCTTTACCCCTCTTACGATCAACATTGTTCGTCGGCTTTACCCCTCTTACGATCAACATTGTTCGTCTTTTTTTGCGCGCGCAAATATGCATATTGGTCGATTTTGTGATAATTATTTTCCAATATTGCTTCTTTTATTGCCGAGTTCAGCTGCTTTCAAGCTCTCTCCAGAGCAGAAGGAACAGGGCAGGAGGTTAGCAGACTCTGAGGTGCTAACCAGAGCTTACGCGCCTATTGTTTTTAGTATTGGTATGGTGATCGTCTACATCTTCGCTTCCATATTTGGGGCCTGTTTTGTGGTCCTCTTACTCGCAGCTATCTACTTCCTACTTCGTAAGTGCTGTTGCTACGAGGATGAAATCAGAGCAGTGCAAACGAAAGCTCAAAGACCCCCTGTTGCTCAAACTCTCATACCAGGTAGGAGCAAACTGAAGTGCCACCACATGATGAGATGTGCTAGTGCTGTTTAGGATCGACTGTCCCCATCCACGAAGTTCACGTGCCAGTGGGATCAAACGGCTATCTCTATCCCGCCAGACCCACCGCCGAATCATCGATTGAAGATGCTGGTGCCATCACCACAGTTTATCGATTCACCCCGCCACAGCATGTACCTGTGCGAAAAGACGAAATTCGGTAGGGAGCCTTGGGAAATCAGTTTATGGCTTCGCGGTGAAATCGAGGCCCATACTCATAGTTCAACGGGTCAATATTATGAAATTTGGAAAGATTATTGTCCAGGGTACAGTTAAGCACTTTTTCAAAAATTATCAGCCGACCAAATCGTTATAAAATCCAGGACCTCGCCTTCAAAAATAGTGAGATCTACAATTGGACTATACAGTACTATACTAGGCGTAAAAACTATACTTTTATGCATCCAGCTTGCAGTTTGGAAGAAAACCCTCCCATTTGGTGTGCTTTTATGTATGTTGTACAGAGAGCACTTTGTTGTGGAGTATATAGTTTCCTCACGACGTTAGTACAGCATATAGTGTGTTACCGCAAACATACATTAGATATGTATCACGTTTTGCCTCGCCTAAGTTTCTGAAGAATAAGTCTAGATGATGCTTTTGTCAAAGAGAAGAAGTGATTGCAAAATACAGGAACAATTGGTTTTCTGAAGAAACTGTCAGTTCTCTCAAGGACTACATTTAAGCATTGTTTCTTGACGCTTCATTTCAATAATCTGATCGCAAAATGGAGAAAAATCTCTGAGGCTGAAATTCTGTTTATCTGATCAAACTTTTGTGGTCAGTACTTTAGATATCGACTGAAGAATAGACAAATCACTGTTTATCAAGCCCTAGTTTATAACTGTCAGACTATGATAAGCATTGTGAAGCCATTTCTTCTTGCAATACAATCGATTCTCTCTTACTGTATATATATAGACTCTAGTGCTGGTACGGGTACGGGTATCGAGTGCACCATACCTACCATACTATATTTACACCGACTGGTATGGTGTCGTACAAAAGTTTCTCTCGCTGTAATACACCACAGCTTGGACTAGAAGTGTCTCAGGATTACAATCAAGTGGTATGTCAGACAAAAGAGCCCTAAGCTATGCTTTGCTTTGCTAAGCTACGCCATGCTTTACTGCAACAAAAGACTTGTCAGTCCACTAGAAGGCACAGCACAATGGTTAAAACGTAATATGGCATCATAAACGGAGATTTGTCGCAGTGGTCTTAAAAACACTAACTCTAACTCTGACTAAGCTGCGGAAATGAAACCATATTTTTAAGAAATAATAACGAAAGCACAGTAGTGCCAGCACACAATAGACACAGTTTTGTGAATCATGTCTCTGGTGACGCTTCAGCTCGCCGATGCTTCCTTTTCTTTTATTTTCTACAGCCTGCAATAAGCGTCCAGGACAAGAAAATAGTCGCTCGATTGACGATGGAATGAAATTCTATATTTGATACGGCTCTTATTTTTAGTATTGCATATAAGCAGAAGGGCACATGATCGTCTCTGCATCACGTAGATTTCAAAGATTGCACAATTTGTCAAAAGCGACTCCAATAAATATTACAGCCCGGCATTTGGAAAGAACTGTGCAGAAAAGCTAGCTCACTCCTTCTTCCGTTCTGTCACCACTTGTCGGAAACTCCACAGCCCCCATTTCGAAAAATCATTCAAATCGCTCTTTCTCAGCAGAATCGAGTTTTAAACAGTAGACGGAATGAAATATTATTGATTACCAAAGTAAAAATTTGAGCTCTTTGGTTTTTTAGTCGTCTGCACTGCTCCCCATGCGCACAGGTGCTACTCTAGCTTCTCCGTTTATTATCTCTGAACTCTATAGAATGCTAAAAGATGGTTGGGACAAATTTATCAAAAATACATTTTTCAGAACTCTTTCGTTTTCCATGTCTCATTTATATAGTAGCTGAATTGTTTTTTTTACTACTTCTAGTGCTTGATAAAATGATATTTTATGCCTCAACTAGCCGATAGCAAGCTTTGCATGCCTCGAGAGAAAGTCAGTTGCGTGTAGTGCTAATTGTGGGTCTATTTAAAAAGCTACTAATTGGATGGGATTTTAATCAATCGAGCATGCCTCAGTGCACCCTTGCGCAGTCTGATTTGTACCTTCAAAACATTGATTTTCTTACAGTACACATATGCAATGCATGTTGGTGTCTTTCTTGTCACGAATTTACAGCCTACAACGCCTCCAGCCTCTTGTGGAGAAAAGCCGATAAGAAACGAAATACATGTATGTCTGGTGTCGTCAAGGCAGTGGGGCCACAGAAAGTGGGGATATTTCTGCTGCTTGACCAGTCATATAGGCTCACAATCATCAGATAATGCCCAATACTAAACTGATCTGTGCAGCATTGATTGAGATGGTAGAGGGCTCTGATAGAGAGCGAATCGAGCTCGTGAATTAAAAACTAGGTTCAACTATACAATTTGGTGAAATGCGGATCGTCGTAGCAGAACAATCTTTGATTTGCCAGAGGCTGCGGAAACGACCACGCGGAGTCCACGACTCATCATGTTGGGTTTACTTGTTACCTCTGCACCACATAGGCCGCCACTATCATGTCGGGGTGAAGTCGCACCTGTCGGATGTAGTAAATAAATCGCAATGAATGCCAGGAACTACTGTACGCACCAGTGTGTTTGACCAGTCAGTAACCGATGGCCGAAAGTAGGTCACTCGACCTTGATCTCGCTCTCGCTCTCGCTCTGCCTAAATAGAGCAAGGCACAGGTTCAGTGTACAGTAGAGTGGTGGACCGCGAAGTTCCGATTCAGAGCTCGTAAATGCAAATATCCTCACCGTGCTGCCCTGCCTTGTGAGCCAGTGTGCTTTCTGCACCCATGGTCATATAAACGCTTGGGGTGACTCCTGCTGACGATGAGAGCCCTGTTTAGGTGCAGACGTCTGACGAACCAATTCTGACATAATTGGCCTATGTAAATTGCAACGGAAAGAGGAGCACAGCACCAATTTTTATACCTCTTGAGAGTTCTTTGTGAAAAGCTTCGCAAACATATCTTTAGTTTAGGGGCAAGACTGCTGCCTCTGACAATTATCGATTTCACCATGTTTTGCAAGCTGCTATGTTAACTACGGTTGCACGGTGTTGAGTCATTGCTTCTGCGAAACGTTAGCTTGATCAACAAATTTTGCCAGGGAACTTTCAATAATGGAGGTTTGCCACGAAGACATGTCTTCAAGGGGCAATAATTGCAGCAAGAGTCAATATCCTCTATCTCCTACTCTCTCAGCATTCACTATCTCACAATCAAAAACAAAGGTAAGACCGTTTCTGGATTTGGTGTGAAGGGAAGAGAGATATGTTTGAATGAAGGCTGAATGAAGGTATATGAAGAATTTTTACTGCAGAATATACTCTTAAATTTAGGCTCTCTTACAGTTAGGGGCCACCATGCTTTACGCCTTGATATTGATATATAAGGACAGGATCTCTAACTTTCCTGCCAATTTTAGTGCGGTATAGCAATTGGAATGATAGCTGGCATGTTTGAAGGATCCCTTGCTCTAGCATTGCTTGTGTACCCTGTACTTTCTCTTTCATTACAAAAGTGGTGTTGTGGAATTGGAAGAGATTATCCAAGGGGCCGCGGATGCACTGCCCAGGTGCCTATACCTGGTCTAACGATAAGATCACAATATGGTGCAGGGGCCACCTTCTATACGCCGTTCTCTTCTTCAGGATCCACAATGCCTGTGTCCGAGGTTCACGTGCCCTCGGGATCAGATGGTCGTTTGTATTATGCCATCCCAACCATCATCTCCTCAGCAGGGAGTCCAGGTGTTATCACAACAGTCTGCAAGTTCACTCCACCAAGCAGGGCCAGGACATCCAACAATGGTAATGGATTGGTTGCGCTCAGAGTCCCTGTGATTGTCTGAAAAATACGGAATAACGTTGCTACTCAAGTATGTACAAATTTCGAAAATTCGATGGCGCAAATAATTCTCCATAGAACAATGTCCGTTTGTTGATTATCTTTCCATAGGCATAATTTTAAATTCTTCTGACAGCATTTGAATAGCAGTATAACTTGTGTGAGGGTATAGACGAGTTAACACTGCTAAAGGAGCTTTCTATGAGAAAGCAGAGTTTGCCCACACATGGTGCGTGTACAATATAGTTTCATGACATAAAATTTGTAACAAGTTTGATCCGGGTCTTTTATCACCAAAGATGGTTTTCCATTCTCATCGCGGAGCTCCTTGTATTGAATTGTCTCAATGATCTTGAACCCAATTTTCTTGAAGATTTTTGCCAAATACGATTTGGAAGCAACGACCATGCACGAATCGCAGCCTTACTTATTTGCGAGAGCTATGTTCTCTTGGTTCATGCGTAGAGCGATCCCGCGACCAGCGTAATCGGGGTGCGCGAACAGGCCCATGAATTGCATGCACATCTTGCAGCCCCGCGAAGCCTCGGACCATTTCCGGGTTGCCTTATCGATAAGAAGGGCTGGAAAACCTACGATGATCCACTCGCATACACGGTCAGTAGGAGCATGAGGTATACACGGTCAGTAGGAGCACAGCAGGTGCTCGTTGTCAGATCCATGATGCGGAATAAGCGAAATCCAACAACCCGCCAGTCCTTAGTCAGAGCAACATAGCTAAGCCCATTCTGAATGCAAATGTCGATCGCCTTCTCCCAAATATCTTTCCATTCTTGCCATGTCATATCCAAGGCTTGGCCGACCGGCTAACCGGGAATAAAGACGGTTTCAAGAAATTTCAAGATGCCTTCGCGGTGTTTTGGAGCCGCAATCTCATACTCAACCTGATCAAACGCCATCGATTTCTTGAATTTTTGGGGAAAAGGTTAGTTATGAAAGAATCCACCGCACGTTTTGGTCAGCGCGTGTAGGAAACGGAAAGGGAGATCTTACGTTTTGAATTTCGTTAGGCGGAGGACAAACTGCCTGCTATGTACGACGGAGATAAAAAGTTGATAAGTTCGGTGGATTCGACGGAGTTTATTAGTTCAGCGATGATAAATTTGAAGGGCCAACATTGATGATGCCGAATTTGCTTTAAAATATACTTTAGTGTGAGACTTTTACAACGCTGCACGCACAAAACAGTATGATGATTGTGTAGTGGGCGTGTTTGGCCTGTGGAGAAGGTAGTGCATTTGGTTGCCTTAACTGGCCGCCCTATACACGGAGCAGTATGTGGCTGCCTTGACTGGCCGCCGCATACAGCGTATCAGTTGCCTTTGTTGGCCGCTCGATACGCTCCTCCAGGCGAGGCTAAAACCCGTCGGGTTGATGTCTCGGGCACCTACGACTAGGTGACCTGCCTGGACAGTTTAGGAGTCCATTCGCCCCCCTGCGGTATCTTCTGTGATGTAGGGCTATTCCGCCTATTACAATTGGTACGACTGATTGCAAGCACCTGAGCCGTTGCACTGGTAAAGACGCTTTTGCGTATCGTCGCGCTGTCGAAGATACAAATGTCACAATGCTCGTTACCGCACCAGGCTTGCCTCCACCCCCCTCTCTCCCCCCCCTCACTCTCGGCCTTGCATGGTTGTGAGCGCTCAAACATACAGTATTCCAGGACGCACATTCCAGTATCTTCTTATTTGGTATCTTTTTTGTGGGGGGAAAGGGGGAGGGGGTGGAGGAGAGACAGGATTTCAAAAATGTCCGACCCAGAGATACAAAAGAGAATTTACAGTTATTTTTCCCCTGTTTTTATAAGTTTGTGGAACCACTTGCGGCTGCTGCGATGTGGTACCCTTGGAGTGCTTGGCTACCAAAATATAGCAATAGCTGCACTCAATAAAATTTCGGTATCCAACGTGCACTGGAAAGTCCACATTCTTCAGTCACAGCATTGAAAACCATGAGCAGCAAACATGGAATGACTGTCCAAAATCAGCAGACATAGTAGCCAGCAAAAGCTTTTTGTTTTGACGCGTAATTAACTTTGAACCCTGAAAATGCCAAACAATCCGACCACATCAGATAACCATATTGAGCTGCACCCACTGGGCGGCCCCCCTGGGCAAGTGGTGAAAAGGTCACCATGTCGGCATTCCTTGTTGAACAACGCGGTGTTTTGTTCGTCGCACTTGATCCCAATAAGTCCGTCCAAGGAGAACTCGGAATTTCTTGCTTCCGTTTGCAGCACGTAAAGAACATCAAGATTTAGTTCATTGGCAAAATCTTTTTTGCCAAAAACGTGGTCGGAAAACGTTTGTGCAACTTTCTTTACTCTCTTGCCGCAATCGTATTCTTTTGTAATTTGATCGATCCGAGCTTGCGTGGTTTTTGATTTCTTGGCCTCTAAGTTGGGGCTCCAATTAACTAAAGCTGTCCGATCGATTTTCTGCGGCTTGACTACTTTGACGTACAGCTGATTGAATTCTTTGACCCTCGATTCCATGGAATTTGTATGAATACTTACGCCAAAGTAGGGGTTGTATTTTGATTTCAATTTTTAGTAAACTGCATCCGCAACTTCCTGCAGAGACTTGCCAGCCAAAGTGATCATTTTGCGTTCTACATCTGCCACCAGTTGCTACTTTGACCATTCGTTATCGATTTTTGTGGCCTTTTCCTCCAGTTTCTCCATGGCTTCATGAAGTTTTGTCATACTGAAATTCGCGAAATATTCCATGTCGCTTTGGGTCGGTAAAGTCTTATCGCCATTGGGTGTCACTGCCAGGCACACTTTTTGAAGGGTCATGGCCTTTAGAAAATCATTGATGATCTCACTGCACCATCGAAACCATTCCTTTTGACTGTACTCGACAGAATCGAATATGCTCTGCAGGAAGTCTTGTTGTACCAGACGAGATGTAATCATCTGATGCAAAATATCGATTACGCCTCCGGGATCTGATTCTTTGCAGTTCATCCGCAACTGAGCCAATGTGGTCGAGTCTGGGAATTGCTCGTATCTTGTTTTAGCCTCTTGGAGTTTGACGATTTCCAGAAATTGATCGTTGTAGCTCGTCTTGGCCGACTCTGCCGAAATTTTTTGCAAAATGTCATCAGTTTTCCACTCGATCACGTCCAAGCGACGGTTCACTTCCAAAAACTGCGCTTTCATTTTCTCCCATAATGTCGAGCTTGTGTTTGAAGGCCGAAAATATGAAACCAATAATTTTGATCACTGACATAGCAGTGCCAAGAACACCCTGGAAAGTGCGCAAAACCTTAAGAGATTGTCGTCGATAGTCCCACCAAGATTCATGAAGACCAATATTCACTTTTACCGTGAATGTTACCCAGCTATGAATGAAATTCTTTTCCTGTGATAAGCTTATGTATCTTATGTATCTGCGCCTACTGGCCTTGATGCGTCTCTTCTGCCTGGCCGTATTCTCAAACATGCTCAAACTCATAGCTGAGCTCTTCTTTCAGTACAAAGTACTCGTATCGTAGCCCTCAATTGTTACCTTAGGGGTTACAGGAGGTCAAAGGCGTCCGAAGAGTTTCAGAATTGCAATAAATTCTGCTAACAGGTAAGTTTACACCTGAGTAATTGTGAGCACATGCCGTGCATAGTTGCTGTATAACGCGCATTGCGCTGCTTTGAAACCTGATTTTCAAAGAATCTATATACAGTATCAGCTTTTAGCAGTGCATGCTGTACGATGATCACCTAAACCTTGTAAACTTTCGCACTGCAACATTTCCGCAAGGAGCCCGTATAGTGTTGTACCCTTTCTTTTATGCGCGTATCAGTTACTATTGTGTAGGCCAGTTGAACACACACCACTTCAAGTAGCTAGATCGTACTAAGAAACTGGGCGGAAAGAGACAAATCGGAGACCTATTGATGCTACAAGGACAAACGTAACGCTCGAGCGGTGTCACGGGCCAAACCAATGGAAGGGATTTGTGGGGAAGGATCTATCTAGTTTCTAGTTCGTTCGCTTTCGGTCTCACTCACACACCAGATCACTGACGGGAAAAGGAAGAACCCCTAACACAATTATGTTATAGCTATGGGATGTAGCTGCGCCTACTGCCAATGGCCTTGCGCCCACGACAGCAAGTCCACAGTGGATTAGTTTGTAAGTGATTCCGAACGGAGGACGCAGTACTAAGGGGTAATACGCTCACAAGTGGATGCCAACGAGTTCGCTCAGACCACGAGCGGTGGAGACCAGGCCCACTGCTCTGAGCGGCCACCCGCACGGTTGAGTCCAACCAGCTGTCTGTGCCCTATGGTTAACGACAGCTGGAAGGCCGTGTCGTAGGAGAAAGGTCTGTTCTCGCTGCAATAGAATGCCTGCTGGAAGGGGGGTCTGATTGCCTGCTCTCCTGCTCTTCCCGTGTTCTCTGCTTGGGGGTACTGCTAATAAGACTGACTTGGTGCTACGATGCCAGTTTACGAGGGCCACTCCATAAGTTTTTAGACCAGCAAGAGTGCGTGATTTATTTACAGTTTTTCGAAGTACCCACCACCTGCTCTGATGCACATATCCATACGCTCGAACCATTTATCAAAACAAGTCTTAAACATTTCCTTAGAGATGTCCTTCAAAACAATATTCATCTAAGCCGCTGCTTCTTTTAAACTCGAGAAGCGCTTTCCACGAAGTTGATTCTTCATTTTTGGAAACAGGTAGAAGTCGCAAGGAGCCAAGTCTGGACTACATATATGGAGGATGGGTGACCAACTGAACGCGGTGCTCATGCAAAAAGTCCTGCGTTCTGGCAGCTGTGTGGGCAGACGCATTGTCGTGGTGAAGCATGGCTCCACGAAGACCAGTATGTGGCCGCTCTTCCTCCAGCGCCTTGAAAACGGTGGGTAAACAAATATCACAGTACCAGTCTGCTTGACTGTCCTCCGTTCCTCTAAAGGAACTGCCCCCACCAACCCGTCTTGCCTGAAGAAAATTGCCACCATCTCTTTCCCAACACTTTTGGCTCTGACCGCTTTCGTTGGATTAGGTTGATATTCTGAAACCCAAACTGTGGAGTGCTGCTTGGTTTCTGGCTCGTAGTTATAAATCCAAGTTTCATCACCACTGAGGATGTCGTTGACACGTTTTGACTTGCCGTGATTGAACTTGTCCAACATAAACTTGCACCAGTCAACACGAGCATTCTCTTGCTTAGCAGTCAACAAATGAGGGATCCACCTCGATGCAACTTTTCTAGCGCCCAAATGATCGTGCAAAATTTTTGCCACTGATGCCGATCAAAGCCCCAAAGTCTCCTCTAATTCGTGATACGTAAGGTTTCTTCGTTCCTTGATCAGTTCCCTGGTCCGCTCGATATTTTCAGGGGTCACTGCGTTGTGAGGACGACCAGAACGTGGCTCATGTTTGAATGAAGTTCGCCCTCGCTCGAATTCATGAAACCAGTTGTTGACAGTGGCCCTTGATGGAGCAAGGTCGCCAAAAGTTTTTACCAAACTGTCATGACATTCATCGCATTTGAGGCCCCGTTCAAATCATAAAAGACCATAACACGGAAATTCTCTTCTGTGGGCTCCATTGCTGGATAAGCAAAAAACTAAGATGCCTTGTCTGTCTAGCTTCCCCTTTCAGACTGTTCGATTCTAAATCGATACTGTTACTCACGCATACTTGTGGAAAGTTCCTGTTTATATTTAAGACAGTTTTGCTTCCTAACATGTGGCTGTTCATGCTGGTCTAAAAACTTATGGAGTGGCCTACGTACTCGTATATAGTCTCTGAGGCAAAGCCTGCTAGGTGCTGCTGCGTTGCAGCCGGCTAGCAAGCTGGCTGACCGGGTCGCGCTCTCGCTGCTAGCGTCAAGTGCTAGGGGCACTGCAGGCCTCGCTATACGACTGTAGTACCAGGTGTGTTTGGCCTGTGGAAAAGGTAGTGTATGTGGTTATCTTCACTGGCCGCCGCATTTAAGGCGGATTTATATTCGACAAAATTTCTACTCCTACCCCTAGGGTAGGTGTAATGGCCATATACTTAAGCGTATGCTATTACACCGACCCTAGGGGTAGGAGTAGAAATTTTGTCGACTGTAAATGCGCCTTCAGCGCATCAGTTGCCTTCTTTGGCCGCTCGATACGCTCCTCCAGGCGAGACTGAAACCCGTCGGGTTGATGTCTCAGGTACTTACGATTAGGTGACCTGCTTACAAAGTTTTTGAGTCTTGAATCCGCTCTCCGCGGTATCTTCTCCAATGTAGGGCTTTTCTGCCTCTTACACGACTAGATAGCTTACAACAATAGAGCCTTCAATCACAACTGGACCTAGATTTTTCAAGGGCAAACACGAGGAAAGGGTTTCTCTGGGAGGATAGTTCGTCGGCTCATAGAGTAAGGTGACATTTACGACTGCTATTTTGCACATGTTTATGGTCCCAACGTCAAATGAATGCTGGAATCCGTAGGGGCTCTTTTGGGTCATGATCAGTGAAAGTGTGTTTACAATAAAAATGATATATGCGGATGCTTTTTATCGGAGTTTAAAGTTTGGCACTGCGTGTGGTGGCTGGATACGCGTTGCGGAGGGTGGCAGAAAATTCGTGAGAATCTGTGACATAACTGCCTGATAGAAGCTGTTTACCTGAAAAATGCATAATAAATCTTGTGTGGCCCAGATATATCCCAGTTATAATCATACATAGTCGAGTAAGTCATACACACTGTATTGTAGTTTCGTCAACAGTTTTGGTAGAAGGCATATTATGGATGTCAGCTTCGATTCAAATAAGGATCATGACTTTCAATAAAGAACTCATGCAGGTGTGACTGTCTTGTCCTTGGCCAGGGCCCGATTTACTACTTAAGAGCTACGGCTGACGATAAGCAAGTTGGAATTCCATGCTTTAAATTTTTTAAACCCGTCTGCGTGCTTCATATGGGGTATCTTGGATTATACACCAGCTACCTCGGACGATAGCGGGTGGGCTCTGTACCATGTCAGTTTGCGACAGCCAAGACTGTCGACCTACTTGGCTTCCGTCGCTCAACTCGGACTCGATGGCCGTGAGCGTCACTCTCGGTCAGGCGTGAAGGTCAGCGATGGTTTATGGTTCACATGTAAGCCAGCCTCCATCAGCGGAAATTGCACTCGGGACGAGCCCAACCGCTTGCCTCTAACGATTAGTAATACAGGTACCTACAAGAGCGAAGAGCCGCTGCTCCGCTGCTGCCGCTGAAATCCTGATTGTAAGTCATTGTAGCTGCTTATGGCTTCATAATCATGTTCATGTTCATGTTTTACCACATCACCAAACGCTCATGCACACTCAAGGGTGAAGGGACACATTTTACACGAAATGATTTACCGGCCCGCGAGTCGAACACTCGCCCGTAACTGCGCGCCTGGAGTGAGAGGCAGACGCCTACTCTACCTAGGGAGATGAGTGTTATTTTATTTTCAAGTTTAATGTGTAAAAGGAGCTAATCAAAATATTGTGCTCATTTGACATCACATATCCATGACTTCAGGGGCCACTTTTGTGCGTCAAAAATGCATCAGCTACGTATAGCGCTGTGCTGAGAAAGTAAAAAGCCTAAATGGGAAAAGCCTTACGATTAGGGATAGAAGATAGGAAATGTATGAAAGTTTTACCGCAGCGGCTGCCCAGCTTTGAACATACGCTGTGACCATGGTTGTTATTATCGTTAATCGTCCTGCCGTGTACCACGCCTCAACGCAACCATTAATTAAGCAAACCACTGCACCCACAATCGCAAAAATACAAAGCTAAAAGAGTTCGAGGTAACCCTGCATACAGTATCATGAGGCTATTGACTTACCACTTTCTTATTTCCGACCTGACGCAAAACCGAAATCACGGTTATCGCAATGGTTGCTATGAGCAGGAATAAAGACGCAATGAAGACAAAATACTGGCCACCAATGTTCTCAATCTCGGACCAATTACCGATTGAAAACCAATTATTTGCTGAGCAGCCAGACGATCCTTGCACTTGCAAGCACAATCCAGCGCCTGCAGCTACCAGAGCTAGCGCTATGAGGACAAAGAGCTGAAAAGAAACCGCACAGCTCCATTCATTTAATTGAATTCAGAAAATCTTACAGTTTCAAGAATCCGAACAGCGTGCTTTACTACAGGCTGAACCATGTCTTCCGAAAGACTAGAGCAATGCAGAAGAATACGAGCACACCGCGTTCAGCAGCCACAATTATTCGCCCTACTGCCAGCCTTAATGTGCAACCTACGGATCCAGATATTCTTCGCGGTGCTTAGATATTCACAGCTTTTGTTACGAGTACTACCATGAGTCATTTTGATGACGGCAGTAAAATCTGCTTCGGCGAAGTTGCCTCTAATGTCTCTTTCGTGTGCTTTTCGTAGTTTGATACGAATAGCATGGTACAAGTACGTACTTGCAACATATAAAATAAAACGACACATTCGAAGTGACGTGTTCTCAACGTTTCACCAATATGGGCCATGTACGTTTTGCAAGACTTTCGGGCTAGAGATAGCGCTTAGCGTTGCATGGATGTGAAAAATATCGTAATATCAAAACTTTAATGGCGCGGTTAAAATAGGAGATCCCTGGATTTCATAGTCGGGCTTATCAATTCATTGAAAACTTAGTTAATAGCACGAACTCGACGGACATCGTGACAGTGCTAGAATGCAATGTGATAACTGACCATTTTTTAAAGTTTAGCAGTGAGTGACTGCTGTCAGAAAAAGGCGGCGATAGACACAGAGGCAAATATTTCGTTTGCTTTTCAAAGTTTGATACGAAGTGCGTAGTTTTTTAGCGCGTCCCCCGTTAAAAGAGCACGACACACGAATGATCCGTGTTGTCATGGAGTACGTATGCGGCATATTGGTGTGATCGGCGAGTGGGCGAGCGAGTGTCGTGGAAAGGAGACACCAACAGAAGGGACTTTAATGCCGGGTTGCTAGGTTGCAAGAAAGTGTGTACAGTGGCCATCCGCCGCGTGACCCAGCTAGAGCATTCTTTGCAAAAAGCGTAGCTTTAGTTATTTCATCACCAGCTTTCGCACTTTTGGAGTTCACTCGTCTCGCTTAACTGGAGAACCAGCCTTCCGAAATAGCCAGTTATCACATGGCTGAATAGACTTATCAGCCATTTCCGACGGGTTTCAATGATCATGTGGAATAAAAATTCCGCTACATGACGGTTGGATCTAACAGGATTGTGAACAACAAATCCTCACGTTCTCTCTGAACATGTCGATAGATGAAGGTTGAATGCAGATTTAGTCATACCTATCCTAGTCGCTACCCGTTGTCTTTCGTTACGGCCTTGGAGCTACAGTATTTTTCCGATGCAAAATATTCACTTGCAAGGGACCAAAAAAAGAGTTTTGCTCTGAGGTAAAGTTCTTGGGTGTGTTACGAGTAGTTAGCAGCGATATGAAGTTTTCTGAGCATATTTCGAATGTGGTGAGAAGTCTAATTGCATGATTGGGGCTTTGAGACGCATGTACCACCCTCAATGCTAGGGACGGTCTATGGTGCTTGTGTGCGGTTTTGGAATATGTATTTGCTGCATGGGATCCGATTTTAGAGGGTGACATTAATCAACTTGAGCGCGCTCAACATTATGCTCCACGTTTGTATCTGAATGATTTTATGGTGACTTATGATGAAGCCTTGCAGAAAGTAGGTTGGTATTCTCTTTTTAATTGGAGAAGCGCTTGAAGCTTTGTCAATTATATAAGTTCCACCGTGGTCACATGATTTTTACTTCTATGATGAGCTTAGGCTGAAATCTGATTGTGTACGGGTAAGCAGTAGAACGTGTCAGCCGCATCATTTAGTTGTCTCACGTCATTTCAGTGAGTGTAATAAGCAAAGTTTTATGCATTCTTGTGTAAATATGTGGAATAACTTGTCACCTGAAATTGCCTTATCTGATTGGTCCCGCTTTTATTCACTTGTATCGAGCGTTCAGTTTCAAAATTGACTCTTGATCTTTCAATTAATTTTTATCTTCAGTATTTTCATTATTGCTTGACTTTACTCTACCATTGTCAATTGTCTTTCTTATCCTTTGGGTGCGCCTTGGTGCTTGGATAAGAATAAAGCATGAATGAATGAATGAATGACGTCAACCGCACTCAATCCTGCATGCAAGTGCAACACCATGATACGGCCCGTATCACCCGATCCATCCCCCCCCCCCCGGCCCGACCTCGTATCGCAACACGTCTCTGTTGTCCACGGTCTCATCATCAGAATACAGCTCAGTAAGCCTGGATTATTTTATGGAAAAGAACCTCTTTAGAAAAACCAGTAGAAGCCAAGACGTTGTTTGGCTAGATTTAGTCATCGCTATCACCGACTGCTTATTCTGTATTTTGTTCCGCCCTTGTGAATTTTTTCTCTAGATGTGGGCTACTGCTCAATAATTACTCGTCTCGCCTACCGTAGTTTCCAAACACAACACTAGCATCAGCTCTTCATTGCCTAATCAAAACTCTACTAACATTAGCAAGCGAAATATGACCTCAGATAGTAAAAAGCGCGCGCTTCAAAGCACATATCACAAAATTAACTCCAGCTTAGTTGGCTCGGGAGGAATAAAAATGGCGGCAGCTGATTCCGAAACATAATGCCGAAATGAAATAAAAGGCCTGAAAAATGTGCAGAGTAGTCCTCTGTGTTCTGAGCACAAAAAACACGATTGAGTAAAATAGGCCAATTATTTTGAAGTGTCGTATTCAGCCGTATTCTACGCTCAGCTGCGAATGTGCTCTCTGGTTCTGATAGAGCCACTGCGAAGTTCAATCAGCAAGCAGCATGCATCTTACCGAAGCGGCTCCCCAGCCAGAGCTAGATCCGTTCATCCAAGCACCAGATGCATACCAAGCTTCCAAACCGCCATTGACCAAGCATAAAATCATCCCAAACACGTCCACGCATAAAATCTATAAAAAAACACTGACATATCTCAGCTTGAAAGTACAAACTCTTTTAACTTTACTGAATTATCTTTTGATAATCGACGACAAACAAAAACTAAAGTTGTTCCAGCTCCAATCAGTAATATAACTGTGGAGAAAAAGACAAAGTATTGTCCATTTATGGTCGAAGCATACAAATCACTTCTCCACTCATTTATTGTTACTGCACCACAAACGGTCCGATTCATGAGCTCGAAGAAAATGCACGTTCCACTGCCATTGGCCACCAGCCCCAATGCTATTAGCAGGCAGATCTAAAGAGAGGAATCTCACGATCATGCCTGTAATTTCGGTACAGCCGCACAAGGTCCTTTCTTACCATTTCCACAATATGAACAGCTAATTTAGCCGAGTGCTGTACCATTGTGGCCTTCCCTCGCTGCTCTACAATCTCCAAGAGCCACTGGAGTACAGCTCGGCTAAACGATCGCTGTCAGGCTCTTCTTAAAATGAAGCATAGAAAACTAGCTGGGAAAATTTGCAGATCACTCGAAGGTTTGAATCATGTTTGAGAAAAGTGAAGAGTCACCTCTTCGTGTCGAAAACAAACAGATCACGTTACAGGATAGAATGCACTTGTACAGTTTATGTAACACAATAGGCATCTTTATTGAGATATCGCACTGCATAAGCTGATTATGCTCCATCTATTATGCTGCACCCACCGACTATGCTAGGAAAAAAACAGTACATAATAATGCACTCGTCCGAAGTGAGCCTATGCACAGGAAGCTCACAAGTGTCATTCACCGCTATGCAGACCTGCCCCAGTATCCCGCCAACCTGCACTGCAATACAAGCACACTGTATGAATACGTTATATATGCGTGGTCATTCTATTAGGCATGGCCAGAAAAGTTGGACCTCGACCATCCGAGCCAGACTCTTCGTCAGCTTCTTCAATGTTTGAGCTAAGATTTGGTGGTTTGCCCTTCGGACGTCGTCGATCTGGGCGTCTGGCTTCGTCGCTACTTTGAGCAGTATGAGTGACTTTTCGTGGTTTCCTGTTTATGTCATAACGTGTTCGATGCGTGGTCACGACTTCACCAATGTACAAAAGGACTGACATTGCGTACAAGGCCTGCAAAGATTTGCTGGTTCAATGATTCGAAGACAAGATAACTGCGTTTCTTACTGCAGCAATGCTCCAACCTTGATGGTATCCGTTTGGATTCGTCATTCGTGCCCAAGCGGTGGCATAGTAAATTTCAAACCCGGTGTTCACGAGACCTAAAAGCATTCCGACTCCTGCTATTGCATAGGCCTGGAAAGATACTAATTAAAAGATGCTCAGCTAGGAATTTCTTTTCTCGTACTCCGTATCTAATGTTTTTCACTCCGATCCGCATCAGCACTTCGATTGTTGTTGTCGCAATGATCTGTAATAATCCGGACACCAAAACGAAATATTGGCCGATAAGGCGCTTATATCTGCCCCACTCCATGATCGGGACTGAATTGCAAATTGTTTCCCCTAGCTTCCAGGTGTGAAAGCAAAAGTTGGGACCTGAAGCCACCATTGCAGTTCCGACCATGAGAATAGTCTGAAATAAAAACAAGCTTCACACAGTGTTTATCCTTACTCCCTCAGAAGACATACCACTGCAGCCAAGCGAAAAAAGAATTGGGACTCGTAGTGACTCATTCTGACCAATCTAACCGGCTGATGGGGAAGAAACTCTTCGTGAGTCGCTGTATGTCATGGTGCCTTCGGAAACTGATGCCTTTTATAGCTGTGCGGTATGCATCGCGGGTGAGTCTTATCTTGCAAGAAAACATCATCATTATGCATCTGATGTGTATCACCAAGGAGTTAACTGACTGCCTGAATATTATATGCACTAGGCCAAATTTTAGTGAAGCTGTCTTGTGCCAACGCCTAAAATTTTGATAATGCTGCTTCTCAATCTAGCTAAAAATAACCAATGTGATGCACGATTTTTAATTCCCCCTTATCGCCTGTTTAACTGTGTCTGAGCGCTTTTTTTCTTATAACTAAAGCTGGTCCAGGCGTCAGCGAAAAACGTGCAGTAGCTGCTGCAATACCATAGCAATGACACATTGATTTTGATGTTAATCGTAATTTCTACACCGCATCGTCAGCGTTGAGATACAGCTGACATCATGGCATAGCACAGCTGTTATCTACATGGTAGCAGGTAGCTGTTCAGGACGCGTTTTGCCATCATCTTTCTTTAAATTCGTGTTCCAGATTTTCATCAAGGAAAAGTCTATCAAAAAAGTGAAAGCAGCGAAATAATACAAGACCTAAAAAAGAATGACCTTCTAGTTCCAGGAAACCCAGACTATGAACGTGACTCACTGCAGCGGCCACCCAACTTCGATTGTAAGCAATATCAGTATTAGGGTCTTGAGTGTTAGCATATTCACTCATCCATTCCGTCGCGTACCATGATTCCAATGTGCCATTTACTGAGCATAAGAGCACTCCTGCAGAGGCATTGACAGAACCCTAAATTGAAAATACAGGATCTCAGAAATGGCGAGTATAAATGATCAGAAAATAGTCTTACAATCAGCCTTCCTTGCGGCGGAAATAAATCAGCCAGTGCGACAGAACCCAGAGTTACCAATGCCAGAGCCAATGATGTGACAAATGGAAAGTATTGCCCGTTCACTCTTGCATTATCACCAGTCATTTCATCCCAATAGATGAGACCTACTTTGCCAATATTGGTCAATAAAGGTGATTCATTTTTGCTGTCGTAACATGTTATGCCTGGTACATTTTTAAAACTGATGCAATACCCAGATCCAGCCGCCACTAAAGATAAGGCTACCACAACTAATACCTAAAATTAAAAAAAATAGACAGTAGGAAATAGAAATTGTAACTAATAATCTTACTGCTTCCAAAACTCGAATCACAACCACACCTGCCATATTCATTTTTGCGCAAATGCTTACCAGCCATAACCAATTCTCCAAAATGCTTGCTTGTATCAAGACCAACGACCCATAGCCAAACCTTATCTTAATCCGATTGTTGACAAATGATAAGTCACATCCTCAACGCATGGCCTGCGTCAGTCAGGGCAACGAGGGCACGTACAGTATAACAAGCTTACTAACATGGCAGTGAATCGAATTAAACAGGCAAGGATTGTTATGAGCAAAAACGCATACTACTGTCACATAAATAAACGAAAAGCATGAACAGCTCATTAGGCATCTAACTTAGCACTACTCAGCTATGACTGCAGAAAGCAAGGACATCGCGGCTATCAGATTCCCCTGGCCAATACCAAATCGATGAAATAAATTATGGCTGCGAAGAAATAGCATGCCTAGAAGACAAGAAAAGCTGTGCGTGGTTTTCCATTTGAATAGCTCGATGAGTCTTGGAAACACAGCCCACCCTGTGCAGAAGCAGAGACTCCCGTATCCTGATTCATCTCCTTCTAGTGGAAACAGCAAGAACTTTGGCAGCCTACAGAAGCTTTTTCAATGCTCAAACATCCGCCAACACAAATGACGAACGTTTCTGCTTTCAAAACTTTCAAATGTCTGAAGCACTGAATTCAAATTTCGTAGGTCCTAATGCTTTGGACAGCAGTGTTATGACTTCTTAACTGGAAATACATTTTTTGTTCACTGGACTGCGTCAGAAAACGCAATACTTCATCCTAAAACATCATAGTCAAGGAAACCGTCTTTTAAACTTACAGCGGCAGCAACCCAGCTGATGATGTAACCTCCATAGGTACCAAGATAGCCCGCGCTGAAGCCGACTCCGTACCACACTTCCAAGGATGCATTGACCAGACATACAATAATTCCGATGACAGCGATAAAAGTGCCCTAAATTGTCATCTACGAGTATAAAAGTGATAGATTGAATTTAAAAATATTCTTACACATGGTTTGACGTTGCTGCTATCCCACCCTCCTCTCGATGCGGCGATCATTGTAGAAAGTGTCAGCAGCAGCAATACGATTGACGATACAAAAACGAAGAATTGGCCATTGACGCTATTATATAAGAAAAGCGTACTAGGCCAAGTTTCGATACTCGCCGGATAGCCGAGTGTTTCGCAAAAATAACTGCCATCACTTTTCGGATAATAGACGCATCTTCCAACTGCCAGAGCCACCAAAATGACCGCGCCTATCAGCAGAACCTAAAAGCCAATTCGAAAGGTGTTGGGAGAATGTACGTCATAGCGAGTCACACGTACCATTTCAAGGAGTTTGATTCCAAGAACAACATTCACTTTCTTTTGATATTTCTGTGATTTGTTCATTTTGCATTGAAGTATACCTTCCGACTTACTGACACCGCTTGTCGTCGAAGTGGGTTGAAAACTGACTAACGTGACTTCGGCCATGCTCGTCTCTTAACAGAATGAGCTAGATCGGCCTATTTGAATCATTCCAAGCCTGCAAATAGCTAAACATATGCTTATCGCATGGTCGATTCAGGATTCGGTTCTTTTCTCGCTGCTTTTTTTTCAAAAGTTTGCTCACGAATGTTGGTGACGGTCTGACCGTGAATTACTCGTACTTTCTAATGCTGGACGGGAACACAGGTTTTTGTCGCAGAGAAGGTTCTAAAGTTAGCTAACATCAATAAATCACGATCCTAGTTTTTTGACTCGCTACGATTGGAACGCTTTCCGCATCCTCAGTTCTTGTACTGAATGGAAGATAAACACATTCGTCAACGAAACGATCTTTATTTTCGTCCAGCTGTTTCCTTCTTTCACGTAAGCTCTAGTTTCCTAATTATTGTAAGTTAAGGATGCGCTGTTGCCAGTGAAATTGCTAATCATGATGAAGCCTAGCAAGCAGGCATAATGACCTTAGTACATACTCTCGGGTGCTTCTCGACTCATGCAATTTTGGATGCTGACCTCTCAGCCTGGTTGGCCATCTGAACTGCTTGTACAGGATGGACGTGAGTTGGCTAAAGAGCCCTGTCTGCCTTGATATGACAATAGTGCTCTGATTGGGGCTTGGACAAGCACAAAGATACCAACGGCAGGATCGATGAATAGTATCGCACACGTTCCCTAAAACAGCCCACATTCAAATGAAATGTACTGGTCAACTCACAACTGTGCGATGAATCACTTGTAAAATAAATGGGTGATGGCAATGAGAGGACAGCTACTGAGTTGCTCTAACGCTGCTTGATCGTGGAGATGGATTGCGCGATCTTGATAAGAAGAGGCTGCGAAAATACAGGCTCTCAGCCAATCCCAAACACAGAAAGACTCCAGTTACCCTGCAAAGTTGGCTTCATTTTCTTTCATGAATGCCGTCTTAAAGTCAAGTATATTTTTCTGAGCAATGACCCCAGATTCCATGTCCCACTCAAAGCCATGATGTATCCACGCGTATCCACTTGGAAGTGCTGATTTCCATGCGTCCCACGTGGATTCATGCCATCCCACATGTTTTACACGTGGGTTCCATGTCACCCACGTGGAACCGGCATGGAATATCGTGTAAGTCCATCGTGTAAGTTTTGATGAAAGCTGCCGTGTAACCACGTGGAACCAGGTGGAATTAGGTGGATTTCACTGATGGGAGTCCATCGTGTAAGTTTTAGTGGAAACTCTTACAGAACCACGTGGATCCAGGTGTGGCGAGCATTTGTCCAAATACTACTTTGCATTGCAAGGTTACAAATTCAATCAATGGGCAATCGTCTGCTGAAACATGTCTCAGAACTGTTTTTTACTGGGCCACAGCTCGTCATAACATCAGTCATGTTCAAAAGGAAGCACATCGGTAACAGTACACGACCCATGTGATTCAATCAGAATCGCAGAACATACCATATCACCCAACAGTACGATATCGGACTCATCCGTTTTATCAACGAGATAAAAAATGAGCCATAAGCACGATCATCATATAATGGATAAAGAAGGTCATTTTCAGGTGCAATCATTTCCAAAACATTTGTCGGCCGAATTATCTTGTATTTTTTCAATATCATATAAGCACTCTGCCTAACAGAGAAGAAGATTTTTATCTCACCATAACTTAGCCGAAGATCATCTTGTTCATTAAAATATTTGACCACACTAGCCGTCTTTGCTAAGTAAGAAATGGAATGGAGAACCTCGCAAAGGCAGCTCGAGGTGCAAATTGGAAATCGGCGTCATGACATTCAGGAAAACGATTTCGAACAAGGTTAAAAATGTCTGGATCCTTACAGATTGCACTTGCATTCGATAATCGATACCTGCAAGATTAAAGAGTAGTAGAAAAGAAGTCTTGTAAAAAGTGGCAGACATCATCAACATCGTTCCTATTCAGTTAGCAAGTGTTTGATACTGTAGGCTAAAACAAGGTTTAGTGTCCAGTCATCCTCAGAGGACATCTACCCAAAATGGCGGTTTTTTGACTTCCCACCCCCGTCTATTTCTCATCCAGTTCAACGTAACTTTAGCTTCCTTAAAATTGACGTCCACTTCAGGTACCCCCAGTCCCTACACTGAACTGATCGTGAGAATAAAGTCGACATAAGGAGGGTGTCCGACAATGAATTAGCTTTATGATAATGCGCGGGTGCAGTGTGAAGTCACGTACATTGTGGGATAGCGTCCATTTTTGAGCAACGAGCTTTAAGTCGATACTGGATGAGAAAGAACAAAGGAGACAGGGAGATCCATGATAAAAACATTGAGGGGAGCATGCCAGCACGGAGTGCCAGCTTTGTTCTTTTGGACCAGATATCGAATTAAGGCCAATTTTAAGGTTTCCAGGCATTTTTCATGAGTAAAAAAACTCTTGAAGTATACCTAAGCGACTTGCAACTCTCAAGAGTGGGCTGACTAAAGGTATCTCACAAACTCACAAACAAACGTTACACTGAACCCGCACGTTTTTGTAAAGTCCACTTATTGTCGGACAACCCTCGTATATGGACTGCGGTCACGCAAATCTAGACTCGATTCTGGGTCGACTTGTACAGCGCATGCGAGTATGCAGTCCATTTTTGGCCTCTCCTCCAGCAAAGTACCCTAATGAATGATCGAGCAGTAACCGCCTTTTCTCGTCCACTTGCGTCCACTCTTTTTCTACCCCACCCACCTGGGTGCCCTGCAGATCCTTTCTGGATGGCCTTTTACCTGTCATCCTCATTCCGGGGGGTCCATCTCTCACACAATTTCGGAAAAAGGTCTTTTATAATCGACGGCATAGGATGATTACGCTGGCGAATTTGATCGAATAATTATTTGAATGATGATTGGCTGAGGACGAAGCGACGACCCAATTGTACGAGAGCACATTTAGACGCTTTGATATACCTGAAAAAGCCAACAAGATCATATATAGGCAAAAGGAGGGGGGCGGAGGTTCAACCTTTGCCTGAGCTATGTCAGGCCGCCCTATTACTGACAACCTAGATCTTGCCCTTACATGCGCTGGATGCACGATACTTTAGTAATCGAGTTAAGAAAAAACTAATTACCGAGAGAAATGTCCATTAAATGATTCGAAAGGAAAGGCGCTAATAGACCAAATTGGACCGAACTGCTTCACTTGTTTTGGTAAATGCGAAACGTCGTGAGAATTAAGATTCTGAGAATTTTCGTGACAAAATTCTGGGATCAACCGTTGCCAAATCTCCGACAAACTGGACGAATTACAAGCGATTTGAAACGTGGCCTTGCTGGAAAGGTAATTCTCTCTGGTTTAAATTGGTATAAGTTTTTTATCCGGTCCTTTGCTCCAGGTCTTACCATCAGCTATTAGTGCCTCAGGGATAGATCGATTGTTCACCGAGGAATCTCCTGCGAAATATATGGGAATCGATCGAACCTCTGAGATCAATGACGTTCTAAATAAAAATCGATGCGGCAAGGATAAGGACTTTGCTAAAATGGTAATAAGCAATGCTGCCTTATCCTAATGTATAATCTCGTTTTACTTTTTAGCTTGGCAATCACTTTTATGGAGATGATTTATACTTCTGGATGTTCAGGGCGAAGGAAATCGGTGGAAAAGCAGTGGACCGAAAGTCATTGCAGGAACGAGATCCCGAAGGTGTTCAGCTTATTGAGGGTAAGTTGAGCCTGATTCATGGACTTTGTTGTAGTTTCCTTATGTCAAGCCCATTTCGTATACATTTTCTAGCCATATGTGTGTCTTTACATACTTGACCAAGCGAAATTTCTAAAATCAAGGCGTAGACAAAGCGCTTATGCCCCGGGGGGAGGGGTATGAGGTGTGTTAAGATCTAGGAATAAACCATGCACACGGGTCCCTGGCGCAAGAATCGATCGTGATCGCCGGATTTAGATGCCACTGTACTTCCATGTTCTAGATATCTTGAAACGTTTTTGGGATGTCGCAGTCTGGCCAGTCAATAAAGTTCATTGTGCGTTGGCCACTGAAATCGCCTCGTCGACGCAGGGAAAGGCTGCTAAATTGAATTGTCAACTTGCAGGAGCAATGCAATCGGAAAGGAAAGCGTGGCTGTCTGGCGCTTATGAGTGGATCAATGACTGGGGAACAGAGGCGAGGAGCAGATTATCGTGAGTCAGCTTTGTCTGCATGAAGAAGATTCTCCTGAAAAAAGTTTTCTGTTTTAGGCCAGCCCGGTTTTATTTTTGTAAGAAGTCTCTTTTTGGCCGGTCTGTTGCTGATCCTGCATCAAATAAGCCACCAAATTACAACGAGGAGAAAGAGAACGCATGGAGAGAAGAATTATAAAAAATGAAAAAAACGGAACGTTCACTGGAGTCATTTTTGTCACCAGCTGCAATGTGAATGTGAGTGATGCATTTTTGTCACCAGCTCCATGAATGGTTATATGCTATGCGCATTGGTCATGGTTTTTTTTATAAATGAAGTTGAAACAGTCCTGTGGGTCCGCGCGAAGGACGCTGTTCTATCTGGAAAAGCAGGTGGATGATTCTTTAGTTACATGATGGGCCGTATGTAATTCCAGGTGGTATACGTGGTGGTTCCACATGTAATTCAAGATTTTCCGTGATGGATCCATCTGGAATTTAAGATTTCACATCATGAGTTCCACGTGAGAAAGTACATGGACCCACGTGGAATACATCATGGAATTCCAACTTTTAGGAATCTGGGACATCAGTTTGGTCACCTAAACTTTCCTGCATGACAGGTTTGCCACTTCACTGTGAAACGGTCACCTACTTACGGGTCAACAGGAAGCTTCGAGGAAACGCTTCGAGAATACGAATTTGGCTTGAAAAGAAAAACGTAAACCGATCACATGCTGCATGTCACGTGCTCGCTGACCAGCGAGTCCCGTCATCCTACGCGGTTTAGGATGCACGTGATTGGTCAATTCAAGCCAGTGTAAAGTGCAGTTGGACATGTCGGGCAGCAAGACGCCTCCTCATTCGTTTTCTGCATGCTATTTAGAACGGTCTTGTGCTCCTTTTGCCCTGCCCTTCGCACTTCCTCTTGAAATTTTCGTTTTTCTCTAGCGGCCATCAAGAATGCGTCTTCGGTTTTTCAAGATCTTCTATCTCATCGTTTCGATCAATTCGATCTTTATTTTAACGAGTATTTTCTCCGGTCAAATCTACACGCGCAAACCTCCTGTCGATGTCACTAGTGGCGACAATGCGAGCAACATCACCGACGTGTGGCCGTTCGCTATGCAACTGGGCATCGTCAACTACGCCTGCAAGACGCCATCGCCCAACTACGACGTCAGCGACGAGCGTTTGATCAGCGCCTGGTTTCTGCCTCCGAAGACTCGTCTATCTCCGATCATGCGCGATATCGCTCGCTGCGAATTGGCTGCCGAAGAATTGGCTTCGACAGGAGTCAAGTTCGACAACAGCAAATGCCATTGCGTGAGTTCGTGGCCCATATTTGTCTCCATCGGCGTCCTGTTTTGTCTGATCTTCAACGTCTATCGCGTCGTGTTCGGCTTCAAGGAGGACAAGAAAGAATTCAACTCCTGCCTCGACTTCTGCGTGTTGTATCTCATCAGTTTGATTCCTCTGTTTGTGTGGCTCTTCTCCATCGTGGCCCTCGCTGCGGGCACTTTCGTCATCGATCTCGGTTTGTGGTACACTCGCTACGGCGATATGTATCCCGTCAGCTACTACCCCGGCAGCGACAGCTGGTATCTCGTCATTATCCTGATGCAAGTCAACTACTACACCAACGTGCTAGAACTGGTCATCATTGGTTTGAGCGCGCTCGCTTGCAGCAAATTCGGTACGAAATTGAAAACCTGGATCGCGAGCAAAACGCCCATTATTCTTGCCATTCCTCGCAGCAATATCGTATCGCCCGCCGAATCGCACTTGCCCGTGTATGGCCGCCAACAATCGAATGGAACGAAAGAATCCCGCATCATCATGGTTGAAGAATCGAATCTGATGACTTTGATTAGGTGACCAGAGCGATATCTAGTCAAACAATTTTGTATGCCTTATTTAAATCTATATCGCAGGATTTAGTTGTATGGCTCGTTTTTTCTAACCCGTGTTCAAAAATATACTCGTTCATGATAATTTTACACAAATTTTTCAGCACAAAAAGACGCAGGTTGCAATGTGTGAGTATTCGATACACGTTCACCTCGCTCGCTCGAAATCGAGCGATCATCGCGAAGAGAACAGCTTATATGGTGCAGTGTCCCCCGTACACCCGACTTTCTGAAACAGGGTTTGGCCAATCATCAGTTCATCGTTCAGTTTGTCGAATTTCGTGCGTGTTGTAATTGACGAGCTTCTTCGTACGTGGGCGGTGGTGCATTTTCTTCATCCGCGTGCCCATCCTCCTTCCTTTCCTGTTCGCATCCGTTTTCATTTGTGTGACGTAAGCTCGACAAATTAGGCCCTGTTTCGGATTTGATTTCTGGCTCTTCCGAAATGGTAGTTTCAGTGATGGGAGCAGCATTGGTAAGCTTGTTGGAGTCTTCGAGTGTCATCATGGAAACAGCTAGGGCGTAGTCAGGTGGCAGATCGGAATACATTCGACTTTCCATGGCGGCTTCATTGTTAGCTGCCATAATTATCTCGCCGTTAGCTCCAGTAGATAACACAAAAATGCCTTGGGCCGTTTGTGCTTCGGAAGCGGCTTTGTCGCGAAGATAACGATAACATCTAATCAAGACAACGAGCCCGTATTCGTAGAGAAAAGCGAATATAATCGTGGAAGTCAAAAAGTACCATATTTCAGTAATTCTTGGATGCCAAGCGAGGACACACACCATTAGAATATTCAGAATCATACATACAATTATGGTGACAATTTGTAGGAATAGTTGGGGTATGAGTAGCCATGGTCGTGTTCGGGCAATGCCGTAGAACATTAGACCAAGGAATAACGTTTCGCATACAGCCCACGTGACCAGTGGAGTAGTAGCGCCGGGTCCGAGCCATCGTTTCGTACCAAGTGTGGTCGAAGAGGCAGTGACAGTGTCCGAATGTTTGTCATCGTCATCATTTTGTTGTACGTCCGCGATAATGGCGCGAATGCTGTGCTGGGCCAGAATATACAAGACGGAGAGTAGTTCTAAAATACCAATCACATAGGCGGCTACTCGAATGTTGCAACAACAGTGACGATATTTGGCGGCTCGCTCGACGAGAACGGGCATGATGGAAATTGGAAAATGATGTACAGTCTTATAATTTCCACTCTTGTCCACTTTTCGTACTGACGAGTAGCAAATGTTCAACAAGGCGCGAAAGCGAAGTGCCTACAATAGCACTAACTCTGGCTGCAGAATAGGGAATTGTGACGCGGACAAGAGATACAGTGTGTTCTAAAACGCGCCTACAAAAGCAGACAGAGAGTAGAGCGAAGGCTATGCTTCGGTTTATGCTGAAACAGGATTTTCTAGTTTTCGTAGTGGGAAAAACCGTTTTCTTGATGTCACGTCAACTGCGCATAAAAACGATATGAACAAGAGAGTGTTTTGGAGTTGTGTGTGAGCATGTGTCAAATGATGCTGCGAAACCTATTTTGTATCTTGGCAATAAGCGAAATTTTTTGGCCATCGGTGAGAGGAAGGCTTTATAGGAAGCCATATATGCTTAATGTGAATTGGTGCGGGCAAACACTGAACCAGTTTGGCAGGTGGCTCTGTGACGCATTTGGCAAGGTCATTCGGCGCAAGTGCCATGAAGAAAGTCATCTTGAACTGTGATTGACAGGTTCTAATTTGTGAAGGGCCCTTGTGCGGACCGAGCACCGTCAAAAAATCATTATGCCCTACATTCTTTATTTACTAAAGGGTTATGAGCAGCTATAGCAGCATTGGCTCGAGTATATGAATCCTAAGCGCATGCTTATCACTATTACGTTACTGGTAGAGTAGGACGAAAATAGTGAGCCGAATCGACATGGTATGGATAATTTATCACTTGGGCAGCTCGTTGTAGGAGGCCACTTGGTCACTGCCGGGTCTGTAGAACACTGTACGCGCCTTTTGTTCATCCGGCGGTTGGACACGGCTGACAAGGGGGCGTCGTTCTTGAGTGAATTCGGCCTCGTCGTGATAACTGATACGGATTGGGGTGGGGGAGGCTTCGTAAGATTCGTGCATCGGACTAGGCACGAAGGGTGGCTCTAAAACGAAATTGGTGGTCATATTGTCCGGATATAGTAGGTGTCCTGTTCGAGCAGAGGATCAGAATAGCATACAGACAGGTACCTGGAAAGGCCAGGTCATGCTCATCATCGTCGATCCAGTCTCGACGGATTCGTCGATTTGATCTTGTTCGACGAACTCTTCGATTTTCAGCACGATCTATTGAGTTTCTAGAGGATCCGTATCCGTTCGAAGAAGCTACAGAAACGACTGTGGTCATAGTGTTAGTGCTGGGTGTGTAGGATCTACCGTCGCCATTCCTGATTTCGAACAAGTTAGAATCGGAAAGACGACGCAAAGTACCGCTTTCTGATGCAACCCTGCGATAGGTCTGGACTCCTGGAAGAAATAGAAGAGTGAAAAAGTCGAAGTCATTTATGCTCAAGATAGGGAACATGCTGAGACAGGTCAATGTGGTCACATCACATGAAGTGTTAGACACTCATGACGCGCTCACCTGGAGTTCGAGGGGGTTCCTTGTAGACCATAATTGGCGGTGGTCTGGGCGATGGTGGGGCAGGCGTGCGCTTCTGTTTTCGGCAGTATTTCATGCAGTAGTAAATTGTGCATAAGAGCAGTAACAAGAGCAGCAGAAAGAGCAGAATGCCTATGAGCCAGGCCAACCTGAAATTGAGATGGGATCTTATTCATGAGCAGGTCTCAGGGCTCGCCTGACAATTGCCCTGATCGCTGTATGTAGCTACCCCTATCACTGCTGCTCGTCATTGAACGTACTCACAGTCAAGCTCACGATAAGTCAAGAGGTCTGCTAATCCCTGAGTAGAACAACCCTACATACCAAGCAGGGAATCCTGAAACAGGCGCGCAGCATTCTCGTCCGCAGCAAACTTTGTCATTGCTGCATCTGAAAGTGCATTTCATTTTTAGCATAATTTCCACAAAATAAAAAACTCGTTGACTCACGGAAAATAATATTCTTCATCTCTGGCATTTATGTCATTCTCAGAAAAGTAACACACATGCCAGCCAGCGGCAGACAGATCCGGTTTTATGCCGTAACTCTGGCGTTGAATTTGTAATTGATTATCACCTGGCACATTTGGCGGCATTCTCGACTGTTTTGTCAGCTCGTGAATAACTTTGGCATTGTCATCCTAAAATGGCTGGTTAGGCACCCACGCTAGATAACCACGCGCGCAAGAACAATGAGTCAATGTGACTGATGAGACAACGAATGGTTTTCGAAACCTTAGATGTCTAATCGATCGATAAGTTATCGATTGGTGAATGCACGAACGCTAGGTACCAACGCAATGAATCCATTCCGTTGTAAGATAGGAACGCTATAAATAAACGCTTACTAAAAAATCGCAACCGCTTTGGGGCGTTTAAGTTCGTACACTTGAGTCGTTGGCACACATGCGTCAGAAGTCACTCGACGAAGGCCTCAGTGAGGAGTTGGTAAGTAGCGCATTCGGAAGCGGCTGAGCTGGCCGAGTGACAGAAACGTTCGGCACACTGGAAATGAGTTCAAGAATGTTGTACAGTTTTGCATTGTATTATATGAGTAGACTAGATTTCGTTATTCGCCCTATCCCTAAAACCCAAAACTGGTCCAAGCCGGCGGAGGATGAAATGCTGTAAGAGGGGAGGAGAGTGAAGAAATGCTACGACACTCTGAAACGTTAAATCGGCATGAGTAATACGCTAGCTACTGAAGATGAAGAGTTCAGAAGGCGTAGAGTAATGCGAAATGGTAAACAGGAATTTCTACTTTAGAACTAGGTGTCTGCCATCCAAGGGAATGACTTTGTGGATTGCTTAGTTTAGCTTCACCTACATAGCGATATGAAACCCCATGCATGTCGACTCGACTATGCCTTGAAAATTACGCCGGGGCCGTGCACCATCGAGCCATCCTATCATGCTTATTAGACACCTAAGCATTTCCTTACCACACGCCACACAACATACAAACATTGTCCACAAGACAACCATACCGCCATCCTTATATGACCAGATACCTTTCATAAAACTTCAAAAAAGTTATACATTTGAGAAGGATTACTCTATTAGTATTCTCAAAACTCATCCTAGCCGTCTCATCTTACACAAATACAAGCACAAGTAGGATACAAAGCAAGATATTATCCGAGAAGCACTTTAAATTTTTCATTATAAAAACGCTACGCGAAGCATATTATAATCGTACATAAATGTGAAGAGGGACTTTACAGTGGGCACCTTTTAAAATTTGGTGCGTATCAATTTGGGGATATGTGACGAGCTGTAGAAAATAATCGCCCTAACAGGATTTATTTCATGAATTGTTTCATTAAATCGATTGGTAACGGGAAAATAATTGTGGAATTTTTTTCGGCCGATATGGAGCTCAGCGTTTGCAGATAACGCAGTTGTAAGGCTGCTGGAGAAATAGCTATTACATCCGCTGCTTCCTTTAATGCTCGACTCGCTTTTTGTTCGCCTTCGGCTGCGATAACCTGGAATACAAATTCAGGGTGTACAGTACTCTTGCATTTCTTAGATGTGGTCCAAGCACAAACAGGCCAATCAGGTTTACCTTAGCTCTGGCCTCGCGGGCCGCTTCAGCTTCAGCTGCCATGGCTCTTTGAAGCTGTACGGGCAGTCGCACGTCTTTTCTAGAGCAGTCAAAAAAATACATTAGAAACGGAATTTTATGTCACGCAACAAGGTACATGCATAGCCTAGACAGATGCAGCACACGCCAAGGCATGCAAGCATGCGCAAATAAAGGTTACAATAAAAGCAATCATTTTGCGCGCAAGGAAAGATGTAAGTACAGTACAGTATGCTGACATGCAAAGTTCATATAGAAAGACATTAAAGGTGGTTTACTGCCGATAGTCCTGCCTGTTAACAGACTCACAAACGTGTTGTGCATAATTTTCATTCACGTTAAAAACGTTGTAAGACTTTAGATCATAGTCTGCATGCACCTAGCAGCCAACACTGCTGCTGTCAATTGCATTACAGAAAAAGATGGTGAAATTTGTTAAAAAAAGTTAGTTTGAATCAAAATTCAGAAACGCCACCCCAGGCGTTGAGTACTTACACTTCTACACGTTCCACCTTTATGCCCCAATCCATCGTCGCATCATCCAACGTATTCTACAATTATCGCACACGGCCAAGAACAGGTACTCCACAACAACTTGAGGGGATCTCTCGTGGGTCCGAGGGTTGCATGTACGGGGCTGTCAAGAGTTTCTATGCACTATCCATTGCTTCATCAGCGTCATTTTAAAATCCCGCCTGTTTAACTTATGACAAAACAATGTGGCCTGAGATATTTTGACGAATGCTACCGCGGAGCTTCCATGTTTTGTGTTCGTGTTACAGTTCTGCTGGAATAGTGAAGTCATTTTTCGCCCAAGATTACTCTGAACCAAAATCGTAAGATAAGTTGGCGAGAACTTAAAGCTATGGTCTTTTGAGCACTGATGAAACAAAGTGTTGCCATGCGCCGATGACCACAATTAGCTAGGGTTTTCACGACTCCACTGCCTGGGCATATAACCTTAAATATGAACAAAAGAAGAGGGATACTGCAAGTCCATACCCTAAATCTAAGCACCCCAAACTTTGACACCAAAAGTACAGAAGAGAAAGCAAAACTGAAGAATGTGCGAAAATGTGCACGAGGGAGGCATTTTCGGCCGATTGCAATCCTAAGTCATGCGGGACATTGCCAATGTAGGTGCTAATTAGGCCGAGGGTGTTTCGAGCACGTGCAAAAATATGTAGATCGCTTATGAGCGACTTACATTTCTACTCGCTCAACTTTAATACCCCAACTTTCTGTAGCGTCGTCCAATAAGCTCTGTGGTAAGTACGAGTCAATAAAATATTGTAAAGAAAAAAATGAGTGAAACTTTAAAAAAGTGTTTCAATAGATCTCACTCTGGAGAAATTGTGGAAAATTTTAAACTTTCTTGTCATGCTTTGGATAAATATTCGAAATCGTTCGATAAGTGAATAACAAAAAGAATAAAATTAGGGTAGCAAGAAGAAAAAACAGAAGTAAAAGACCGAGAAGAAATTCAGGAAATGTCTTTTTCGAGGCCCGTCTCCATCCTTTCTGATTTCTTACGGGTGCGAGATTGAAATATATTCTTATCAACCTCCCTCTCTTACCTGCATGCACGAGCTAATGGCTTCTCTATCCGAAAGAATTTCGGATAAGTTCTTTGTTCCAAGCATGTTGCGCAGTGTTGTCTGTGCGAGCAGACGAGTTGAATGATGCGCATTTTCAACATTGGCCACCGAGACGGTAGCGTTACTGACGCGGTAATAAACTACTGCATCTACGCTAACCGTTACCGAATCCTTAGTAAGGATCTGAAAGTGATAAGCCATGACGTAATGACCAGTGGTCAAATCTGCTCACTCGGCCACCTACCTCTTGCGGTGGCACGTCGAAGGAGACGGTACGGAGATCAACTTTTGTGTAACTTTCGATGCAAGGCAGAACAAAGAATATGCCTAAATAGGAAATCATTGCGAGTGCATAAGAACGAGGTCGTTTTAGTGCCTACCTGGACCCCGAGCTCCACCGCCTATTAGCCGACCTAATCGGAATATCACAGCACGCTCGTATTCTTGAACTACCTGAAAGCAAGTTTGAAGTGCAAGTCTCGGTGGGACTTGGGCGCATTCTGCATATACGCTTCCTTATCGTTCTGTCGAGGAGAAACCGCTCAAAAATTTTGTACAAGTCTTTTTAGAAACTTGTAGAAAGTCGGCCTTCGAAAAGCTAGCATGACTCGTTTGCAAGGAGCTAGCCATGCATACTTGATAAAGGTTTCGAATTGATTAGTGCAGCTGCCGAGCTTTAATCAAAGTGTTCGAAAAACTTAGGAGAGAAAAGTTCGGAGCCTCTACTTGTATCACTCAATACTGTAGGTGTCGACTCGCTCAGCTTGTAACTGGCTTCAAAATCGAAGGCAGGCACGCATGTTGTGAAGTGGCGGGGAATAAGCAACAGATGTTTTCTTTGTCTGTAAGGTATGGACAGGGATTGAGTAGAAATGGAAAAGGCTTACTTTTAGACAAAAGCAAATCGATAACGGGAACGTTAGCAGAACCATCAACCATGAAAGCGCAGTTAAAATCCATCCACAAATACCAATCCCCTCGTCGTAGCTGTCGGCTAAAATTGAGTAAAAAAGGATTAGGATTAGGCAAATGGAAATGGAGTGAAAGCAGAGTGTTGTCCACTTCCCAGCACCCATTCCTCTTTAAAAGGATATCCAATCATACAGGTAGCCAGTCTACTGTAATTAACTCTGCAGGCTGTTTGGAAGGAGGAAGATGGGTGGACGACGCCAAAACTTGTTACGGGGTCAATCCTTTCGTGTGCCAAGAATGATCTAAAACTCTTAATTGGATTTCTTACGATTATCATGGGGATAATAAGATAATTTGTAGCTGGCAAGGGAGTGGGACCTTGACTTTCGTCGTTCGGCAATGAAGGAGGCTGGGTTGACACTGAATCGCCTGATAGATTCGATGGCTCGTCGCGACGGTGAGCTACGCATTCCTCTTCCACGTCGGCCCATGGCGGGTGTGGTCATTTCGCTATTGTCGTAGGTGTTATTAGCGGGCACCGCGGCTCCTGGCGGGGCCAAAAGACCGCTGGAACCGCTGCGTTCTTGGCCACCGAGTTCACCCGTTACGCTGTTACATCGAGGCGCCGTGGAGACTTGTCGATTAGCAGTGTCAACCGTGCCTTCGCTAAAGCTCAACAATCGCCCTTGCCTTCCCTTTTCCAGGCCACCAGGGATGGCTAGCGTGTAATCGCTGCCGGAGGCGAATGTTACGTTAAGTGTGCTAGCTGAACGTTCCATTCGCTAGCTGCCCTCCGACCAGATGTCTGTGGACCAACCGTATTTCCACTCAGCACGAGACCCGGTGAATAGGTGAAGCAAGAATGCGTGACCGTAAATGGCCTATACAAATGCAGCAGAAAGAAAAAAGCCGACAACTACAAAATGTTAATCGAGCGGACTGAAGGTCTGGGTCTAAAAAGGAGCACGTCAGTAAAGCCAAGGCGACCAAGGCCGACCAAGCGCGACGAAGGGTTCAATTGTATCTAGCTAGGCAAAACAAGCTCCGTCCTTGAAAGAAAACTCTCCTTCCAACCTTCACGTACGAGGGCTTGTATGTAGTCTGCTCGAACTAGACAGGTGATTTAGCAGTCAATCGGAAGTGGGCCACCGACAGTTACACAAATACCGGAAAGAAAGAAATGGAATGTTGTGTACTCGACCACCCTCGGCGCCAAGATTATTTTCATGCCTCGAAATGAATCTATTCCGCGAGCCATTGCCATTATTCGGCCCCCTCTTCCGAATGGAGCTATAGATGACAAGGTTTCAGGACAGCCGTTTCAAAGAGGCACTGAAGCGCTTCATTGACGAAGATCAAACTTGACAAAGTTCCTATTTTTGTGCCCACGTTTTTCAAAGAAGCCACCATGTGCGACAGACAAGACAGCACTGGCGCCTAGCATGGTTCGGCCCTCGATAAAGCACCATCGAGTCGAGTGAAGCACTTGTGTAGGGGCGCAGATGGGTGGGAATTCGCGCATGTCCATGGCAGGTTTCGTTTTCGAGCTTCTTATTGGATGGACGTTAAAAATTAGTGAGAGCTAGCTCGACGAACTAGTGACCTCGGAGTCGCCTCATCAAGGCCATGCTTCCGTAAGGTAAGAAATAAAAGTTGTACAATATGGACGAAGTCGAGGCAGACGGTCCGGAAGGAAACGTGCCCGGGCCAAGACCCCATACCACCACACACATCGCGAAGCCGTTTAAGAGTCCCTATAGCACTTTCAGCTTTATCTTAAACCCACTGATCGACCGCCGTTCTAGACTTCGTTCCTTGAAAAGAAACGACGGCGAAAAACGGAGAAGGCATTCTTTTCTCTTTCTACCAACCCGTCGCCTCTCTTTCGCGTGGAGGTATGTCAAAGAAAATGAACGCTTCTAATCAGCTTCGATTAAGACTTACATGCCGATGTCTACTAGCCAGGCCCCGCAAATGGCTTCGCCTACCCGCCCCGCTAGCCCGAGGGAGCTTCGACTCTGAACATAAGAGACTAGGCTAGTGAAAGTAAAATAGCAATGAAGCTAAACGAACAACAAGCAAGAGATTTAATATTAATCAGCTGATAACGATATCATACAGTGCCTCAGCGAGCGGCCCAGCGTCTGAAAAGTTATCAAGTCCCTTATCGGTAGAAAAAACTCAGAAAGGGCAGTCCAGTCTTGTTCGTCATCAGCGAATAAGTTTACAAGATGCATATTCCATCCTTCCCTATTCTTTCCGTCTCTCTATCAGGCGCATGGCTAGACCTAGTCGCCCGCTCTCCTCACTCAGCTGGTCTCGATCGGAGGTTTGTACAAACAGGAGCCTATTTCCTTTCTCTGATCAAGTCCATTTCCGCAAAAAGACGAATTCACTTTCCTTCTAATTCATCGTCTTCATGCTAGCTTTTGCGCAAAACCCAACAAGCCAAGCCAGCAATGCTTAAATGCGTTAAATCCTTTTTTCCAAAACCTATCAAATCTTTTTTATCAAATCACTGAGGACATTGCAGATTTGACCTAATTGCGATCGTTTTTAAAGAACACCGTTGTAGAAAAAAATTCTGGCCATAAAAAACATCCATTTAGTTTTTCCCTTCGACAACTCTCATCTGCGCCCCTTGGAGTCATTCCTCCAAGACCTATGACGACGCACTATCATCAACTCGGTTACGATTGCACTACTGACGGAGTATAGGTGGCGAGGTTTACATAGAAGGGCAGAAAGTCCCTCGGATGTTTTATGGTGCCAGGTCACATATTTTTGTCTAAAATTAGATCAGGAGGCTCATTCAATCAAGCAGCACGGACACAGTGTGTGGGCATACCAGGAAGGCCTATGACCGTGGTCTCAGTGAATGTGTGCAACCAAGCGGGGGCTGACACTACTTGAGAAGGTTCTTGGGGTATCTTGCGAAAGGAACTCGGTATCGACTCGCAATCGCCGTCCTCTTTGTTGCCACTAGTCTTCGTTTCCATTGCACAATTTCCCGCCATCGAAATGACACTCGGCTAAATGGCTAATATGATTAAGTCCAGTTATGTTGAGAAAAACAGAAAAATATCCATTCTTCGAGGGATTGAGCGACACCTTGGGAATTAGTACATGACGAAGTGAGAATCAGCTCGAATAAAAATGATAGACTTGAATTACGTTCGAAGTGCAAAGAAGACGAAAAGGCCAACCAAACTCAGGCCAGACTTACTTTTTACCTTTTCCATTTAGACTATTGAACTCGAGACAGCTCAGATCAAATTTATGTCCAGATGGTAGCATTTAGGCGTGGTCACTTTTTCTGGTATCCTGCTTATACGCATTGCCGATGTAGAAACGACGAAAACGCGCCAAGGACATAAATGATAGATTAGAGAGATTCGCGAATGGGCTAGACACGAAGGTGCAATAAAAGTTTAGGAAAGCAGAAGTGGAAGATGGAAAAAACAGAACATTTGGCATTCTCAAAACTTCGATTTGTTTCTGCTTATGCATCATGGAACCAACCTTGAATATGGATAAGAGGACGGTTTCTGCACAGCACCCTATGCTAGAGTATTGTGGTGCGAAAATGCCATTGGTAGAGCATGCCGATGAAACTGCTGTGGCCCTCCTGGCTGACCTCTGTTCTCCCCTCCTCTGGCTTCTGTTCTCGCGAAGACAATAGGATTAGCAGAGGCACTTCAGCAATCCATGCAGCATGACAAAGTAGTTTGGAGATTTCAGGTTCGACTGGGCCTGCACTCACTTGATGACCTATCCACGCGCAAAAGCACAACAGCAGCTCAAAGGAAAGAAGGTAGTCTAATTGTTTTTAACTCCCTTTGGCAAACTCTGCTTTGCAAGTCAAACGATTTAGAAAATGCGCAATATGAATAATGAATACGTACATGCTCCAATAATCAATTTTTTGATGTCGATAGGTTCTTGGCGATGGACAGGTAGCGGATTGACGACGGCTGAGGATACGAGTCTTCTTCTCGATAAGCCTCTTTGTATAGCTCTCTCACTGGCAGTCGACGTTGTTGGTGTTTTGGCAGCGGTGACCAATCTGACTGATTTACCAGCTCGCCGAAGACTCGACGATGTCCGATCGAGTGGTTCAGGTTTGTCCGTTTGCATTATTGATCGGGCCTGTACGAATCGCTTTCACCAAACGTTTCTTCAAACGACAGAGAAAACGAAAAAAGCGAGCATCGTTTGGATGGGAGTCGAAAGAGTAGCTCAAACGGAATCGCTTTGACAACGGGGTTGACTAGGCTTTAACGATGCAAGCTGGCCATAATTCGATAGGTAACCAAATTACATATGGTTCGTATGAAAGGCGCCCTGTGCAAAAGATGAATCGAGAAAAGAAGAAAACTTGCTTCAATGGGCTTCGATTTTTGACGCTTAGCGCGCGGAGCCTACCATCCTCAATGATCAATGTGAGCGGCAATAATAATCTGGGCCTTTCCCAAGTCGAGGTGCAAAATGAGCTTAATAAATAGTCCCCTACGCCTTGGCCACACGCGCCGACAATGCCAAGAGTGAATGAGAGCTATTTTAAGTGAGCACTTGCCGCCGTGATTTGGATCATTTCCTCGGAGGATTTTGGAAATCCAAAAGTCTCAAAGGCCAAACATGAATTTCTGAACAAAAATGCAGGAACTACCAAAAAACCTGGGGTAAGCTTAACTTGATCAAGTGATCACTTTGTCACCTATTCTCACTAAAATGCCTTTGACAGAAAAAATAAAAAATAGAAACGAACCGGCATTATATTGACTTGTGACGATGTAGAGAGCATCGCTGGATTGTGGCGATGACGTAGGTCGAATCACTTGGACAGGCAGTGGGGCCACGGATGATAAATTAATACAAGAATATCGTTTATCATCAAATTTATTTGGTATTTTTTCCGCAGTCCAAGATAAACTTTTTGTATTTTTGCGTAATGGTGGACTGGGTGGAAGTAATGGGATCAAACTTGGTGGCATGACGGCCATACTGTACTTTCAAACAACACGTCTCGCTCGAATCAACTAGCAGCAAAGTCAACTTTCTGAGAAAAATAGGGCATAGGTAGGCGACCCGAGAAAAAGCCTCGCGTCGAGATCGAGTCAAGGCTAACTAAAAATTAATTGACCGTGATAAGAAACCCGCCAACGTTGTCTTATTCCCCGTAACTGAAGCCCATTGACACATATGACACCAAAAATATGCCATTTCGTCATGGAGACCATAAATAGATCAGGGATTTCCAATAACCAATCATTGCCAGCTTATGAGAAACATAATTTCTAATCATCATAGGCCAGTCGCTTGGAATGTGTATTGCCAAAAATCAGTCGATGAAGGAGCTCCATGGCTGATTGCCAGTAAAACAAAAGAGGCAGCTACAGTATGCAACACAGTGAAAGGCGCTCTTTGAGGCGTCTGGTGCTATGGTTTATTTTGAGCCTACCTTGAGTGCCAATTATCGATCACCTATGATTTGACTACACACTCGTGCTATCGCGACTCCTCCTCTGGCTCGATTTCGTCTTGCTCCAGTAATTATTTGTTACGGCTTCCTTTAACGTCACAGAAAACATATCGAGCCCTAGATACGCGTCAAGGCGCCTCCTTCTCCGACTATTACTCGATCATGTAAAATTCAGCACACAAAAATCCATTACCAAGACAAGCATGTGCAAATAGGCTTGGTACACAATTAAAGCTCGACCCGGCCTTTTATGGATTGTAAGGGATATTAATTGATGTATTGTCATCCTTGAGTGGAAAACACGTAGCCGTCCCGTAAGGGCTCTATGTAGATGGCTATGACTGATTGCAATGAGTTGGCCTATAAAACCTATTCCCTTGGCCGTACAATCCCAAATCCGAGGCATCATGACATAAATAATGAGCCCTTGAGGAGGCTAGGTCTTTGATCGTCGAATGAATGGGAGTAATAATGGAATAAAACAGCCTTTTATGGTAATTTATGGCTTCGACTGTATTTCACACGTCTTTGGTTTGAAAAACTGACGAAATGTCAGGAAGTACACCTTTGCAACTTTATGCATTTGCTTGTCCCTTGGCTACCCCGGTTATTTGGAATATTTCGAAGCTCATAAGACTTTTATTCAAAACAAGCATCCAAGCAAACAAGCACTAGCTCAATCGATGGCTAATTTCCGCACGCTTCAATAGCCTTGCCAAGGTTAGTCAGTCCAGCTAATGAGCACGAACCTGTTACTTTAATGAAAGAGGATGGAAAAGAGCGTGAGGGATTTGTGTACTTGCTTGACACTCTCCCTCGAGATTTTCAAACCGTCCGCCATGAAGAGAAGTCTTACAACCCCCTTCGGTTTCGTAATTGAATTTTCCATCTCAGTTGGAAGACAAGGAGAAGGTAAAAGGAAACAAATCAATTGCAGCTGCTGCCATTTTGTGAGTGCCAATTTCGTCGAAGGTAGCTTAGAGAAAAATGCGAAAAAACCTAGTCGTATCCTAGCTGTAAAAAGGTGACATTTCGTAAAGACACATGAACCTGTTTGTGGTTTGTTCAAGGTGGCGTGCTTGTGTCAAGTCAAGCATCGAATTCACATGCAATTGGCTTGTGTACACATCCAATTGAGAGAATGTTGTCAAAAATCAATATCTTGATGCTACTTGAAACTAAACTAGCACATGCTTGTTCTATCATTCTTGGGAAAGTGCTTCAAAGTACAAGAGTTCGAGTAGTAAGGGGTCGCGTGATGCAAACGCGGACATATTTTTCTTTTTCCTATTGCTCAAATTTGTATTTTGACATGTAAGCAGCGCTTAGGAGAAAGACGAAGGGCCAGCTAAGCCAGGTGCAAATTTGAGTTATTGGTAGCACATAGGATATGACAGGGCGTGCCACAAGTCGACCATTTCAATGGAGACAAACTGATTTAATTTAATCTTCAATCTTGTGTCTTTAATCCTTTGGAAATTTCAACTTTTTCATTTCTGAGCGCTCAGTGCACCCAAGTTTTCACAAGCATGTGACAATGCATAGCCGCAAGCACGTATGTACGAGGTGCAGGTGTGACGGTCGACACTTACCCCCATTAACCTGTGACGCACCAATCGGAAGTCGCACGGGCTTTGATTGATGAGCGGAGGATGAAGTGGTAATGGTCGAGGCTTTCATCATTTCCATCGCCTCTTCGGCGGCCGGGGTGACAATGATTTGAGTTTTGGCGGGAGGAGAGTAGGTCGAACTGGTTTTGCTAGTCGTAGTGGTCTTCTTGCTGCTGCCAGTGGTCCTAGTAATTGTCAGTGAGGAGGAGGGAGATGTGGAGGAAAGTAAATTATTCTTTGTATTTCCACTGCTCCCGTTCGTCACCGATAAATCGTCCTTTTTACGCCCTCCCGACGGCGTCGTCGTCGTTCGCCGAACGACGTCTCGTCCTTCGTTCATGCATGCAAGGCATACGAACAAAATTGAAATCGACAACGATGCCAGATGCGAAATGGCCCACCAAACGGCACCCGCTCGACGTGGACGATGAGGCGAAGCTCGTTAGGACACCTTGATTTATATTATTCACTCGAGTACTCAGGTGCGAGTCACCGATTTGCGTACCTGACAAGAAAACAATGAATCAGGGACAAAGCAATATATTAATGAGCTTCCGCAATATTGATTAGTTAGTCCCTTCAAGGACTACCCAGCGATTCGGACGACGGCTGTCGCACGAAAAGCTTTTGAGCTTTCATAATCCACCCTCCAAGGCCTGTAACTAAGTTCGAAAATAGGAAATCCAGTCAACTTTGAAGAAGCGCCTACAGTTTCCGAAAGAGTGCGAAAATGGGATAGCTGCTTAGGACTGGGTCAACAAATGGGCAGAAAAAACTTGTTCCAACTATGCCCGATGGGACTTGCCTATTGAGCATATCCAAAATCCTAGCAACAAGGTCGCCTATCTCCGATAAGAGCCATAAAAAGAGAGCATATTTGCTGCATTCAAAGAAACCTGGCGATGGTGTCTGCGCAACAAGTTTTTTGCGTACAAGGGCTTGGATAGGTCGAGCTGACCAAGTCGATGTGGGGGCGGAAATGGAATGAGCTAGTCTCGTTTACACCCAAGTGCCCCCGTTCTTACTTTTATGCAATCAAGCACTACATAAGGGCGAGGAAAGATCTAAACTGCCCAATTTTCCTTGACTGGGCATGCGGGTGGCAGGTAGCGTATCGATTCCACCAACAAGCAGCATTGACTTGCTAATCGCGGCCCCAGCATCCAACATAAAATTGCCCGCTGCGCCATTTACTCTTCGATCGACCAAGATTTTTTCCAAAGATTATTCTCGGGCCCTACGGTGCCTCCTTTCGGAAATTAACTACAGCGAGTGGACAAGTGCGAGACAAAAAAATCAAATACACGTTCAGCTATGTAGACTCCAATCGAGCGACCCCAGACCAACCCATTTTCCAACATCCTGGCTCATTAAACGCCTTCGTCTACTTATTCAATGGCAAATGGGCAGGAGCAGAACTCGAGTCGCCATCAAAGGTTCTAAAATTTCTATTCCAAACTGACGTCATGACGACAAAAACGAGTAAAAGGGCAAAAAGATGAACCCGAGGCGCCAATAATAGCAATTAGGCCAATGTCCAAAAACGGACTTCACATTTTGATTTCGATATTGTCACTGGTTGCAAAGTGCCGAACCAAATTGCACGTTGTGAATGGCGAAAAGTGTATTGAATAATCGGCTACTCACAGATCGATTCGTAGAAATGAGCAAAGGGCTATCATTCGGACACAATGAGATGACAGGGGGCCCATAACTCGTCAACTGGCACGACCCTCCTCCTCTGTCCCACTGGCCACCCACAGCAGTCATTTGCACTTAGGTTAGCCAATATGCTAATGAATGCGAGTATTGAATTGTGCATGTGGCCATGCATGGAAAACGTGTTGTGCACTCGAGCCAAAATAAACAAGATGAATTGCAGCAAAGTGAATTTATTGGCCGACAAACACGTTAACTGAAAATGTTTATCGAACGTCCTCGTCTCATTTTTCTCATAAAATGTAAATAAACTACTTTTTGTTTCAATTACGCCATTTAGCCGAGAAATGGACGAGGTCGAGAGCTTCCTACCAGAACATGATTCCTATTCTCAACGTTTCGAATTACACACAAATTTTCCGCTAACACCACTGAAATCTTCCCATTTCCTAATTTTATATCCATTTTCCTAATGCCTCGTGAATGAACGCAGTCTAATGCACGCACGTTGGCCGGGGACCATCACCTAGAGGGGGCAGGGAAAAACATTGATGCCTACGCGATAATTGGGTAGCTTGCTCCTATTGGCTAGTCCCTTTCGGACATTCTCTTCTCGCGTGAAAACGCACAGATCACGAATTTAGCACATCGGAAACAGATGTAAATAAACGCACGGATGGCCAATGTCCTATCACACTCTGATCCACTGTCTGATCGTCACTTGAATCATTGCTCAAACCACCGATGCTCCAGTCCGGCCAACACTGCCTGTCTTGGATGCGTAAACTACGGGAGACGACGACAGGCCTGAAGGATGGTGTAAGGTTTCGAATCGAGAATGTTTATTTTCAATGCAGTATATTTACCTGCATTACTGTGCCTTGAGCTAGCGTCCTGGCCCGACATCATTCGGTTGGACTTCGGGCCTAAAATTATCAAAAATTGTCAGAGCTCTAAGCTTTGGCGAATATAGGAAGATATTTGACGATCACCTTCGCGTTTTCTGTCGGGTCGCAAATTCTCGTTACTCTTCCGGGAGTTCAGTTGACTGGTACTCGTACTCCACCCTCGGCGTCGACGCCGCCGCAAAATGACCACCGCAAGCGAAACCACCAGTCCAACGACCATAAACAGGAGCAAGCTACCCCCAACAATCAGCACTAAATCCGACGCATCATCTTGCTTCTTCGTTTGTGTGATGAAACTCCTTTGATAATTTAGAGACGGCGGTGATAGTATTCCAGTTGATTGGGTTTCCATGGTGTGCAGTATCCGATACGACCGCACACCACCGTCGACAGGCCAATAATGGAATAGAATGGGCATTTGGGCTTTGCACTACTTTTTACACTCCTTCTGTCTTCCGAAGTATCCATGGCGCCCCGATGTAGTACATGTGCCACACCAACAACGATATCTCAACAACCTAATGTCGTAAGGCAATAAAATTTTGTTTCTTAGCGTAACTTTACGCTAGATTAGGTTCTTTGGAAGGAATTTCCAAAATCTCTATCCGTTCGGGCTCCACTCATACTAGGCGTGCGAGGGCGAAAATCCCGACCTGGTTATTTATTTTCGCTATAACTCGCGGACCGCGCAGCCAAACACAATGAAATTTGGTATGGATATGAGGGACTAGTTGGGAAATGTGTGTACCAAAAATCTTTTGAAAATCTTTCCTGGTTATTCTTCTATGGGCAGAAACGTGCCGCGTCATATATGTATGTACGTATGTAGGTATGTATGTATGGACCCGATAGATCACAACGCCGATCTGGGGCTGTGTGAGAGCGGGCAATCCAGCTATATGCTCAAACGACAGGGCAACATCACTGCTGGTGCCTCTTGGCATTTTTTTTGATCACGTATTGCCTCAAATTGCTGTAGGGTCCTCAGAAGGGGGTCAACTCGGGCAAAAGTATAATTTTTTGCACTTTTGGACCTCAAAACCGTCTGGAGAGGCGCGGGGCAACTTTTTATGGCTCAATCGAGTCAGGAAGATGTGGGGAGCAATTCCTGACCAAAAAATGTTCCTTGTTACAAAAGGTTAGAACTTTTGGGTTTTGTTGGGGTCCATTTGAACAGAAAAACTCAAAAAATTTGAAAACGCAGAAAAATTCTGCAGGATATGACTTGGTGGCTCATCGAGGATACACAGGGTCATAGGACTCATGGAATTTCTGTTATATCAATATATATATAAACCAAAAAATCCATGTCTAGTTTTTAAAATGGCGGGATATTCAAAATGTGGGATTCAACACTTCTTGCACACTTTGAAAGCTGTCTCTGCACAAGAATGACGTTGACAGTTATACAGAAAAATAAAACGATACTAGAAAACTTAAGCAAAAGACGCGAAACTCAAATGAAAGAGCTGACTTTAAAAAAACGGTGTTTATACAGAAAAGGCGTATATCAAAAGTGACTGACAATAATAGCGGACGTTAGAGTTAGGCGCACAACGGGGTCGCTGCATGAGCTTCAATAAACACAATATACAGTACTGTAGATACGAGGGAGAGTGAGTCTAAAATCCTGTACATGGAAATTATGTATGAGAAGAAAAAGCATGAGACTCACAAGACTACGTAGTAGCATCGAACAACATTTTAATGGGGGAATAAAAATCAAGCCAAAAAATCATATTTGACCGCCACAAAAGTTGTCATGTCTTAAAAAAGAGCGATATGGTTTATTAAAAGCGTTCCTTCTTCACATTGTTGTTAAAGAACTTGGCAATTAAACGGCGAAAATGCAGGTTTTAATTATGGATAGAGGATGCACTGAAAACGAGGTTAAAATGTTCTGCCGTGAATGGCAGCGTGAAAAAGTTGACTAGAGATAATGCTGCACATATTTTATAAAATTTGGCCATTTAAATAGTGCTTGTCACTCACCATCAAATTTGACTTGAGCAAATCATGTTCATGTTCATGTTGCTCCACATCACCAAAGGCTTATGCGCACTCGAGGGTGAAGGGACAAAATTTACACGGAACGATTCACCAGCCCAACATGTTGAAAATCAATGAGACTGCAATAAAAGGGATCCTCATGACAAACAGAACTTACCTAATGTTTGCTGGCTCAGTCTGCAATGCAACGCCTACTGTAGTCTGAAGGACAGTTTGTATTTCCCTGAAATACTATACCCAGACACATGCAAACGAGTGCCACCTTAGCTGAGCCAGAGAGAGAGATTTAGTGGAAGACTCGTCATGGTTGTAGAGCTACAAAACAATGGCCACTGATTTCAATGTCTTGCGCATGCGTAGAAGCGAATTTTTGTAAAATGGTTCAACTTGCACCCACGATTGCATGTGCTCGAATGCGGCCAGTCCTCGAGGGGGTATGTTAGGTGGGTGGAGAAGAGTCAGGACTGAAAAAGGAGTGAAATTAGCAAAAAATTCATTAAATGAAACTTGGAAAGGTAGTACATGTGGTCTGATGCGCCTTCGGAGCAGGCCAGTCCAGGCTGACAAAAAGTGATCAAAAAAGATCCTGCCTGGCACTGGTTGGTCACATGTACTCGCGGTTTTAGGGTTGACAAGTAGATCATAACAACTACCCTTATTTATGTCACCGGTCATGCCAGATGCTACTCTGAGCAATGCTGATGCACCAAGTTATTGTTCAGGAAGCAGCGGATCTTGCATGTTTCCGTTTGATGCTTCCGTGATCGTGATAAAATCCAACACGAGGAGCAAGTCCGGCACCTTATTTCGAAATGCCTATCCAGACATCAGAAAATGCGAAATAAATAGGGACTGAGACGTCCTTTCCCATTTGTATCAAATATATGCTGGTCGAATGTCCACTCGCTATCTCTGAATGCCAAGGATATGCGAATCTTGTAATACAGCGTCTGGCGCCAGGGTGATGATTTTTAGCTATTGGCAATAGACCCCAAAAGGTGCACAGCCGTTCAACACTCCAAAAATATCAGGGCCTCAACAATCTGACAATCTGTTCTCAGGCAATCTGACAGACGACAGAACTCACGACTCACTGACTCACGACAAAGAGCGAAGACTCTGAACTTTGGTTTTAAAATATGCCCCAACAGGAACTGAACGGGAGAAAAAAGTTTTCCTGCATGTAAACTGAAATATTATCAGCCACTATACCTGCTGTGGGTTCAACATTCCGAGCATGTGTTGCCTAGGCTCCTTGTCGTATGCTACTTTGGCTAACTGCTGGATAATCTGTGGATATGCGGAGAACATCTGCAGCAAGAGAACACCAGTGCTCACCGAATTCCTCTGCAGACCCAAAGTCCATCCTTTGGATGAGTCACCATATTCATCTTCACCTTTCATCTTCATCTTCACCTTCATATTCATCTTTTAAAATAATATTTATAAGCACTTATAAATTCCATGCATTGGCTCAAAAGCGCCAGGCACGCAAAACCTCCCAGTGTCTGAATTTCGTTGTGCCCCATTGCTGCTAGAATGTCTTACGAAGCTGCACATTCATCAAAATTCCAGCCTGAGTAGGAGATTGCGCAATTGAAAGAGAGACCTGTCCTGCAAGTATAATTACATTTCTCACAACACAGTCCCTGAAATATCCACCATACAAGAGCTGCAGATGTGACATTTTCTAGCAGCCACCTTCCCCAAGCTGGTGACATGAGGCCAGTCGTTATGGTCTACTTGTCAACCCTAAAACCGCGAGTACATGTGACCAGCCAGAGCCAGGCAGGATCTTTCTTGATCACCTTTTGTCAGCCTGGACTGGCCTGATCCGAAGGCGCATCAAACCACATGTACTACCTTTCCCACTTTCATTTCATGAATTTTGTGCTAATAATATGAATGTATTATCATCAAATCGAATGGGATCGATTGATCGATCCAAAATTCGGAAGTTTTCTTCCAAAATTGTATTTATCGGGCTGTTCTAACCATCCGAAACTTCTCCTGGTGCAGCATATGGCGAATAGATCGCATTCTAGCATACCTATTGATATGCCTGTATGCAGTGTCATCTTATCATGACAGGCATGTCTGGCTTGTGGGGAAGGTATAGGAAGTATATGGGGCTGCCTTCGGTGCCCTCTCAATACGCATTTCCAGCAGGGCAGGAAGAAATCTTCGGGCTGATGCCTCGTGCTCCTACACGACTAGGAAGCCTGCCAGAAGTCTTTTTGAGACCATCCGCTGTCCGGAGTATCTTCTCCAATGTAGGCCTTCACAGTCTCTCACTGTCAGTGCCCCATACGTACGCAGGTGTCGCTTTATTCATATCCCAGGATCCGCCCAGTCAAATCATGCGAAACAGATGATTCATTGTGCACATTGCACAGCAAGAATTGCAATCGTCTTATCGATATTCACTCTTTTCATCTCCACACTAAAAATTTCCACACGCACATGTCGTACCACATCACCAAGCGCAAGTGCTCGCACTCATTATCAGGATGAAGGGACACACCTCTCACTTCTCGCTCTACTGTTATGGGTGGGTCAAGCTGCTGCAGAAATCCCTCAGATTTTTATAGAAACTACAAGGAGCAGAAATATCGAGTACGTACATCCTCCTCCTTTTCCCACTTGAAGTACTTGTTAGTCTGTTTGTTGAAAGAATGTTTGAAATTGCGTTCAACGTGAGCAAAATTAGAAGCTCTGATTCTGCAATACAGTTTTGTATGGAAATAAGTATAGCAATGTGTGTTCGGGATGTGCTCATCCACGTGTTTGCTCGTATTCAGTTCCCAGGATCCCTAAAGGCAATATTGCTTTTTTCTACCCAATTTTTTGTACTCATCTTTGTTTTACCCACTTTCTTTTCAAGCTCGAGCTCTAACAATAGTTTGGCTTCCACCAGCAACGGGACGAGCCTTCACATCGAGGCCTACGCTATGCTTTTTAGAAACAGAGCTTAGCAACGAGTTCAGCCTTTTTATATCTTTACAATCTCTGTAGGTATTTGGGCATGCTTTGCGTGGCGGGGTACTCAAAATCTCTGATTAAAATGAAATACTTCAGCTGACTCGTGCGAGCGCGTTTTTCGCAAAGTTCAAAGATGAGTAAGCTACCTATTTTGAGTCAAATTGACTTCGCCGTGTGAAGATTTGAATTTCCCGCCTTTTGCTTTCTTCAGTTTGACGCTCAGGCGCATTAAACTGATGCGCCAACACGTAGCTCAAAATTTGCATACAAGCAAGTTAGGACTGCTCTTTCGTTCGACTATTCTTTTGTGTTAGAGAAGTAAAAAACTGTAGCAATCATGGTTACATCAGAAGCTAATCTTCCTATCGATATTCATTGCGGAAAATTGCTCGATTGGCTTCTGAGTCGTCGACATTGCAACAAAGAATGGCAAACATTGTCGTTGAAGATTCGTGAAAAAATCGCCAAAGCAATCCAAGACATGCCCGAACATCCGTCCATCACCGAAATGTTAACCGGAACGTACATCACGTATATGCATTGCCTCAAAATTGTCGATGTGTTAAAAGAAACCGAAGCCTCGAGTCGAAATGTATTTGGAAGGTATTCTTCGCAAAGAATGAAAGATTGGCAAGAAATTTGTCAGCTGTATGAGAAAGATAATTTATATCTGGCAGAAATGGCTCAGCTTCTCCAACAATATGTCCAGTACGAAATTCCGGCTTTACGAAAACAAGTGACCAAAAGTCAACAAATGGAGGAAGAATGCGTGAGGAAAGCAGAAGAATATGAAAAACTATCGAAAGAATCCGATCGCCAGTACGATCAAGAATGTCGTCAGTTGCATTTATCGATCGATGGTAGTGGCGATAAGTCGTCATCGGTTCGAGTGGCCCTTTTGAGAAGTGCTGAGAATTTACCGGAGAAATTCCAAGAAATTTCGAAAAAGATGAAATCGAATTTATCGCAGCTGGTCAAATATTATAAAGACTTTTATTCGGCTAGTCGTAGTGATAAAATCGATATGCAGCTCATGCCCACCTTATCTTTTGTACTGGAGAAGAGTCTAAATACGACTGTATTCGAGTACAAATATGGAAAGGCGCCGAGTGGCGTAGAACGAGTATCGCTGTTGAATTTGATACAAGAGGTAAGCAAGTGCGATTTTTACAGCAGTCGCTTTGATTACCCGATCGATTAATGATGTTAAATTTCGTTTCAGGAAGAAAAGCAAGAAGCGAACGAAGAAATCGATTTTGACGTGGTGATAGATACGGAAGGTGTGATCGATTTCGGCATCGAGGCTGTAGATAGTGGGGTATCGATGGAGGAACCAAACGTGAGTGTTGGAGCGTCAGAGACTGTAGCTCGTGGCGATGATGCCCTTCATATCTTCGAACATCGGTCATCAATGCAAAAGTTTATGACGGATTTACTTGAACTTCAAGCGTTCTATAAGATTCGTGTGATTGAATTACGCCGTGAGGAATCGGGACAAGACCTAGTCGGGTCACTTTTGGCAGCTGCTGTCCAAGATGATCCTTTAGAACGTTTGAAACATTCGAAATCCAATTTGGCCGCTTTGGAGTCCAACTTACGTCAAATTGATGACGCGATTAAAGATTTGAATGATACAAATTTGAAAAATTTATCGAAAATCCGAATATCGCCGGAGTATCTTCAGTCAGTGGCGGACAAAGTGACGGAACCTCGTCGTCGTGCCGATAAGTTCAGGCAATCGATATTATTGATGAAAGAACAAAAAGAAGAATCCAGGAAACAGGCCAGAGATAGTCAAGAACGATCGGACATATTGGCAACAAGGGCTAAAGAATTACAAAAATTTTTGGAAGCTGAAATTTCTAAACGATATAATAATCGACCAGTTAATATCGTGGGCAGTATGACAGTTTTGTGAGCCGGAAGAGGGCGCGTTTTCCTTTTTGGTAATATATAGATTGGCGAGAATGATGGTAAAATTGGTGATGCGTGGGGCACAACTCAATACTGAAGGTCATTAGTAAGCTTATTGAAAAAGAAGGAGACGCTTTCTCTCTCTGATCGCGCTGACCTCGCACTTGGTCCTGATAACGGCAACTGTGCTTGTAATCTGCTACGGAAACAAGTACATGACTCGATAAAATAATCGCTGGCTGTTTCAACAGATATTATAATACTGTTTAGTCGCACTGTGAACTTTCCAGCGCTTTTTCTCTACAGTTTTCTGCCCAGTGTTGCTGCTGTTGTCTCTTCATCGCAGATATGATTGATCAGAGTGTACCATGCTTATGCATATCATAATTATTAGCAGAGTCCTGATGCCTCAATGTCAGGATTAGGATCGGTATTCAGATAGGGATTCCGACCTATCCCTAGCCACCTCACAGCCTCGCTCATAATCATGACTGCTGGCAAGCTAATGTGATGGGAAGTCCCGTGTAAAGAACTGGGCCGGCGCGGCCCAACCTGCAAACTTTTTAAAAATATGGGGAAAAGTTGTGGGAAAAGTTTGTGGGGCTATTACAAAATAGAAATCCGCTCGGTGAATCAAAAAAAGATTTGTCTTCGAACGAGATGGCACCTTGTCAAGCTCGAGACAGGATAAGATGAAACATTTCGCATAACAGCATTTGGAAGGGAGGGGGTATGGCTGAAGTGGTCGACCATTTTTGAGGGGCGCTCACAAGAAGTGGTCGGCATGCGGCCGGAAGGGGGCAAAAAATCGAGATTTTGTGCGGTCGACCTTTAGGAATGGCCCTTTACGCACAAAATCGTGTGGAAACAAGACTAACTTCATCATATCTTAGATTTAGAGACTGCGCAAAGGCAAAACTGTAGAGGAAAAGGTGATCCCGACCTATACCTGAGGTGACTAGCTCTCACGGCAGGTTCCTTGTGTCTTCACTGGGAGCACCTCCACACGAGGGCATACTGAGTGAGAAGGGGTTTTAGGCTTAGCTTAGGGACCTTCGAGGACAGCTTCCCAATTCTCTACCCCTTGGGTGGGCGTCTGCCATTCGACAGTAGAAGGGGTGTCGCCCAAAGCCAGCGACAAGCTACTAAAGTGCCGTCCTCCATCGGAACAGAACCTCGGCCTCCCAGTCAGGGTTGCGGGAAAGCAAGGCGGATCAACGCCTAAATCAGCTTAGCCATCGCCTCCCAACTTTTCTCTATCGGATCAGATGCCATTCCAGTTGGGAATAAGAGTCCTGATGAGCCCGAAATTGCATTATCGAGAATGAACGACCAAGGAGAAGAGAAGACAAAAAGTTTTGAAGGTTTAAGCGCGCACTACTGGTGAAGATAAAAGGTGTTTTTTATCATCAAAAGTTAAAATATTTGCTGCGGTCGACAATTGGCCGCTACCCCCCCCCCCCCCCCCTGGCTGCGGTCGACCTTATGGATGGCCCCTTAGTAGAACGATCCCTGGCGAGCAAGCTTTTCACGAACGGAAAATGATCAACATCTCGAGGACAGCAACCGATGCCTCGAACGTCTTCGATTACACAGGATCCATACAAGGCGCGGAAAGTGAGTTTCTCTGAATTTTCCTGCTCTTTCAGACATTTCTCTGATTTCCTGACTTTTGTTTAGGTTTTCTAGCCTTGTATAAATCCGGTCGCACGAACATCAACTTCAGCCTCCTTTTGAAGTTATGCTTGGCAGAAAGGACTGGCTTCCTGTATTTGATCACAAGTGTGTGTTTATCCCCATAATATTCTTTAACGCTTCCTCTTGCATCAGCTACGGCAGAACCAAGTTTTTCGCCCACTCATCGACTAAAGACTGAACTTCGTGCCGCGATGTCCGATCAATATTCGTCGAATCCATCTCATTTCGTCCAACAATATCTTTGGACGACTCCTTAGTAGATCTGGGTACATTAGGTCAGTTTAGGCGAGCAGTTGTGCGGGTCAGCATTGGTAGCAGTATTTTTCAGCATTACAGCAGGCGTTTCCTGCAAATGTCTTCACAGAATATTGCGAAAGTATGTCTTGTGAAATGAAAGTATGTCGGCTAATCGATTTTATCAGCTAATCTGATCGATATGATCGACTGATTGATCGATCAATAAAACATATTGTTAAGTAAATCAAGCAAAAGATTGAATGATCGATCACCCAACCAATCAATTAATCGATTGATATAAATGATCAGATCGATCATATTGACTGATCAAATGGTCACAATGATCAATCGAGTACTCGAATTCAACAACATGATCAATAAATCACAGCGTTTTGGCATTGTCATTTTCCGACAGAGGCTGTCAGATCAGCCACAGATGCACAAGGCGAGTGTAACCAGCGCACCCAGGCGGCGGGAGATAGTCCAGACCGCAGTCTCTAAGCAAAAAAACTCCGACTGGAGGTAGGCAAGTCTCGCGACTATACCTGCCCTAGAAACATCTACCGGAGAGGTTGACTTCTCCTAGCCAGGGAAGCGTATCGATCACTCGAACGCCAGGGATGGTGGCTGCACGAGAGAGCGATATTTATGGGTGGTTGAATGTAGGTCTTGGTTGAGAAGATGCTAGCTCGTCATTTTCAGGAGCAAAAGAAAAACTGACGTCAATGTCAAACTGGAGAAAATTATCGCCAATTTTGAGCTGTATTAGAGTCCCGCCTGTGCATTGTCGTCGTGTTGAATTTGCTTCTTCTTCATTAACCCAAGTTGCGCACCTGTAACCTTCTGACGATGAAACCTATTAGATGACTTGCCGGCTGGGCACAAAATATCCATCATCTGCAGCATACTCTGTATTCCCAGGATAAAAAAGCACATAAACCCTGCAGTAGAGGCATTATTGGGACTGTCCGCATCGTTTTCTGATAAAATCGGTTACCTTCATTGTAGATATGCTACCATGTCAAGGGATGGTGAGGGCAGTCTGGAACATACCGCACGCAGGAGCGGAGGCAGATCGCACAAACAATGATTCAAATCGACTTTCGAGGGCTTGACTGCTAGGCGAGCTTCTATGTCATTAGCTGACGATTGTACAAGTAATTATCTCTTGGCCAAGAATTTTTACGATCTGTAATCTCTCGTTTCTATGACATCACAGGCTCAGATTATAAAATTTTGAGCACTGACGTAAATGGTTACTTTTAAAATCACTCAGAAGCACCTGGAAAAGGTAATACTGATTGAGAGGCACCATTATCTTACCCTCCTCTAATTCAAAAGCTTTTATCCAATTTCCAACCTCCACAGCAATAAACTAAAAGGTTTTTATTGTCAGACAGAGGTACAAAAGGCAGCTGCCACGAGAAATTATGTCATATGTCCAGGTGTACTAGGCGAGATGGTGAAGGACCGATATCACCTCATTTTCGCTTGCATCATCTGGGGGCTGACAGGTATGAGATACAATTTTTGCCCGCTGAGCACTTTCTACGATGTCAGGATGGCAAGTGTGGCATATAAAAAAAGACGTAGGTATAGTGATAAAAAACAAGATGCGCAGATGAGGAAACAGGAAGACGAATTTAATATTTTCCAGTAATAAAGCCCTTGGCCAGCCAATACTTACTTGGGTGCGGCACATACACTGCATCATCACCGCGTTTCCATTTGTCTGGGGTGCTGCCGCAGTCACTGAATATCGCCTATTACCCGCTCAGTTCAGGCCCGTTCAGACTTCGGTGTGTTTGTGTGATTGTGGAAGTGGGGAGGTGTGGTTGTGAAAGTTTTTTGCTTCCCGCTAGAAGCCCAGGGTCGACCGTACCGGCTTTTTTACCCGTACCCGTACCGTACCCGTACCGAGGGCCTGGTACGACCGTACCGTACCGTACCAGACGTGCCGTACCGTACCGTACCGTACTCAAAATTTTACTTTAACTGCATATGAATAAGAAACTTTCTTAGCTGGTTATGCTTTGATTTCAAAAGCGGACAGTTCAGCAAAAGTACTTTATTAGCTTGTTTGAATCTGGCGTCACACATCCGTATTAGACTAATTTGAACGTATTGAATCCAACTGCTGGCAGATTACATTTCACAAAAGGAAGCATTCGGGTATTTTCTGGCATAAGACTTCCATGGTTACCCCCGCATACATTCTTAGCCACCAAAAATGCGGTTTCCCAGCTTTCCAGCACCTGATTTCCAGCGCTGGAAATCAGAGTGAGATGAGGGGCCGCCTCTCGAGATCTTTGTCTTACGGACCATGCAAATTGCGTGTAATTCGTCGTTGTCGTCGATGTAGTAATAATCGTAAACTTTAGAAACTTTAGAAAACATTTCCTGATAAGACCTAACTGGCTGTCCCAACAGACCAGCTACGAAATTCAATTCACACCAGCAAGTCCTGCAGCTACGGTCCAGTGCAACAATTTTCTTGATTTCACACTTTCTTGATTTCAAATCAAAGTGCAACAATCTTCTTGATTTCACACTTTCTCGAATACCTACTCAAAAACAGCTGTTTTGAAGTAAGCTGCATGCACCTGCGAATCACTGAAGCGCGGAAAATTTAAAAATGACATAACCCTGGAGGTACGGCCGTACCGGCCTGTTTTCACTGCCGTACCCGTACCGTACCGGTGGTGGTGGTACGGTCGACCCTGGCTAGAAGCAGACATCGCCCAGTGTGGTTGGGGTTGGGGAAGTGTGGTTGTGACAACACGGCAGTCTGGGAGAGCGAAATCACGAAAACTTGGTGTGGTGGGGAAAGCACTTCCACAACTGGTGTGATTGTTGTGGTGTGTTTCGTGCAGAGATTTCGCAAATCTCTGAAGTAACCACACCCGGCTTGTTTCCAAGATTCGTCGGAGGGAAAATTTTTGCAAGGAAAACGATTTATGTAGAAGAAAATGTGCTCCCCACACATCTGGAGTTTGAATAGACTTCTCGCACTTCCACAATCACACTTTCACAACCACACATGCCCACTTCCACAATCACACAAACACACCGAATTCTGAACGGGCCTTTATAGTGTTCTCTTATTCAGGCTCAACACTTTGTGCAAAAAATGACACTATCGATCATGAAAAGAGACTTGTCGACTTTCTGCTGAAAGGTTCAACCTACGATAGGGACATTCGACCTGGCCCAATCAAGCGTGGAGTGAAATTGCCCATCACGGTTACAGCGACATTCTCCTTATATCGTATCCTCGATGTGGTAAGGAGCAGACTTTTCCGTTTTATAAGCTTACCGTATTTCCTCGAAATTCTCCACCCTCTGGTTATTCTCCCCTGTCTAGACCCCGCTTGCCCCTCTGAAAATCTTCCCCGGGACAAAATTTGAATTACCGCACAAAATCATCAGGTGTAGAAAATGTGAAGGATATGAGTGTCAGCGTGATAGAATGTGTTTTACTTGAAGAGGCAGGTGATGAAAATGAGGTTGAAGACGAAGATGTCATGTTTTATTTGTAGCCAAACGCATAAGCGCACTCAGGGGCTGCAAAACAAGAGGATAAGTACAATTGATAAAAAAAAGAGAAGGAATGATTACAGTCAAGAAAGAAGGAAGTCTTAAAAAAATCACTAAAAAGTAACCTTTGAAACAGAAAAACGAAATCGAGGTAAGGAATCCAAGGCAACATTGGCGGCCAGCTTATTCCATAAAACGATGCAAGAAAATATAAAACATTGTTTGTATGTCTCAAAAAAATGCCTAGGAACTACTAAATGGTGCGGTACCACATTCCTCTCGCTAGTGCGAAAAGCAGTCTTATGGACGAACGGATGATCAGCATAAAAATTAAAATCGTGAATGTTGTTGTAAAACTTGTAAAACTGATAGAGTTTCAAACGCTTCCTACGATAGAAAAGAGAGACCCAGCCAGACTTGTCTAGGCCTGCATCATACGAAATGTTAAAATCGTTCAAAAAAAGACGTAAGGCATAAAATTGAGCGTTAAAAACTGGGTCCCAACAAACACATCCATATTCTAAAACTGATCTCACACAAGCATCGTAAACTGTGCCAAGAACTGAAGGCACCACATGACGACCAAGTTTTCGACGCAAGGCACCCAACATGGAAGTAGCTTTTCGCACAACGCTGCTAACATTTCGTTAAATTTCATGTCGTTAGTTAAAAGGACGCGGAAATACTTAACCTCGTTGTATACAATTAGAGGCTGACCACTCAAAAAAATGTTTCCGTTAACGAGTAAGCTTACCATGGCCATAGCGAAAAATAATAACCTGAGATTTCGACAGATTAAAATCGAGACCAGGCAGATCGACCCATGAGGATACAAAGTCTATGGCAGGCTGGATTAGATGTTCGGCGTCATCGAGAGAATGTATCGGAGCCAGGATACAAGTGTCGGCGGCATACGCTTGGTTCCTGAATTCTGGGAAGCTCTCGTTGAATCGACGAAGAAGTGCATAAAAAAAGGCCACGAATAAAGTAGGACCGAGGATGCTGCCTTGCGGGACGCCAGAAGTCACTCTAGTAAGGCTGGACTAGCATCCATCGACCACTACTCGTTGGGAGCGACAAGTCAAATACGACGAAAGCTAGCGTATGAATTTAGGCGGTACTTGATGATCATATTGCAGACCATTTAATAATAGCGTATGACCGACTTGATCGATGTCCAGAAAAATGCCCACCACGAATTTATACTGCTTGGAGTTTAGGGAATCGTGGATAAATTGGTTAGCAGATATAAGGGCACTGTTTGTTCCTCGACGCTTCACGAAACCGTGCTGATGATCAGATAATGAAAAAAGGGGCTGATAAGTCGATTAATGTGACGCTCGAGAAGTTTCGATAGAATAGGAAGAAGTGAAATCGGCCGATATGATTTCAGACTGTTCTTGTCGCCAGTTTTTGTGATCGGGGTCACTTTAGCGATCTTCCAAGAGTCAGGGAAACATTCTTCATCGAGCGATCGATTGAACAATAGGGTTGAAGCCGGAGTGATCGAGGGGCGATGTTTTTGATAATGGGAACAGTCAGGCCATCCTCCGGGGCGCTGTTTCTTTTCAATCCACGGATTCCTGGAATACAGAATGTTTACCGATAATAAGGTCAATACTATGACCGTCTTCATCATATGGCGGATGAAATAAGCCATAGTCAGAGTTGTTGAGGTTCATTGCAAATTGATTGTTCAATGCCTCAGCTTTCTCGCCTGGACTTAATAAAGGGCGATCAAATTCGTCGACCAAGGCAGGAATTTTTTCGAACAGAAGGCGCCAGCCGGTAATAAGCAGACCAAAATGCAGCTGGAGAATTGACGTTTGAAAAACTGGATTTAATGAAGTCGATTTTCGCCTTACGAATTCCTTTTCTATACTGCGAGCGTAGTGACAAAAATATATGCCGATCGATTGTCGAACTGCTCTTTTTCCACGATTCATAAGCTAAATTTTTGGGACGAATCATAGCGAGCAGGTCAGAAGTCATCCACAGAGTGCGTTTATCGTACCGAATGTCACGCTGAGGAATCAATCCAAGCAGAAGCTTGCTGACAGAATTCGTAAAATCAGAACAAGCGTCAGTGACAATAGGGGCAGATGACACAATTTTGCACAGATCCAACTGTCCGATGCGGAAATTGACCCAATCCCAATTGACGCGCTTTAATAACCATACTCGACGAGTGTCTGGTGGACGATGGCAAGGGCGGCCGCGGACACGGAAATCGATGAATGGTCTGAAGTTGCGACTGACGGTAAGACGTTAGTTGAGACATGTCGGCTGAGATCACCGATGATCACCACATCAAGAAGCGATCTATCCTTCCATGTTGGGCTGCTCACCGTTTGAATCCCGCCGATTGCTGATAGCATGTGTACTAGACGGCGACGAGCATGAGAGTCAGTCAGATAGTCAACATTTAAATCACCGATAATGATTACCCGATGCAGACCAGGGCCAAATAAGCGAAGTACGTAATCACATAAAGCATCGACCGCAGCGGAGGAAGTTTTCGGAATGTAAACGTTGATGCAAACGATGATGCGTCGTCCAGAACCTATCTGCATTGTCAAGACCTCAAGGTCTTTATGGTTGATTCCAATTTCTGATGGAGTTTTCAAACGAGTCCACGGTATGGAATGAGCCAAATAGAACGCCACGCCGCCGCCACCTTTCTTCCGATCTTGTCGAAGAAGATCGAAACCAGGTACAGAAATTTCTTGGTCAGAAATTGTCGAATCAAGTTTAGTCTCAACGACGCCATAAAAATCATATCGCCCGGCTAAAAGTTCGGACTCAAAAAAAGAACCCCTTGAAACTCCTTTAAAAAAAGATATCGTGCATATTGATTGAATTCGGCTATGAATAGCATGAATACGGGAAGAGAAGTAGGTATTGAAATCAACAATGTTAGCAGTACCTGTTGGGAAGCAATAGTTCCTAACATCTGGAAAGTGTTTGAGTTATATTCTCCCACCTCTGGAAATCCTCCACCCTCTGGTTATTCTCCCCCGTCTGGAGCCCATTTGAAAAAATTTCTCTCCTGGGGAGAATTTCGAGGAAATACCTGACGCGAATCGGTTGGTGATGGCGACGAACGCTTAACGTTATATTCCGACTAGTCTTGCGCAGCATGCGAAATTTCAAAATTTTTTGTCAAACGGTTATTGAGCTACTGGCTACCAAAAATAGTCAGCACCTGCGTGATTCCATTTTCCGCTTTCGGCGGGAGTTTATAAACATCAGCTAAACGGGTCGAGCCATTGGTTGGCTAAAAGCGAGCTGTCACAAAGATAGGTCTGGTATACCCTAATCATTTGTCGATAGAATATGTGAACGGATATACTGTACATAAATAGATGTGTAGAAACCGTTTCCATGGGCGGGACATGTTTTATCAGATATGGAATGATATTGTTGAAATGAATACCCCCGCCAAAAATGACTTGATGAAACTCAAATATACTGAGGACAGTATGTCGCTTCAGCTTTGCAGCGAGTGCTCTGAGGAAATAGAAGTTGTCCACGACGAGCATGACCTAGTTCTCCTAAGATGGGCTTGGGCTTATAGGCTGTCACTTTTGGTTCTTTTTGCTCCTTGTGTCTGCTCGCCTTTTTTCGAAGTCAGTATCTCCTTGACAGAGCAGAGTGAGTTGCCGTAGAGAGTTGCTTACGCACGGGCGTGCGGAGGATTTAGAGGGGGTTCACCGAAAGAGGCCAAAAGGTATGTAAATTTTACAGAAGGAGGCTCACCGAAGGAGGCTGCCATGATCAGATGGCGAGATGACACAACGGCAAATTGTGTCTAGGTTGACGTTGACACTTTCTGTGAGGGGGGTTCATTTGCACGCTTGCACGCTTGCACCCACTACCCCCTCCCCCCTTCGTACGCGCTTGTTATGGATAGCACATTTGTCTTTTAAACGCGAGGCTCTTGGTTCGACTCCTTGACGGGCTAGGATTTTTGGTTTTTGTTTTTTCTTTTCCCAGGGCAGAGCAACTTTATTATGAACAAGGAATATGAGGGTGGTCTTGGATTTTGTTGCTCAGCCAGAGATAAGGTATCGGGTATAATCGTGGCATAAAAGAAGTAATTTTCCCGTTTTTCCTGCCTAGTAGCAGGTTTGTGTCTATGTGTCTAGTTACAGATTTGAAAGATCTGTGCATTTGATTGGGATACTTTCTGACTAAAAAATAGTCATTGTGTTTGGTGGACCTTACCAGTTATCTCAGGCGCAGGGTTTCACGTTCCGTTGAGGGTTTTTGTTTTTCAGAGGTTTTAAATAGGCCGTATGATAGTCACCCGATTCTCTCAGTTTATGTATGTAGCCGCATGCGGTGTTTCGGGCCACACTAGTTTGTAAAAACGACGAAAAACGATCTTATTATTTCCAAAAAAGTCTGTTATGACAGACTCGAAACTTTTTGACCAGCCAATGCAGACAGTGGAGCCAGGGCTTAGGGTGGCTGGTCTACTCGGCCACATAAAGAGAGAACCTGACACATGCTGCGCGCTGTATACAGTGTATAATCACTCGCACAAAGATGTTTGTCGATGGCGGAATCAAATCCACCCAGCCGGGAGTCGAACATTCGCCAGTAGTGCGCACCCAGCCCGAGAGATAGACACTCCGAGCCCACTGTGCAGGCCACGAGCTGGATCTTTCAGTGACCCTCTGCTCGTTGCTCAAGATCAGTTATGCTGCTGATATTCATGAAGAAAAAGACAGAACATTCTCTGCTTGAGCACATTTCCTAATCGACCATAGTTGCGTTTTGCAATGGCTGAGTAGACCAGTCATCCTGACAATAAGTCCTGGTTCCACTGTGTGCACTGGCTGGTCTAAAAGTTCTGAGTCTGTCATATCAGACATTTTTGGAAATAATTTATTATCACGGTGCCATGGCACAAGCAGCGCCCCCTCCAAGGCTTTGCTACTGCTCATCGTGGATCACTCTACTGTGCAACCTGATAGAGTAAAGACCATGCATGCTGCTCATAAATGACTGCTTGAGGCAGGCACGAAATTTTTTTGCGCTAGGACAATAATACAGTATTCGGGCATGGACATTTTAGGACACGAAAGAAAACTTGGCAATTACGCAGATGACACTAACTTGCTGACTGGATGTTCTAAATCGATAGAACAAATTTTTCATGCCTACGAATGTACAGTACAGTATAAACGAACGTCAGGTGCAGCACTGAAACGAGCAAAGACCAAAATCCTGCAGATTTGGATCATCAACAGGCGGGGGTTAGGAATGGAGCTAACGCATTTTGTGGCTGATAAACTGAAAATATATGGATTTTGGATTAGCAGGGATGGCATGGAAATAGCCGAAAACTGGGCGTGTGTCAGAGATTGGAGGACTTGAGGGAGAAATTCCGGCCTCAGAAATTTCATATTTCGGCAGAATATCCGTGGCTACTATTTGTCAGAGATGTGGTACTTGGCCTCAGTGATTGGGTCAGAAGCTGAATTGCAAAGGTTCATCAAAAGGACAATTTACAGTTACCTCTGGCACCCACCAAAAGTCTACGTGGTGAATAAACTAGTGTCACAAGGGAGCAAGGAACAGGGAGTGCTAGACTATCCTAAAGTAGAAATGACAGTCTTGGCATTCAGAATAATGCTGCTTATTCGGAGGCTTCTACAGCGCGGAAAGAAATTTGTCTGTTGATACTTATGATTATTATGTTGGCAAAGGCAGGTCTCTTGTTCTTTGCTCTGTAATAATCGTACTGTGATGTAGTTAGGCTGGGATGTTCCTAGCACTCAGTCCTAATCACACCACACTCAATTAAGCTTACCCAAAGTTCGCTGATACGGCGAAAATCGTTGGGCTCGGCGAGCGCCCGCAATACGTGCCATTGTACTCACGGGAGAGGAGCCGAAGAGAAAAAAAAGGAAACAAGATGCTGACGAAATTATCGACGGCGTTTACTCAGGAGAACGTGGCGTACGAGAATACACTCTGACTGAACATGCTCAGGGCTCCTCCTTATATACCCATCCTAATACACAGGCCTATGGTAAGACTAGTTGGCAATCGGTGCAAATAAGAAGACTGGAATGCAGTCTAAAGTCAATATGCAAAACAGGATAATGCACGTGCCTATGCCTAATCAGTCGTCATGCAAATCTACAGAATAGAATTCGGTCAAGGTGCAGAAAAACCCCGATGGCAGGATCAATAACACGAAACGTATCTATTCCTAATGAGCTTGCTTGCTTTGGTCCTAACATAAGAAGAGATTCTCACTCTCATTGTGCGGCAAATCCAAATAACCATATCACAGTACGCTAACCTGGAACCTGCTTCTTGTATTTTCGCGCAGCAAGAATTCTCAAGTGCAGTTTACTTCAGGCGGTTTTGATTGGCAGGCTGGTATTAGCATCAGGCAGGCAGGCGGGGGGCGTCTGCCTCTCACGCTGGGTGCGCACTTACAGAAGAGGGTTCGACTCCCGCCTCGGTACAAAATATAATCGGCGGAATAGCCCTACATTGGTGAAGATACCGCGGGGAGCGGATGGACTAAAAACCTCCAGGCAGGTCACCTAGTCGTAGGTGCCTGAGACATCAACCCGACGGGTTTCAGCCTCGCCTGGAGGAGCGTATCGAGCGGCCAACGAAGGCAACTGATACGCTGTACGCGGCAGCCAGTCAAGGCAACCGCATACTGCTCCGTGCATAAGGCGGCCAGTTAAGGCAACCAAATGCATTACCTTCTCCACAGGCCAAACACGCCTACTACCAAAATGATTGTCAATTATGTGTTCCTTAGCCCTCGAGTGCGCCTTATGGTGCTTGGCTAGGGATAAAGTATGACATGACATGACATTCGGCCATCTGTAAGATTTCCGTCTTATATCTACATTTTGTATCTTGTATAACCAGCGCACCCAGGCGGCGGGAGATAGTCCAGACCGGAGCCTCTGGGCAAAAAATTCCGACAGGAGGAAGGCAACTCTCGCGAATATACCTGCCGTAGAAACATCAACCGAAGAGGTTGACGTCCTAGCCAGGGGAGCATATCGATTACTCCCAACCGCCAGGGATGCTGGTTACACTTGCAGTGCGTTCAGTAACTCGAAATCGTATCCATATCTATATTTTTTCGAAATATCGTATCACTAGATATTACTTTTCAGGATGAAAAATTGGAGACAATGTCCATCGTCGTCTTTATCACCCAAACCTGGAATGACAACAGACTCGCTTGGGATCCAGCTGAATTTGGAAACAAGACTATGTTTTCGACACCTGTAGCCAACTTATGGACTTCCAACCTCTTTTGGTCGAACCTGTAAAGTTGCTGATTTTTTAAGCGCGTATAATTGAGCCTAACAGTTCATTGTTGTAGCTTGAATCTAAACGTCGATGACAAATCCAGCTCGTTCAACGCCAAAGTCTCGATGAGCAATAAGGATAAACACGCAGCCACCCTTCAACTCTTCACATATGCTTCTTTGTTTGAAGGATGCGATTTCGCCATGACCTATTTCCCGTTTGATCGTCAAACGTGCAAATTCTGCGTTATGGCGACTCAATATACGAGTGAAGAGCTGATCCTCAACATAAAATACATGGATATGAAAATTTCTCGCAGAGGGGGGGGACTGGATTCTGGAAAACGTCACGATCAACGGCCTGTCAGCGATGGATTTTGATTCGGGCTGTCTGAAAATCACAATTCGACGTCGGTCCCTCTACTACGTCATCAACCTGTTCGTACCAACCATCACCATCTGCGTTCTGAATACAGTCAGCTTGTTCGTTAGCATCGGTCCTGATCAGGGCGAGTTGGAGTTTGCCTCACTGGGACAGACGACAATGCTGTCATTGGGAGTCCTACTATTGACAGTCGCCGATCAGACACCTAAGGGCTCTGGACAAGTTTCGCTGCTTGGTATGTTTCCAGGTTGCCCTTTGTGTGAGACTCTTCCGTTAGCCGGGGCTACTGGAAAATCCAGACCAACGCTACTGATACTAACTGTAAGAATCTAGAACCAAGTACTTTAAGCCATGCATGGTCAAACGTGGTTGGCTTAGTTTGTACGCAGCAGCCTATCGACAGGAAGGAGTTTTGATTAAGCCGAGCAGCTAGCCATGCCTGACAGGCGTAAATAATTTTGATATAGATATCCATATCCATATCTATTGCCGCCCGCGTCCCCAACCCCACTCAAAATTGTTTAAATTTTTTTCCAAAATCGGCCTCTGCCCGACACAATTTCTCACTAGATATGAATAAATTTGCAGGGAATACCTGCTTTAAGGCAATAAATCACTCTCTAAACCCAGCCAAAAACTCAAGCCCAACCCCTCCCAAAAACTAGAGGCTTCTTCATGGATTGCGACCGACCAAGCTTGAAAACTTTCAAAATTAATACCTGGCTGACCTGATCTCTGACTGCGAGTCGACAAGAGATCAGATCTGCTCGATATCATCTGCTGACAGACGATTTCTCAGTTCCGTCTCATTCATGTCATGCCGGATGAGACATATCGAATTAGACTAGCTGGATACACTGGGCACGTTTCCGAAGCGCAAGGATCTGTCGATTCGAAACCACCACAACCCAGTCGATCTGCCCAACAAGCATCATATCGCAGTGGCTTCAAAACGTTGCGCCGATCGGCCACATACTCATGCTGACCCCAAGTGGGATAGTGGTTTGTTGGGTTGGGTTCGAAAAAAGGTCAACCTCCACAACACAAAACCACCCGGTCTAAAAACCTGACCCAGCCCAAAACCCCCAAAAAAATTGGTTGGGTTTGGGTTTGTTTGGGTTTGGGGGCCCGATGTCGGACCTGGAGCTGGTGCTGTAAGGTGCGTATGTGAGGCGCGTTCTATCAAAGAGGAAATCAAACCAACATTAGATGACAGTCCTAGCCACTATGAGCACAGGCGCACTGAATGATCTAAAAGTTTTTAGTTGTGATTGGTTGGAAATCAAAGAGTTTATTTCATGATTAAACTTTGGCAACTTCGCGTCCTCACCAGCCTCTTGTGACAGTGTCTGACTGGTGCCTCTGTCTATCTCCGATGTAGACAAGGATTAACAGCAAGCACCAGGCTCGGCAGGCCAAGCTGATCGAAACCACCAACTTCTGAAGTTCTAATGTGAGCGAGGCTAGCAAGTTGTTGTGTTTATGCTGTCACTACAGCTTTCTCTGCTTGATCGGCGGCCGCAAACTGAAGTGACACTCCCGTTTGAGGGAAGTGAACAGTAAAGTCTTTTTGATTTAAATTTCTAATTTTTTAGATTTTTATCATATAGGATTTTTGAGGTATCAGAAATATACATATCTCAAATGAATATGACTTAAATATTCATATCTGCATCTTTCGGGAACATAGATATTCATAGCATATCAATATCTTTTCCCCAAGTTCATATCAGCATTAGCGCGGAAGAGAAGCAAGTTTGGTTGATGTTTCTAGAGCAGGTATAGTCGCGAGACTTGCCTACCTACAGTCGGAGTTTTTTGCTTAGAGACTTCGGTCTCGACTATCTCCCGCCGCCTGGGTGCGCTGGTTTCACTGGCGTCACGAACCAAAGGGCCTTCTTCGGATGTAAGCCCCTTATGGACTAGTGTGCTAGCCCGGGTGGTTGTGGTGTGGTCCGGCCCCGGCCGGACTGGCGCGCCTGCGCTTGCTGTGGCCCGGGGCTCCCTGCAGGTGTACTCCCCCTCAGACTTCGGTCTGGGTTGCCTCCACTGACGATGAGGCACCAGGGGCCAGCGGGCGAAACCTACTCCGTTATTACCTACGAGGGAGGAGAAGGTTCGGCGAGCGTTTGGTGCGCCTTAGCGCGACGGTGGGTGGAACACCCAGCGCTGAAAAGGCACCACCACTGGGGTGTTGGTTCTCCCAGTTGGAGAATGGCGGGGACGCCATTTTTCCAACGGTGGGAGGAATGTGACCAGCACGCCTGGCGGTCGGGAATAATCGATACACTCCCCTGGCTGGGACGTCAACTTCTTCGGTTGATGTTTCTAGAGCAGGTATAGTCGCGAGACTTGCCTACCTCCAGTCGGAGTTTTTTGCTTAGAGACTTCGGTCTCGACTATCTCCCGGCGCCTGGGTGCGCTGGTTACACCTGCGCCTTTCTTGAAACGCAATAACGCATGAAAGATGGCAAGCATTAAATACGCACGCGTACAGTACGTACTGTAGTGCATCAAGTCTCCCGTCCTAAATCCAGTCCAGTCCCCCAATCCAGTCGTGAGTACAATAAATTGTTCGCAATAACTGCAGCGAAACCACTGAGGAGACATGCGGCGTCTCTTGTTCTTACGTATGAGAGTATGATTTATAAAATAAGATCAATTTTATAAAACGGTTGGGTAGCATGGGATCTTGTATTTAAACGACTGATATCGACCAGTCAGAGCGTGCTAATATGCGCGCAACAAGTAATTGAATGACTTTACCAGTTCTTATTCTGATGCCTTGGGTGAATCTGGTTGGTCAACTCTTTGTGGTAGGAGGAAACGTTGGATATTGACTCAGGCTTATAAATCTTACCCTCGTAGTCATGACTTTTGGAATGATTTTCTTGCTAGCGCTCGCACATGAGAAGGCCTTCATCTGGTTGTCGAGTCATGTAAGCAAAGCTATATGCAGTACAGTATATTCGTGGACGGTTTTCTGGAATGATGCGTCTCCTGAGACAGTTTTCAGGGGTTTTCCAGGTTGAATTCTGATATTTTTGCAATACCCTTTTAACCTTCGAATTTTCATCCTATGTCTCTCCGTCCTAGAGTGCATGTACAGTATTTGCTTGAGAAGTGAGTGAAATATGACTGCTGGGAAACAACTAACTATTGTACAGCGCACTCATTCATGAACAGCATGGATCTTTTTCACTCTTCCTTATTAGCTTGTAGATCCATGATGAGCAGTGTTGTGAAGCCTCGAGAGGGGTGCTTCTTGTGCCATGACTCCATAACAATAAAAATGTTTATCATGAGGAGCAGCCTTTCAAAAAAAGTGATGGTCAAAAAATTACAAGTATCCGATGATTGATAGCACATGATCCAATCCGAAAGTCAGCACATTTTTTTTTTTTTCCCCCCCCCCCCCCCCGCCCCCTCATCCGATCCAGCCGTGAGAGCGTAGAAGCGGGCAATATGCTAACTCGTAAGTATAATAACTTTTACCGCTGCAGCAGCAGGAGACATGCAGCGTCTCGTTCTTATGTATGCGAGTATGATCTATAAAATGAGATCAATTTTATAAAACGGTTGGGTAGCATGGGATCTTGTTTTTAAAAGACTGATATCGACCAGTCAGAGCGTGCTAATATGCTCGTAGCAAGTACTTAGCGTATTGCCCGCCAAATCTCGAACTTCAACCAGAACGTTCGAGCAGGGGCCATCAGCCACGGCGAGAGAGCACCCGCGTGTTGACATGCGCGCCATACCATATAGTAGACATCGTAAGCTAGTCCACTCAAAACCCCCACTGTTGTTCTACGCTCACATGACGGCGGGTTAGTGCTGATCTTTCAAGCGAGCGGGGTAGGTCTTCTATAGCCCGAAGCCTGGTAAAAGGCGCATCCTATAGAAAATTGATCATGGGAACTCCCGACGATAAGGCGCATTGTAGAACCACCCGTTCGGCAGTCAACTTTTACTAGCACTAAAACATAATACACATGCACAGAATAGCAGAGTAGCAATGGAAAGATTGTTGTGACGAAAGGAAAAGGTTAAAGTGAAAGTTCATCTACTGTATGTAAGCCTTTCGATGTTCCCACCGTAGTCACACATAAGTCTTGGCGATGGTGATTCAATAAATTCCATGGCGTTCCCACAGTGACGCCACAGACCCGAAGAAAAATGTTCAAAATATTTGCGAACCATGATAAGGGTGAATACGGGTAAATATTCAGAATAAATATTGTCCCATAACGACAAGGGACTCGTAACCAAAAATTTGCATCCTATGGTAAGACAATTTCTTCTCCAAGACTCGTGGTATCAACATGGCCGCTTGTGGTCCTCGTCCTGTGGTCCACGCGCTCTTCTGGGAGACGTCGTTGTCGGTCCCATCTTCTGCGTATCTGCCGGCGCATCCGAGATAGCACCCAATCCCAAAGGGTCCTTGCCGTTAGTAATGCGCAACAAACTCGAATCCACACGTAATCCAGGTTCGCGACGAACTTCGCCAACATTTCAAATGCGGTGTAGCGTGATACGTTTTCTATGATATTATTGGCAGTTGGATTTGACGGGCGCGTGCCAGTGACATCCGCTAATTTCTCCATTATTCGCCTAGTGTGGTCCAGCGACTCGTACATGTCGTTCATGCTAGCATGCGCTCTCAGCTCCCCAGCCACGTACATGGTGAGAGGCTTGTGAATAACTTTGGAAATACTCGAATATCTCGTAATGTTGTCATGATACAGAGGATGTGCCAAAATGGGACCTTATAACTAGATGCGTAGCTCGCCTGTACTTGCACTATAGAGCCATATTTTTCCCTCCTCATCTTTTACATAGATACACCTCCTCGACCAAATCGCATTCTACGGGTGGGGAATTGCGATACACAATGAACGTATGTGGATTCAAATATCCGCGAATAACTTCGTGGCGGATACTAACATTGCTAGGAATCCACTCGGTGCACAGTGGCATGGAATCAGGCAAAACAGTGTAGCTATCTACTGAAGCACAAGGCCACACGTCAAGAAACCTTCCGTTGAGCAGGGCCATAAGGTTAGTGTTATGCAGAATAAGACGGGCCACCAGCGTAGGCTGAGACTGCGCCAAAATCAAGTCAACAGTCTGCATGCGCTTGTAACCTGGGCGCCATAAGATCCGTTTGTTCATCAGGGCCGGCTACAGCATGACGTTTAGACCGAAAATATAATGGGAATTCCTTGGTCAGTAAGTATCCCCTTCCCTCCATCGCACATCACGATGTCGTGAGACTGTTTCGGGTCCCTTGTCAATGCAAGTTCCATGTCATCACTGAGGAACCACTGGCCTTAAATCTTTCCAGTAAAATTTTTCCATGGCACATACTCGCACCTGGCTTCCGCCACTACGTCCCAAATCCACCACAACGATTTGTCGAGTAATGTGCAGACCTTTAAATCGTAATTGCAATGAGCCACATTGCCGACATTGCTCTCCATAATGCCAAGGAAGGTTTGATAAACTTTCCCTTCGGTCACGAAACAGTTGGTGCAATCGACGGAAATCCACTTGCAACTGGCAGTCCAGCCTTTATTGTACGGATAGGCAACCTTATTTTCGGTGTAAGCCAGCAAGTCAGTGCCAGACATCGGACCGTCGTCACACCTATGCGATGTAACCATGCGACAGCATTCGACTTCAGATATCTCCACTGGAACTTCTATGCTTGAATGATCCCAACCAGCTACAGCTAAATTCGTGATTGCAGATTTGATGGTCTTCACCTTTTGACAACGGTACGCGGCACTTTCATACTGCGCAATAATTCGTTTGAACAACTGGGCGATACCATGGAAGACAGCACTCTCGACCTTGGTACTGGTGGTGCATGTAGTCTTAATCGATAAATCGACCATCACCTTAGCTTCATGGGCTTGGCAAGCTGACGGTTTTAACGTTTGGCCAACTGAGACCCATTGGAATAGGAGCAGCAATAACAGGAAGTGCCTCATGCCCAGCCAACCAGCAGAAGAAGTGCTACGCCGACTGCTCGAACTCTCTGCTGAATCGGGCAGGCACCCAGCCTACAATAATGTCGCGTCTTCCTCAACATTTTCGGACCTCGCAAGCTGTGCAATCTTCGAGCGAGCAGCAGAAGCCTCCAGATCTTCCAAAAATCCAGATCTCCAGATCTTCCAAAAACTTTGTAAATGTCGCTCGCCTTTTCTCCACGTTGCTAATAAAGCCGCAGCAGATTAGATTCGTCGTTAGTAATCCGGGTCATCGAATAAGATGTCACCCACTTGTGGAACCCCAGTTTTCGGGTTCAATGACAAGAATGTGCTGGTGTCAGTGTGTGCCCGTCCTTGATGTCCGATCCAACGAAAAGCAATGGGCGTAAACAGATTGCCTGAATTGTCTTCCGCAAGCATTGCGTTATGAGTGAGACCAGTCTCTCGTAAAAGCCGCCCATACAGGGAGCTCAAGGGGGGGGAGGGTGGGGGTGAGCGGAAAGTGGACGGAAGTGGATGGGGGAGGGGGGTAGGCTGCCGCCAAGTGGACGTCCACTTTACAAAATCGGCGGGTTTTTGGGAAAATTATCGCAATTATCATAGAGATACGAGAGATATATTTAATGCTAGAGATACGAGTAAAATTACTAATATTTAAATCATCAAAGGACTATCCAAGGACTCAGGTCGATTATGTTCCAGTTTTCCTAAACAATTTTCATCCTTCTGGCTTCTCTTTTTCTGAGGCGGATAAAACGATTTTAGTGGTGCTGCCAGTGGCTTTGTCGCTAAATCAGGTGGCTCGGTAACCGGCCGCGGTGGTGCAGGCGGTTCGGCACTCGTCTCTCTGTATTGCTTGAAAGCGAGTGGCTGGACTCGTCCCGAATTCGATCCCCGGTGATGGAGGCCGGTTTGCGAACCATAAACCCTCGCTGACCAGGCCATGGGTGACTCTCCCGGTACCGCCGAGGTGCTCCGAGAGAAGAGACGGAAGATAACGAGTAAACAGCTCAGCTGTTTAACACCAACAGGGTTCACAGCCCGCCCGCCATCGTCCGAGGAGGTCGGTGTCCTGTCCAGGATGCCCTCGCGTGGAGGTGCTCCTAGTGGAGACACGCAGAGGGACCCTGATGTGTGTACCGGTCCCCGCACAACCCTGCTTATAATGTTTGACTGCTGGCTAGTCAGAGGCAAAACGGGCTTCGGCCCAAAAATTTGAAAAAAAAACCAAGACGTGGAAGAGGAGGATTGCTGGGAAAGTACTCTGAATGTGAGAGAGCGACTATATCTGTGGCTGAAACAATAACTCCCCGTCCAGGGCGATAGATTCCAGGCGCCACGGGTTCATTGGGATGTCAGAGATGTTGGACAATTACAGATAGCATCGACTGATTCGACCCTCGACGTGAATCCCGATCTCGATCAGGCTGATACGTCCAAGAAATAAGATATTTTTATGGGGATGACGTCCCTAGCAACCTGCCCTGTACTGTATTTCCTTTCCTCGCTGTCACTGTCCATCAAACCACTCCAAAAACTCAGGAGAACTACCTTGCACCTAAAGCGGGATTTAATTCTGATTTTGGAGGAAAATTGGATTTAGAGGAAAATTGGAGAAGTTTTAAATTGGATGAGGCATGACACATTTTCAGAGAGATAGCGTAAAATTTTAGTTCCCAACTTAACTGATGCAGCAGTCGAATCAAACTGAAGACTGAATGACCCATCATTGCGGCGGATCAGTCGATGCTGGGAGCAATGCTTTTTCGAAGTGAATGTTTTCCTAAGGCGGGGGGGGGGGGGGTCTGCTCAAGTGGACGTCCATTTTTTAGGGGGGTCCAGGCGAAATGGATGAAAGGTGGATAGGGGGAGGGAGGAGTCAAAAAATCGCATTTTTCGGTGGACTTCCTTTTCCAAATGAAGCGCTCTTGTGACCATGCAAGTGAGCAAGCAAAGCCACACCTTGCCTTTGGTCCCTGTTGCAGGTATCTTGACATATAAGGGTCCGAGGTAATCGACTCCGCAGAACGTAAATGGAGGTGATTCATTCAAACGTGTTGACGGCAAAACTGGCATTGGGGGTTGCTGGTACCGACCGCCATCCACTCTTCGGCATCTCAAGCATGAGCGTAACACCCTGTAGACCTCAGAGCGGCCAGCAGGGATCCAGTATTCTGCGCGTAAATAAGGCAATGTATGCGATACCCCGCCATGCATCAGATTGTTGTGGAAATGATTGATGACCAACTTGGTGAAGTATTCCTTCTTTGGCAACAATTTCGGATATGCCGTACCCGCCAAAATTTCCGCAGTCTGGATGCGACCCAAACACCGTAGTATACCCTCTGAGTCGATCCATAGGCCCAAATCGTCCCGTAATCGATTTCGTTTGCCCGTTTCGATTGCAGTAAAAACGTCTGGAAAGCATTTCTGTTGCAATGCCTTCAACCATGAGCGTCTGGCTCGCTCCAATTCAGCTGATGTCAGTGGTCCAGATTTTGCGGCCAATTTCTTTAGCCGATCGTAGAACCGAAAACACCATGACGTAACGCGCATCAGCTTAGTAAACGTAGAAAAGTTTGTTTCATCAATGTTAAACGGCGTTGCTGACTTTGTGTTCTCACCCGCTGAGCCTTCAGGAGAAAGAAGTGAAGTTTCGAAAATGACTCGCCTCTTCTCTTCAGATTTGATTTGCAGTAGAGTTGCAGAATCGAACGTAGCCAGGTCGGCGCAAATGGGCCAGTCGGCGTTGGTAAGGGCAAGCCCATTGGGTCCATGCCACCACAAGGGACTCTCCTGTACTTCCTGAAGTGCGCATCCCTGGAGGCCAGATCAGCCGGATTAAAATGCGTCGAAATGTAGTGGAATTCAGTGTTCATACAGTCGCGAATCTCTTTGAGACGGTTTGTGACAAAGACGGATAATGGTTTGGATGACTTGATCCAATGTAAAACGCATTTCGAATCGCACCACAGGAATTTCTTGCTGATGACAGCCTCAAGTCTTTTTTCCACAAATAGTAAGCAGCGAGCTCCCAACTGAGCCGCCAGTAATTCCAAACGGGGTAAGCTAACCTCCTTGGTAGGTGCCACACGCGATTTCGCAAACAATAAATGGACGGTGAAAATCGGCGGCGAGATCATCCGAATGAAAACGCAGGATCCATAAGCGTGTTTTGAAGCGTCACAAAAAACAATGCAGTTCATACGTGACCGTTCCTGGATCCCCTACGAGACCAATAAATGTGGTAAATTGACGTGGGAAATCAATAAAAGCGAATGTTCGAGAGATCTCAATTGACTGCAATGCTCAGAGGCCGTACCACAGAAAGCAGGTAGGGGGTACCTTTTGGCAAAGATAGGCCTACCTGGAGGTAGAGACAGGGCTACCCTCACCCTTACCAGTACCACAGAAAGAGCAGCTAGAGGGAGCCAACTGGTAGAGGTAGATGTCCACCCCTATCATTTGGCTACCCTGCTCTAGAGAAGGGTAGCCAACGGGTAGGGGAAGAAACCAATACGAAAGAGCGCGCAAAAGATGGGACGGCTGCACAGGATGATAGACAATGGGTAGGATAAGGTAGTCGGCCTATCTAAATGCGGAAGGATGTCAGCCTTTCTCCCCGGCAGCCATGGCTATTTTATGTGTTGCCGCCACTGATGATGGGTAGAAAAACCTGTTTGTTTCCAAGAGCAGACTTATTAGCGGAGTTTAACAGAAAAACGTAATGGATTGCTGGCAGCAAAGATCAGGTAGTTCTATCTTTTCCCTACCCGCATTTAGTGGTAGCGGTAGGCCTGTCTCTACGTCTACCCATTACCAATTGGTAATCCTATCTTTTGGCACCCCCTACCTCTACCAAACGGTAGTGCCCTACCTCTATCTGCTTTCTGTGGTACGGGTCCAGATGTCAAATGGTCATCCCAAGAGGGTTTATCGAGCCATAATTTTTGCAGGAAGATCTTTGCTTGCAACACAGCTGGACCAATCAGTCCCAAGGGATCAAAACTGGTAGCAATAAATTGTAGAGCCTGTCGTGTGGTGATGGGTTGTGGCAGCAATTGGGTAGATGCATTGATCTTAAATGTGTCGTGCGTGACGTCCCAGCGAATGCCCAATAAAGTGGTACTTTCCTGATGGATACAGTCTCTCTCGGGAATCGATTGTAAATCATCAGGAGCAATAGTAATCCATTCACGAATATTCATAAAAGCAAACTTAAAAATCCTCTTCGTTTCCTGGTAAAATTCGATGGCTTCCGTCGTGTTTGCAGCACCCGTGATCAAATTGTCGACATATAAATTGGTCAGAATTTTGTTGGCAATAGGAGTGCTCAGTGTTTTTAAGTGATGCACAATCGTCGCTCCCAGAAGAAATGGACTGGAAATGACTCCAAAGGGAACTCTCGTGAATCGGAAAACCCGCAGATTCTTATTGGTTGTGAGTCTGACGGGGTCGCCATCCATAGAAATCGTGTTAGGTCTCTGTCCTGCGGTGGTACCCACTTGCAGGAAAGCCTTTTCAATGTCCGCAATCATCGCAATGGGCCAAAATCGAAAACGCATAAGAAGATGACAGACATTTTTCAATATTACTGGGCCACGATACAAACATTCGTTCAGGCTGGGATCGCTCGGCCTGGCTTTTGCTGACCCATCGTAAACACTTCGTACCTTCGTTGCTGTTTTATCAGGAGTCAGCACCGCGTGGTGGGTGATGTAGTGTTTTTGATTTGCTGTACTGACAACATCCTCGACTGGTTCGATGATGTCTTTCTCCAATTGACCTGTAATAATTTCGTCGTATTTGTTCAGGAGGGCTGGATTGGCTTTTAAGCGTCGGATCAGTGACTGCAAACGTCCCAGAGCCAACTTGAAATTGGTGGGCAGTGCATGAATACTGTTGGTTTTAGGCCAGGTAACGAAGTAACGCTCACCGCTGTAAGTGATAGTGTCCTCAAACGCTTGTAATGCCCTGGCGTCATCGTTGTCTTGTGGCTTATGGCGAACACCCATTGTCCCCAAATCCCATAGAAATGATAAAGGGTCTGGAGTCGTGTCTTCATGCAGAAATTCTACTGGATTATCCTCCTTAGTTAGAGGGCCAATGTAGCGTGTAGCGGACATGTAGCGTGTGAAGCGTGTGAAGTGACGGGCCCACTGGGAGTGGAAGATGCGGAGATGTGTGCTGGCTGATCAGGCGCAACCGTTTTCGCTGATTGATCCGAAAATTGTGTTGAACAGAAGCTTGAATGATGACCTTTTTGCAGTTATAGCACGCTTTGTCCCGATTGCATTGCCGAAAGGCGTGGTCATTTCCAAGGCAATTGAAACATAGTCTCTTCTGTAGTTTGTGCCGTCGCGACGCAGCTCCAATGATTGTTTTGCATTGATCCGCGTAGTGGCCAGACTTATCGCAATAGGGACATGACATTTTGGCTGGCGGGGAGCCATAGGAGTGAGTCACCTTCCCAGTGGAGCGTGAACGTTGCTGTGTGGTTGTCGGACAGAATTTCTTGGTCTGCTGTCCATGGGAAACCAAAGAACTGGTGGTGGTAAAAGTCTGTTTACCCTTCTTCGTAAGGAAATTGGACAAAGCTGGTGCCGCTGTTGAAGGGTCCACCCGTTTGGTTTGGACTTTCTGATATGCGACCTCTGAAATCTTGACGTATTTTCGAAGGTGATCACGAAGTGAATAATCGTCCCAGTCTTCCTCCTCGTCCCGTTTCTCCTCAATTTTGACAATGACGGATGGGGGCAGCTTGGATAAAATAAGCGTCCGAAAATGTCGATGATTCAAATCCTCGCCCAGGGCCTGAAGTGCGTTCATATGTTGTTCCTATTGATCGACTACCGACTTCTTTTTTTCGGTTGTTGTGCCTTTTGCAAGTCCGTCAAAGCGGTGTAATGGGCGTTAATAATGAGTTCTTTGTCCCCATATTTTTCCTTCAGTAGGTCAACTGCTCCTTTGTAATTAGCGGCTGTAATGGATAAACCAGAAACTACTTTTGCCGCCTCGCCGCGAAATGGACTCATAAGAAATCCCATCTTGTCCATCAACTGCATCGTGTGGTTCTGTGCGTCCGCAATTGCTCGTCTCTCGGTTAATTGCTCCTTTTCTTCCTGGATGCGGGTATTCAACTTTCGAATACTCGATCAAGGCCGCCAAGGCCTTGTCTACTTTTTGCATAAGTTCAGCGTCGTAGTCGGCTTGTTCGTCAAGCGCCTTCTGATCTGCCTCCGTCGACCACTCCACCGCGAGATATTGTTTTCGTAATTCTGTGAAGGATGTTTTCTGCAAGTGCAGCCGTTCGTGATAATCTTGTAGCAGCTCGAGATAAGTGCTGCGCTGCTCAGAATTCTCAAATTCGATTTGAACCGCTGGTTTCGCTTTACGCGTCGTTTCCAGCTCTCGTCGCAAAGGTCGTAGTGCCCGTGACAACTTCGACAGAATTGACTTGAAATGGTGCTAGTGCAATGAAGTGATGAGACCTGCAAGGAAGCTGGCCCAGGGAACCGTGAACCCCAAATTCTTCTGCTGTTATTCTGCCCAAATTCTTCTGCCAGTTCTGAGGTCGATGGCGCAGTAACGAGCAAAGCTATGCATGACGACATCTTAGCAATCCTAGATCTTATTCGCGTATATGCGTGCACCAGGTGGGATGCGTACGCGTGTGCGCAACCAATTTAAAATGCGGAATACGCAATGCGATACAAGTGTTATTGTTGCAGGTAAAAGAGGTTTGTTTACTGCTGTACGTACAAGAAAAGTGCCCTAAAAATTTGTAGCATTTAATAACCCGGACATCCTGGATGTGCGTACCTTACACATTACGCGCAAGATGATTTCGTCTAATCGAAATCTCGTCTGAACTCACGATCAGAGGTCACGAAACGACAAAAATAGAAACGTTCTTTCAGGGGGTGATAGTACCTCTAGCAGCTCCTCTTGCCGTAGGGGAAAGTCGGGAAATTTGTGCCCACTTTCTCGGCAATTTTTGCACACAGAAAAAGTTCATTTCGCAGACCTCGGCAGATTTAAATCGAGCTAAATCAATTGGTCATGCGTGCTAATATTCGTGCCAACAATTTCTGTCGATCACACGCTTATCACATCAAAGCTCATGAGCACCTCTGCAAAGGGATAATGGCAAGCTACATTGCATGAAATCGCGTCAGCTGCTAAAAACATTATCTTTTCATTTTGCTCTTGGCACAAAGTAGCTTACTAGCTATTTGATAAACTTATTGGAGCACACGTGTCTCGCATGATCGCGACGGATGCTAGGGCATAATTATCCGCAATGCGCTGCGTATCCTGACTCGTACGTGGTCCCTGATCGTGAGTCAGGCCAGCCACGAGGAGGTTGTCTGTCGTATCATGTCAAACAACTCTACCACCACGCGACCATCATTCACTCCACTCACGAAATTCGAAGAATGGTTACAGCACAGCCTTAATATATCGATTGGCACGATAGCATTGATCGGAAATCTGGTGATCGCTATCAGTATCATGCGAAGTAAGAACCTACGCTCTCGCTTCTTTATCATTGTTCGCACACTGGCGTGTGTTCGTGCCACACTGGTGTTCCAGTTCGTGGTCATGGGCGTGTATAGAGCACTGAGAAGTTTGAATATTGTTAGCATTGAGCAGAAAAAGATTCGTTGCTATTCTGTGCACTTTTTTATCATTACTTCCTTAACTCTAGAGTTATCCTTGCTGCTCATGTTGGTCATTGACAGAACGCTGGCAGTCATGGCGCCTTTGTTCTACAAGAAGCTGTCTGTCCGCCAAGCTAAGCTGACTTGTATCAGTACTGTGTTTGTGGTGGGTGTGTTGTTCAAAATGGTGCCATCCCTTATTGGATGGGGTCTCTTTGAAGTGGCCCCTTGCATACACGCTTTTAGTCCCTTTCCACTCTATTTATATCCCTACTTTCAAAATACTGACTTGCCTCTTATCGTGCTTATACTGTTTTTATACTGCGGACTATGGCTTCGAGTGAAGCTGAAAACGGCAAACCTGAGACGCGAAAACAAGATTGAGCAAGAGATGGAATTGAAGGGGCGAACGAGCTTGTTACCACTGATCACAAATGTGATCGTGAGCCACTCTGCGGTCACCTTGACATCGAGACTGGTAGCTGTCGTGAATCCTCTTTCCCCAGAGCAATCACTGAGACTGGCCATGATCGCTGGCGACTTGAACATTTTGGATCAGTTGACGAATATTGTGGTACAGGAGATGGGTAGGCCGGTTTCTGGAAGCGAGTTTCTGGTACCAAAAATGCAGGCAGGTAAACAATCTTTACGAGATCAGATAACACGTTTATGTCAACACATTCATTGTTCATCAAATGAAGTGTGCGCCAAGTGCGGGTGCGAGCGGAGGGAAAAACAGGCTTGAAGACACATCTTCTTGAACGTCGGTATCCGACAATGCTTCGCGGAAGGTGTCGAAGGTTGCTGCAGGGGGCCCTGCATCCGCGATGCACTGTACTGTACTGCGAATGCTACAGCTTCCATAAGTGTGCGTGATTCCGCTGATAATTTCTGTGCAGCAACATTTTAAACTTCGAGCAGGTGCAAATGTTCCAATATGCCCACTCCTCGTGGATATCAAAATGGAAATTTGAGTTTGAGTTTTTTAAAGTCACATCGAAAGCAAAATGTAAAACTCTTAAATTTAGCAGGGCTCGAACCCGCGCCATTGCATGTGTCATTGGATTCCTAAAGCAAGCTGTTGGTCCACTTGGCTACAGTACTCATTTCTCAAGTTTACCGATATATGATCCTGCCAAGACTAAAAACATACAAGCAAGCAAGCACGGTGCTATAAGCCTGGTTATGCCCTTATTGTTAGTGTTCCAAGTGTGCAGTACGTCACTTCGTTGCCATATTTGGTTGGGACCATGCTCTCAAAACGTAGTGTGCTTCTCTAGTGGTTCAAGGAGCGCATTGTTATTGATCAAAATATGTAACGCTCTCAACAGACTCCTCTCGTCCAAGAAAGCCGCTTATTAGACACCAATTTCTCTTTGAGAAAACCCCTCAGCATAGGGGGGGGGGGCAAAATGTGGCACGCGAGCAGGGATGGATAGCGGGAAGGTGCCAGGATGAAACTAGCGTTTGATAGAAACTAGATTGAGCTCTGGTTCTGTATCTGAATGTGGTTTCTGCGCAAAAACCCAGCCTGCCCATCTCTATGAACGGGAAGGTATGATCCGGCAGAACGAACGTTGACCAACATTGTCGAAACTTGTCTGGTTGGAATCACTGAAAATCTGTCGGTTGGACCCCGCAGCAGGGCAAGAGTTCTGTGGGCAAGTCAAGGGGAGTAGGCATGCCCGTCTCATAGACACGGACTGGTTTCCAAGGTTCCCGCTGGCTGGCTGGCACTAATGGTCTCCTTTCACACCCGCAAGTGATGGCTCCTATCGTTGGGCGAGTAAATGTTGGATTTGACACTGGATATTGCAGATGTGGATAAACTGCTGAACGTTTTAAAATCTTCGGTTGGATCCAGATGAATAATTAGGAGAGCAAACTGCAGGTGACAGGTATACGCAGCTCTGCAATACTCGAAATATGCTGTATGTATGTGTAACTGCATACTGTAATCTGGGAGGCAACCCTATGCCTAAGCTCGCCATACTGTTCGGGCTTACACTCAAATTTGACCAAATGTGGCTGGAACTGACGAGGGAAGCGACACAATTCCCTCTTTTGTTTCTCCTTCTGTCGCACATCACGTGTAACTGGCAGCGGGCTCACGTGGGGCAGAAAGCGAGATCACGTGACTGTGCACCCGTCAGCCCCTGCTGCCAGAAATACGTTTCGGGCTCTTTTCATAGTTTTGGTTAGGCTTAGGCTTAGGCTTAGAGTGCAGATGCACTTGGGCTACCCGTACAGGTGCACTCCGCCCAATTGCCGCATCCAGTAACATCATTTATATTTGTTGCAGATCAAAATATCCGCGCGTCTTTGACTGATCTGATCAACTGGTGCTGGATATGTGATCCTTATTTATCGATGGCTCGGCTGTTATTCACCAATAATGGAGTGAAAGCGAAGCGGAGCGCACTGACAATGAGATATCGACGCAACGAGGCTTTATCGGCTTCAAGTCTAGGTCTGGCTTGCGCTTCAGTGAGAGGCTGGCGGAAGATCACTTATTCACTGATGCCTTGGAGCCGAACAAATGGCTTCAAACGGCAATCGCCGAATCACTGGCAATCACTGGCAATGCAGTCAGTCACAAAATCATTGGCAATTTAGTGGCAATCGCTGAATTCGCTCAAAGAATTTGTTAGATATATGACGTTTTGAAATATGCCTTTTTTTGATTTATCAATTTTTGTGAATATTGACTGTATGTTGTCATTCATTCTTTTTTGTGTCTATAATGAGCCGCTTGAGTGCGCATAGGTTCCTTTGGATGTGGTGAATTATGGCTGACCACATATGCCCGCTGGTATGCGGGGTTTGTGAAGGCTGGACATGGCTTGCTAGTTTTATTTGTTGGGTCTGTTATCTGTCTTGATCGAATTATGTTCAGTGACTGCCACACTAACGGTAAGACAGTAATGCTCAAACCTGCTGACTGCGCTAACATCTGCTGTATTCACCACGTCTGCGCAGAATAATAGTCTGGGTCTACTGTCAAACCGTTACAGCAACAATGATAGCTGATGGTACAATGCACCACTATGTGACCCACTCTAGCCTCCGTTCTGAATCTTTCTTCGATTCGCTTGATTTTGGGCGCTCTCGCAGCACAGCGTGCACATAACATAACGTAACGCATAGAGATATACTGGTGGTCGAAGCCACAAAAAACTGGTTATAGAGTTCTCTCCTTACCCCCGAGCCCTGTCTGCTGTTACCGCACTGCATTGTTGTCGGGATGTTTGAAATGCGCAAATTTGCCCTACTCACGTCCTTTAAGCAGCAGAGAGATCAGAAATGCTTGCTTTATTTGTAAGAAAAGCCAGGGCCAAAGCAGTGGTCAACCCAGCAATGGGCCTGAATGCGAGAATAGTTGCGCCATTGGCAGCCGCTTGCGTTTGACTGAGGGGATCACTTAAGGCTAATAGTGAGATTTGCTGCTTTTGACCTCAGCTTCTCGCTTGTACGTACACTTCATAGATAGCGACATTTTGGTGGATTCAGTGTTAAATAATCCTGGAAATTGTCATTTCAAACGGGTCCAAGGTGGGAAAATATTTGAGGAAATTTGGTACGAAAATTCTTTCTAAAATCAGCCCAAACACCCTTGCAATACATGCAATTCACCCGATGGGCAAAGTTTCTCGCCCAATTTCGCTGTATAGCGAGAACATTATGCGGTGGGTGTGCCAGAGGCTGTCTGTAGCGTATGTGTTCGTCTAGCTTGGGTGTTCGAGGGGGCTATTAGCCAAATGGGCCCTTGGATGGAGAACTAAATGAGTACTTGCGTATTTATATCGCAGCAGCTGTAGGCGCGGTGTACAGTAAGATCAACCTGGCCGCCAAGTGTTCAAGTCATGACCAGACTTCTAGCGATGTAGCCCTTCACTCTCGAATGCGCATGCCTGATTTTGATGATTGTGTATATGCTAAAAGGCGAATACGAATATGAACAGTACTAATGGGATAACGAAACTTCGTTATGTGCCGAGACGGAATGTGAAATCAGTTCATTGAATTCAATTTCGAGTTATGTCAAAGACGAATCATAATCAGGTGCACATACCCGTAGGTATGGTGATAGTGTGATAATGAAATAGCGAGCTCTAGGTCGCATAAGCTGAGATGAGATGATCATATGAATCGTCGATTCACCAAACGTAGAAGACATAAAAATCCAGACAACATTAGATATACAGTGCTGTACAAAAGAAACGCCAACACGAGTGAGAAGCCCCCGCGGTGAAAAAGCATTTTAAAACAGGAAGGAGAATGATGTATTTCGAACCATAATAAGTGACTAAATGATGCCCTAGAGTACGTACACACACCACCATTGCGCTTATACTCGTGGTCTGTGGATATGCTGTAGTTGGCCAAGACAGCACCATTCAAGCATATCCATACATCCGCCTGGGTTACTCGGTCTCGCCACCACCAGAAAAATCGCCCCCACCGCCTGAATCACCGCCGTGAGAAAATCCACTGTCTCCTCCTGTATCCCCTCCGCCACCATTATTCCCGCCATATGAAAATGCTCCATCATCACCGCCACCGCCACCGCCGCCGCCGCCGCTGTCCCCACCGTATGAAAATCCACCATCGCCACTTTCCCCTCCACCGCCACCGCCGCTATCCCCACCATGTGAAAAGCCACCGTCATCTCCGCCTCCGCCTCCGTCCCCGCCGCTACTGTCTCCACCATGTGAAAAGCCCCCATCGCCGCCACTGTCCCCGCCATACGAGAACCCACCATCTCCACCACCGCTGTCTCCGCCGTAGGAGAACGACCCGCCATGATCACCAGTTGATCCAGAGTGGTGGTCTCCTCCATAAGAGAAGGTGTCATGATGACCAGTCTGATCGCCACCGTACGAGAACGTGTCGCCACCAGGATAAAGCCAGTTGCTCGCATCATCAAAGGGGGCTGCAAACACAAATTTGTCCTACTTGGGTTGGAGAAAAGGAATTCACATCTGCAGTCCATATGCACACAGTTGAATGGAAACTTAGGAAGGGCAAAGCACGTAGACCCTACCCATCTAGGTCCCTACCACTCAGGCGCGTCCGCAGGGGGTGGGTGCTTGGGGGCTCGGGCCCCCTACAACCCTGAAAAGTGAGGTAAAGGTACAAACTTCGTACAATGCCGGCCATGCGTTTGGGTGCGTGTTCACTAGATACATTTTGTGTTTTCGCAGTGCAAGATTAAAATTTTTCGCCTCCGGCGGGGCGGAGATGAACCCCAGTGGCGCGCACAACGGGTGGCATTGCGACCAATGGTCACCTTCCAGACTAAAGACGTGGCCACAGTGGTCCTCTAAATCCCCAGTTGATAACATTGAGGCTTTGTTCTTGTATATCGTTAGTACGATCGGCGGACACAGATGGTTCTCATTGCTTCTGTACGATCAGAAAGATTCTGTATAAATTTTGGTAGGTCAGAATCCACGCAGAAGCCTTCAGCTTTTTGGCAAGGAATAGGCTGGAGTATTTGGCAGGGTTTAAGAATGTGATTTCTTGCCCTGAGACAGGTTTTTCCTGCAAATTTATTCATAGAATCATGAAAAATTTTGTGTGTGAGAGGCCAATTTTTCAAAAATTTCGCCTCAAGCGGGGAGGGGCACATCCCCCGCCCCGCACCCCACCCCCTCTCGGGCGCTTCGCGCCCTCGGATCGCGCCTTCGGCGCTTATTTCGAACTAGCACATTAGACTCCATGTTTCATTCAGCCTTATCCGTCAACTGGACTTTGCACGAGCCGCTAAATTAGCATATTTATGCAAATTTTTTCTTGGCATCCTACGAGCCCAAAACTCTGCGCACGCGCCTGCACTCAAGGGACCTGTACACCTTCTGCAGCACACCAACCAAGTTTTTCTTCCTCTTCTGCGACTGAAACATCACCTCGACGGGTCTTGCCACTGGTCTCTGCTCCCCTGACCACACAACAGTCTAGCAGACCCTGCCCACAAAATGCGCCTCTTGTCCACCCTTACCGACATGCGAGCCATAACAGTGGCCATAATTGAACCCGCACGTTTGAAAGCTAGACCACATGAAAGGGTAATAATCCGGTCTGTAATTGTATCGATTATTGTAAATGAAGACGTTGCTCCTCGGGTAAAGTTCATGGAATCGATCAGCAGGCACAATGAACGATTGTTTCTGGGCCAACTCCAATTCCTCGAACTTCTGCGAGGCCCCCAATCGCGCTGCGAATTGGTTCATCCACATGTGCAAATCATCCAACGTGCGCATAGCGAATTCGATATTTTCAATATTTTGATCACCATATCGTAATTTCATGGGTATTACCAAGGAGTACGGGGCCAGGCGGACAACCACATTCATCGACTGTGGTAATTCCTGGCATCGAATTTGAGGGAAGACCACGTGCAGTCTGGCCACCCCTTTGATTTCGCCTGTCACTTTACTCCACACAATCCATCCCAGATCATCCAAACTTAAACGATATTCTTTCCAAAACGGGGAACCAAGAAAAGGCTCCTTCCATTTGTACACAATCCCAACAGTAGGCATTTCCGCAACTAGACTGAACCTAGTAAGCCGCAGCTGACGAACGAGCGAGCTAGCCCAGTTTATGAGGCCTAGCTCACACATTTATTGATTGAGGACGGGGAAAAATTAGTTTCAGAAACAGCCAGACGTGAACTACCTCAAAGTCTGTTTGCTTTTGGTTGAGTTTTTTCCGCCCACAAACGCTTAGCCTCAAGTCAGTTTCATCGTCTGCTATCCAGACCAAGACACCAATGCACCCCTCAAACTGTTTAGTCAGAACAAAACACCTTATGTTACACAGAACCAATGAGCCAATCAGCATGTTACTACACTACTGTATGCCCCACAAGACACACGAATGTTACTGTGGATACACCAAACCGCACTCAACATCTCTCCACTAAACTCATCACCATTCGGCATTCTCTGACTAACAGAGTATCCAAACAGTCCTCTGCGTGCGTGGGGTACTCTGACACACAGAGAAGAGAAATTGGACACTCTTATTCTCAGTGCTGCACAGAAGACTAATTTCGAAAAAAATTGGACCCATAAGCAACCATATTACTAAATCTTTAACTCGCCTTACTTCTCCGTTTCCAACACTTTCCTTATTTCAGCCGCTGGAGCTCCTTTACCCTCCAAACATCGAGCCACTCGCTCCAGTTGCGTTTTCTGCTCAGCCGTCGGTTTAGTCAGAATGACCGAAACATTCTTTCTGTGCTCTTTGGCGAAATGATCTCGCATATCTCGCTGACGCCATGTGCCCGCGAAGGAGCATCCCGCTTGATCGCATACGTACGGCACGTAACCAGCTGCATGGCTCCGCAAAAGATGAAATTTCAACGACGACATATTTGCATGCTGACTATTGCAAATATCGCAAATAGACGATGATCCTTGCGTCTTGACCACGACCACATTGCCACCAGCACTAGCACCACTGCCAACACTAGCTCCAAGGTTGCTATCAATCTGAGCTATTAAGACTGGAGGCGGTGAGAAAGCAGGCGTTTTATCCATTTCTGGTGAAGGTGGTGATTCCGATCTACCAGCTCCGTCAGTACGATCGCTACGTATCGTGGACGCTTGAAAACTTTTGGCCATTCTGCTTGGACTTTGAATGGCCGCCTCCTTATCGATTGATCGAATATTAATTGATTTCATTTGATTAAGAGGAGATTCTTGAGAATATTGCATGGTCGACGGATGTACGATCGTCTTTCGTGCTTTGCGATGAGTGATTGGAATTGGGGTTAAACGAGGAATAGAAGAGGACGACAAATTCATAAGTTCGTTGTTATCGGGCGATCCGCATGGTGATGGTATTGGTACTGGATCCAAATCGGCTGACATGAATTCTTCAAGGTCGCCTGAAAAAAAAATTAGTTTGAGCTGAAATGATAAAATTATAACTCAAATACGCAAGTTTTTTAGCTTACCGTTATCTCCAACACATTGTACTCGACGACTACGCAAGCAGGTCGTGGCAGAGATTAGGCCATCGATTATTTCGCGTTTTGCTTCATCACTTCTTCCATGAACGATCATTGAATGTGTGTAAATCATTTTGATAACAAATTCAATGTTTTCGTTTCTTTCTCCAGTCATTTCAAACTTAAAAGAAACAACCACGATTTGATTTGCAAATTTGATGAAACGAAGTTCTATTTCATACGTACCCGATCAATTCCGTATTGATGTCCAGTTTCAAGGACGTGCACAGTACTAAAAATTTCCAAGTCGCCAACCCGATAATTGCATTGAGAGCATTTGAACGGCCGATAGGTTGGAAAATGATCATCGTTAATATGTTTTAACAAAAGACGTTCGCTCATCGATTTTCCGCAAAGAATACAAGCAATATCGCGTCCAGCATCGATTCGATACAAAAAGCTGTCCATGATGGCCTTGTTCGCGCATAGTGGCAACTGATGTAAAATAGTTGGTAATGGTGAGGCGCTCGAGTCGGATCCGCTGTCTCGACGTAATTGATTGATCGATGACGAACGAAATGGAAATCGAGTCGCGGTAGTTGAACTAAACGAGTTCGCCGATGCACTACCGTCTGGCAGAGATGAGTTTTCCGAAGACGACGGCGATCTAAAAAGAAAAAGATTCTTTTCTAGGGAATATCTAGTGCAGAAACCAAACATGACTATTTTAAGTGCGGGGAAGAGCTTTAAGCCATTAATCATGCTCTTAGTTTACGCTTCACTCTTCTATCGCTAACCTTTCGTTGTACGCTTACTGCTACATAAACGATAAACGATGAAAACGATAAACGTGAATAAACGACGAAAAGAACACTATCGGGAACCTAAGCATTAAAGCTAACTGGAAAGGTCGGAAATCTGGCTGTGATTTTTGTGTTGCCTCCATCACCCGCAGACGCAAAGGCAAGACCAGACATCTGGCTGCGATTTTTGTTTCGCCTACTAATCAGATGAGAGATAGAAACGTAAGGTTCAGCGAAAATTTAAATTATTTTGTGCGCACATTGTGACAGTCTACTAAACAATATAAGCACCAGCACACTGGGAAAATTTACGGCCTAACAAATTGCGGCACTTCTGCACTTTAGGGGGCGCAAGAAATTTTTTAGTCCACATGATTTTCAGTCTTCTATGCAGTTTGAACAGATAACGAAAAATCGCTACGCTTCCTACCTTCCATTCCTGGCATCGGCCATAGTAGGTATCACTGGAGGAGGCGTTGGCAAAGCAGCCGATTCTGTTGACCTCCTCGATTCGTCACTGTTGCCGTGTCCAAACGATTCGGTATAATTGCCGCCATCCTCGTCCTCGCTACTGATATTCACTAGTTCATATCCTTCGTACATTTTGAAAATCACAAGAAACGAGATCAAAAAAATTAAATTAAATCGCACCGATCCGACAGCGGTGCTGGCGGTACAACGTCGCCAACTAAAACGTTTTTTGGCCCCCCCCCCCCCCCGAACAATCATGAACACGTAGTACAGTATGCGCGGCGCACGAATGCTGATGCTCAGGTTTTACAGTTTTGTATGACTAAGCCTGCTAAAATTGAGCCTGCGGCTGCTTGTAGTCATTCCTCAAATCCTACAAGTACGTGGATACCCCATTGGAAAGTATATTTTACCAGAATAAGTTTTCGCAGAATTTTTGAGCATAACCAGTTAATCACAGACCAAGCACGAACGGCTCGCTGACATTAAGGCAGGCCAGAGGGTTTTATGTCCTTTGAAGTTATCTCACAGCCCCTAAGCTACTCGCATCTTCCGTCTGAGGAAATATTTCAAACGAAATCTTTCCCGCCTCTGCGTGAACTACCAAGCTATTGAAAGAACAGAAAAGGGCAGCTCGCTAAGACGAGGTAGGCCAAGAACTTTTGTCTCCTGAAACTGTCACGTCAAAACCCTGAAACCACCTTCCATCTGAAACTGTATTTTACCTTCTGGTAGAATATAGTTTAGATGGCCCAATGGCGGGAAGTGAGTCATGGCAGCCAATCAGGGAGCAGAAAGAGGATGTTGGGAAAGAATCAGACTGATCTGCACGTGCACATACATAGAAAATAGAAAGGGCATAAATTGCAGTAGAAAACTGTTCTGGCTATGAGTGATCTGGAGATTTCTCAGGTTTATACTGCACCATATTGTAACATTCCTTCTTCCAGAAAAGTTGGCACAGTGTTTAAACATACAGTGTTGGCCACTAGGTGCCTGACAGTTTCACATTTGCCGTGTGCTAAATCCAATCGTGCTATCCAAGCTGGCCTGCCTCGAGGAATAGCTGCGGCAACATATGGCTCGTAGTTTAGAGTAGATTTCAGGCGTCCGACGCATGAAAATAATGGGGAGTAAGAGCGATCGCAATGTCAATACAATACCGTTAATATATAGTTTCAATGTTTGACCACGCGCGTCATTGGGGTCCTGGCGAAAGAAGTAGATATAGAAGGCTATATAAGGAATAGAACAGGTGATATGCACAGCTGCAACGGTCAGCGAAGTCAGTGTCGCTTTACGAGGATTGTAAGGCAATCGACCGCTACTGCAGTTCATACGTAAACCATCCCGAGTCTGCTGCTGATTGCCATCGGATGCAAGTGACGGTAAGGCTATGACGAACGCAGGGTCCTTTTGAGCCTCCGTTCGATTGCCGCCCGAGGCTGACGAGTTCTGAAAGGCAAACAAAACATGACGCAAGTCACCCTCGTATCAATCTGTGAATCAGACAGGATATACAATATGCCGGTTCACTGTAGCCGCTGGTGACTGGCAGTCTCAAGGCTCATGTGAAAGATTATCGCCCTAACGCTAGGCGAATCCTGCCCTCAATGACGCAGGAAATTATGAGCATGACTTATCAGATAAGGCACGCCTACAGTGTGAAGAAATTCCTACACGGCCAGTGCAAGCGTAAAGTCAATTTCACTTACCTTCTCAGGAATCACATGATTTGCGCCTCGTCTTTTTTTCTGGATTTTAATCAGGACCAAAACGTAAAAAATACAAATGGCCACAGAATTAACGAAATAGAGACCAAGTTCAAAACATTTGAAAAGAATATATTGATCAGTATAACTAAATTTAGTTCGAAATTTTAACCACGATCCAAGGCACGCAATGCCAAGTGCTGCTAGCCACGATAAGACTGTGAGTATGTACATGCACTGCTCAGGTGCCACACGAACATTCAGTGGTCTCCTGATAGCTCGCCATTGTAAGAATGCGTGCGATAAGAATAAGAACAGAGAAGCAGCGATCAACAATTTGATCAAGGCATGATCGATGACCCTGACATTCCTGCTCAGCTGATGGGTAAGGAATGATGCGCAGTTGAACAAGCCCTCCATACCAACCAGGAGATCAGCTATGGAAAAATTGAATACAAAATACAGGTGATTCCCCAGACGACGTTTCTTCAAAGCAGTGGCTATAATACAGGACAAGAGGGTGGCATTGAGAATTATGATCAAGGACGAATGGACGATCTTGATCGCATTGAAGACTATGTAATTTGTGTTGGGAGTATACCTGGCTGGAAGACGAGTTGTAAAGTTGAAGAGTCTAGTGACGTTACCATCGGGGTAGGGGGAGTAGTCGTAAGTCACATTGACCTCAAAGGCCATGTCATACTCGCTGAATTCAAATAAATCCATAATGAACAAAGTCGGAGGAACGGGGAATGATGAGAAGGGGAGGAAAAGTCAGTCCTTTGGGCATTCACTTACTCACTGCTCTACACCTTCACTCCCACAGCGGGACTAAGTTTCCAATATTTCTTGTTGCCTGCTCCACCTATCCAGCTTACCATTTTCAATAAAAGAGCGGGGAGTGAAATAATGTTGACAATGGGTTAAATTTCTTGTTCTACCGATGCCAGTCTGGAATGTTCAGTAACTATTTGGATTCTATGGTGCGTGACATTGGAGTTGCTAGGGGCCTTGGTTGCATTTTGAAGGCGTGCTTCCTCAATACCTGAACTTGAACGGAAGGAAGAAAAGACTGAACAAAGTGCGGTGCTTGTTGGTTTGCAGGTTTTTCTAAAAGCAACAAATCTGGTCTTCATGCTTTTGCTTGCGCTCTCCCGTGAGGGGCCTACTCTAACTCGTAAAAGCATTTCTACTGACGCTGTCGATGAGTGAGTCGGCAGACGAAAGAAGACTGCGTGATGCGGTCTGCCGCAGTAGATGTAATGGGTTCCGACAGTACTGCAGCCATGCCTGACAGGCTTAGGCTAAGAACGTGGCTGACATAAAAATTCCTCTTGGAACAGGATATACCTGCGGCTGAAACATCAACGCAAGAGGTTGACGGCTCTCAGCCTGGGGAGAGTATCGATCATTCTATCCGACTCGCCGAAGTCTGCCTGTGTGTGGAGTACGGGTGACTTGGATTCCCCGCTGACGTCCGTCAGTATATCCGAGAATGCGACTGATGTCAACTAGGCAAAAGGAATAATCGCTCATGTCGAGACGTACGTCACCCAATACGAGACAGAACGGTACATCAGAACTGGGACACCGTCGGTGGGTCGACATGGTTGGACCGTTGCATGAAGCTGAGAACGAGAACAGGCATGGTTTTTACAATATACGGTAGGTACACGAACTGAGACCGTGTCCACAGTCCAGGATAGTCGTGCAGGTAGCAGTTTGCAGGATATCGGAGAGGAGGAAAATATAATCTTTCTGTTCGAAACTCAAGAGAAGCCGCGAGTCTTGGTCTTTGAGCCTGTCCAGATTCCTCAAACCCTGCAATACCGCACAGCCCGTTACAGACAGGATCCACGTGGATCCATGTCAGCTTCCACGTGGATTGCACCTGTGGGATAAGATGGAATCCACATGGAATTCAGCATAGTCCACGTATTTTTCCTGTAACACTACTTCATCCATTTACCCAAAAGTCAAATCTTTTAGCTTTTTACTTAGTTATCACATCCACCACTGGTTGCCTCGCGAAGCTGTGAGCGATTATTTGTAGCAGATCATAGGTTGGAAATCGATTCCACTCGGGCGGAAGGTCGGCCGATCAGGTTCAGTCAATGGATCGGCAGTGTTCCTGGGGAAGCTATGCTCCTCAAGGAGAACGTTGCATCTGGGTTCCATTTACACCAGAGAAATGCATGTCTGACGAAGCTATTTTCATTATGAACAGAAACCAACATTGTATAAATGATAAGCTTAACTCCGCATTTTCTTGCACTTGCTCCTCCATATTTGAATATCCACTATGTATGACAAAGGTGGTGCTTGTTGGAAAGAAATATCAGGTCAAAAAATATTTTGCAACTTCAAAAATTATCCCCGTCTGCAACCGGCCAGCTACTGACATTGGCTTTTGCCCATGTCAAACTATCCCGGTTACTTTGTCATGTGACACTGGCAAAGGGTTGCAGTGGACTGGTGATCCCAGAGATGCGGGTTCGATCCCTGCTCGGAGTTTATGTTTTTCATTCTGTTTCGATTTCTAGATCTGAGATTTCTCTATCTAAAAAAATTGTGAATTTCTACAGTATAGCACTGTGCCATAACCCCTCACGCACTTTTTCATTAGGAGTCAGATGAAGGGTAGGGCATACCTCACTGCACTTTCTTGAGTGCGCCAGCAAACGCATTACGACCTTGTAAGCAACCAAACCTAACGTTTCCATTTGCATCAGGAAAATTTTCAGGATGACAACCCAGAAAGGAACTCAATCGCTCTGTGGTCGCTTCATGTGGCAATGTTGGTAACATGATTGGTGAAGCGTGGATGGTGATCCGAGCAGAAAAAGGAGTAGAGGATGAAATTATTACCATTGGCCTGGTAGCTCGCTGCAGCACTTACACTGCATTCAGGCCCACATACTGTAGGCAAATGCATATCCATAAAACTCGTTCAAGATTACTGTAGCTCTGCGCAAAAATATCACTCATTTGGACTTCTGGTTCCTCGAGTGATGATCCCCATCTTCTCAAGAGCATGGTATCAAGAGGTCTTCTTTGATAGAATACACTTGGCAATATCCCTCGATGCATCGACATGGATGTTTCCATTCTGAAAAAAGAAAAAATTCAAATCTGTGTACCAAAATACACTTGATAAAGCACTGATAACGTCGCACCAAAATTTTTAAAAATCAGCTCTTCTCTTGGTACCAATGGCTGGGTTCGCCAACATTGGAATTCGACATCGCACTCCTTTTGGCATTGCACATTCGTGCACATTGAAATAACAACAAGTAGTGCCAGTCGGCTTATCACTGAACTTGACATTGTTTATCAGGTAATCAAAAACTTGTGTATCGAAATTGTCCTCGAAAAATGAAAGGATGAAGTTGGATATGTTTGAGACCTCGGAGAATAGGACACCGTCTCTAGTCAGATTAGGACGGGTTGAGTGAAAGGAAAATCGAATTTTCTTTCCTCTTATTGCTTGAACTAATGGAAGCGGGTGTCATTGAATGTCGATTTGATTGATACACTCTCATTAAACTCGAAGAATCTGTTCATTTTCCCATCCCAACAAGGCCCTTTGACTGGGAATTAAAACCGAGAGTTACTAATTAATTCTAGTCCGTCGCTAGCTAGGAAGCCAAGTGAAGCGTGTAATCAAATTCGAGGGAGAGAATCAGTTGGCTCACACGCCCCAACGCCGAATAAATTGAGAAGGACGGAGGGGAAAAAGAGCCACAGGCACACCCTTTTTCGATACTCGATGCATACAATTAGGATTCTCCCAACTTGAGTGCTTTCCTATTGATCGAGCGGAGTCACGGATAATAAAAGAGTCATGGGCATAAAAAAACAGAATTGCAACAGATATGTCCGTACAATAAGATATTGGGTGTCGGGGTGCGTAACCAGCATGCCTAGTTGTCGAAGTCGTTGTAGACTTCCTGTAGTTGGAATCGTTGCCCTAGAGATTTTGGTATCTCGCATCTCCCACCTCCTGAGTGCGCTAGTGAAGGTTGCTTCCATTACTGTATTCAGTGTGACCCGGTCACTTCGCCTTCGGGGTACACAATACAGGATAAGGATGAGGGTTTAGAGCTCTAGTGGACACGGACAGGATATGACTCGTGGATAAGATATAGGCAAATGAGTTGGTTGAAGCAACCGACTGGGAAGCTGCAATTCTATTCTGGCTTAGGACAGCATATTGATAGTAAACTCATTCTAAGAGTTGGAGCTGGTCTTCGATGGCGAGTTAGTAGTCCGTCCGCGATTGAAAACCTGGTCCTCGAACGTTGGTCGTGAAGGTCCCACCCTTCTCCCCCACCCAGTATCGTCCTGGGACGCTGATGCTGGCGTAGGATGCCCTTGGTGGAGGTGCTCCCCTGGAATCATCACAAGGAACTAGCGGTGAGTTTGCTTATCATCGGCTGCTGGCCAGCTATTGTCCCTTGGAAGGGGGATGGGGCGACACCCTAAAAATTATAAGGAATACGACATAGCTCACTCAAATTTCGTGTTACATGCACCTCGTGATCTTAGGCTACGAATTGAAGCCTAGGTCTAGGCTCCTTTCTTCTTCAAAGCACACAACAGTAAAACATGATCCGACGAAACTCAAGTTTAATGTGTTTGTGCTATGTTTGTTGCAGGACAGAAAAGAGAATACAGGAGGTGTCGATCGCCAGAGGCAATGTCCTTGCAGTCTATGGGGTCCAGCGCTATAAGTGACGGGATGACAGGTTAGGATCACACGTGGCGTCATGTGTGAGTGCGATGTCAGTGCATGGCAGTGAGCTCAAGATTTACATCTCGGCCTTATTACAGAATAAAAAACATGAGCCCCGAGAGGGAATTGAGTCCACAGCACTGAGGTCCAACTGAGGATTATATACTGTACAGTACCTCTTAGGCTCGTCTTTTACATTCTGCTTCTGACTGACTGACTGACTTTACTGTACCAAAAAGACTTAGAAAGCAGAGTTTTGAATACTCAACGATCCGGATGTGGAATGCGGTGCCATACTTTGTGTCCAGCTCCTTTGACAAATATGTATTTTGTTTTAAAATAAGACTTTTGAAGAGTTAATAGGTTTGCACTTCTGAATATTCTTGTTTTAACGCTAACTTGTGCTCTGTGCTACCACTTGGGATGGGCTTCTATGATTCTGTACGTGGTCGCTCTAATTCCACATGATGTGGTTCATGGAGACGAGCGCTGCTACGACGATCTGCCAAATCGGTATGATTTAAAAGTTGGGTTCGGTTAATACGCTTGGCCATTGTAGTAACGATACAATTGCAATAGTTTTAGATGTCTATGGTGATCGGATGGCAGTGGCAGTAAAGCTTCTTCGTATTCAATATTCTCGTCGTTCAAACTGGACCGATCAGCACATTTTTGAGCGTTTTCTAATGCCTTAAACGGACTGTTTTGCGATTGAATCCCAAGAGTCCAGTCCAACTGGGGTCGAACACAACGAAGATAAACCACTCTGAGGACTTTGAATGCAAATTTCCTGAATTTTCGTCTGAAAGCACCCACCATTTGGCGCGCTTTGCTTGCAATTTGTTGGCAGTGTTGATTAACTTGCATATCGCGGTCAAGTTGGGCACCCAAATATTTGCCGACGTCGGTAGTCTGAACTTGATTGTCCATGACTGTGAGACCTGGCTCAAATTGCAGGCCAAAATAAAATACTCGCCTGAGCCTTTGCCGTCTTAAATTGAAGTCCAAGATCAGTTACACTCGCCTCAACAAAATCGATGAAAGGTTGGACCATCGAGCCGACCTCTCTGGTAGGTTTACTGTACATGGAAGTAGCAGCGCTAAATCATCAGCATACGCTTGTAACAGAGCAGTTCGAGTTGTTCCAGAAGGAAACTGATCCGAAAATTTTTCCAGTACAGAATTGCTGGATGCCACAAACAATATCGGAGCAAGGACTGATCCTTGCGGGACGCCAGAAATGATTGGTGATCTTTGTGATGAGCTTGCACCAGCTGACGATGAAACGAATTGCGATAAAGCACCAGTCGTCAAGAATCTTCTCCGAAAACCATGCTGGTTGTGGGATAATTTCAGTTTTTGGCGAAGCAGAGTCAGCACACGCTGATCCAAAATTTTTGACATAATGGGTAGCAGCGAAATTGGGCGATAATTTAACCTGACGTTCGCTCCCCTGGTTTTGGTGTGGGCACCATTTTAGCAATCTTCCAATCTGCGGGAAACAGTCTTCTTTCAATAAACTCTTTATCAATGCTGTCAACGCTGGAACGATTGAACTGCGCGATATTGTTTTGACGAGCATCTGCGATAAGGGCAGAGTCATTCAAGTTGTGATTTTTTCACAATTCGAATACCTTGTGTCATTGGACCTTTTCATAAGGCCCTAGGTGAAGTACCAGTGGCTTCTGGTATGTCTTGTTTCTATCAGCAAAATGAGCACAACATTCTTGCAGTGCATAGAATTCACTAAATGAGCAAGTTTCCTCCCTTCTGTGCCCTCTTCTCCATTTAAAATATCCAACAGCATGCCTGTGGATTTTATAAAGCAAGTCATAGAATATACTTCCACTGCACATGCACAGTGGCAGTTTCCCAGGACCTTATTCGAGGAAGATTATACTAAATGGGCCCTATCCTTCATGACTACTAAATGTGTAGTCTTGATAGACGGTCAATCACGCAGAGCCAGGTTGTACTGTAAATTCAACACGTCAATGTGGAACATGCTACAGTTCCTTCTATCTTTGATCAAAATCAAAATTCTTTTTTTCCATCCACTGTTGCCGAATTGTTGACCAGTGCTATGTAGATCGACCACTTATCCCTGACCAGTTGTCCAGCGTGGCAATGTGCAAGTGATGGTGTGTTCGGTGGTGAACTCTGTTGGCCTACATGTATGTACTGGTTGCTGATGGCAAGCTACCTCGGATCCAAAAAGGGATGTGTTGGCCGTAAGTTTGTTACAGTTTGTTTAGTGAGATTGAAACTGTATCATTTGCTTCATTTAATTTAAATATTTTTAGATTCACCAGCTGCAACTCTATCTGAAAAACTGTCTGCTGAAATCCTTGGCTCGCCCTTGGCTAAACTAGGGTTGACAAGAGGATGGCTCAAGCCACAGGAGCGAGCCCATGACCACTACGTATAACAGACCCCTCTCAGGGAGCAGGGGGCGGTGTCAAAAGGGTTCTGACGGACCTCAGTCTAAACTGCTCACATAGCATTTCAGATCAGGAACTCAAGGTCAATCTTCAAGCGAGGCCTGCAAACTCGACCTCGATCTGAGTCTCCATCTCGTGCCTGGCCTTGACTCAGGAGAGATGGACCCAGCGCACTGATAGGTGCGGAGGAGCTAGTCCACGCCTATGACACTGCCCTAAAAGCTCCAGCGTGGTGGCAGGGTACAGGGCTTCAGTTATGCATACATAAAAGGTAGCAGCAGGCACTGCGAGTAGAAGTGCGAATGCTGCAATGGAGCCTTGGACTTACTCGACTCGACCACGAGCGTGAGAAGATGAAGAAGATGACAGAGGGAAGACTCTCAATTAGATGGCATGGCCAGGTCGTATGCAGCGAGGACAGCTATGCGCCTCAAACCGACAGCTGGAGACCAGCGGACGACCAAGGAAGGGTGGACTAAGGACGGAATCGCAGAGGACGTTCCTCGCGCAAACGCCGCCTCCCCGATAACGCCATGGATCGAGCCAGATTTGCCGAAAAGAGGACCTTGCAATCGCGCAGGAGAATCGCTCGAACGAAAAGAAGACTTCACCTGTTTTATTCACACGGAAACGCTACACCGCACTTATCGTGGATACACATAAGACAACGGATGCGATAAAATAGAAACCAAAACTTTAGCTTCGGCACATGAAAGGATGCTGAGTGATTCTGCTTGAATTTCCCGCCAAACTGTTGATATTCAGGCCAGTTTCTTTCGTTATGGAATGGACCAGCTGGTTGAATGTGCGACAAGAACGATCGCGTGCCCTCTGCTTCTTCTTCGAGCCTCTTACGAGCCTTAGCTACTTATACGATTAGCTGCCCTTCTTCTCTCAGCATGACTGCTGCTAGCGTTTTGTGGCAAATAGGATGTTGTTTTTCTGTGTCTACCGTCTGAAAATTTTGCTCGACTTTTCTTCACCTATTGGTAATTGTTTCGTCGCACGTCGTCAAAACGGGCACACTTTGTAGCAGTTGCGGTGGCATGAAGCGTCCGGCTGACGACGAAGAAGACTCAGCATATCCGAGGTTGTCAAATCGTGCCAAGCAACCGTCGTCTCCCGTGACCGTCAACGCAGTAAATAATAGTAGCGCAGTGTCCATGTTAAACGGTGATCTTTCGTCTTCTCCTCCGCATCATACAAATAAAGTCAATAGTCCGGCTTGTGGTTCGAATCATTCGGCCATAAGTCTCGGCACATCAGCCCAACCAATCATGGACGATAAAGTGGTAATCTTAGATTGCGGAGCGCAGTACGGAAAAGTAAGTCGTAGCTTACAGTATGTGGATATCTTCCTGCCTACTGTAATCGCTTGCTTCAATATCTAGGTCATCGATAGGCGAGTACGCGAATTATGTGTCGAATCGGAAATTATGCCCTTAAACACGCCGCTGGAAACTATACTGGAAAGGCGATACAAGTAAGCCTTTTACTTCCGCTGTTCTGCTCAAATTTCTCCAGTGATTCATGGTCCTTTGAGAGCAATTATTATTTCTGGTGGTCCGAAATCTGTTTACTCCAGCGATGCTTCCAGTTACGATCCTCGAATATTCGGTTCTAACATACCCATTTTGGGTATTTGCTATGGCCTTCAGGTGGGTTTCCTGACCAATTTTTCATTTTGCATCTCGTCTCATCGAATTATTTAATGTTGTAGCTCATAAATAAGGAGTTCGGCGGCAATGTGGAAAAGAACTTTGGCCGAGTGGACGGACAGCAAGACGTGAAAATTGATGTGACTTGTTCTGTTTTCAAGTAAGTTATAAATTGGATTTGGGCCTGCCTGGAGCCTTGTTTGTATAATTTCTTTTTAGAGGGTTACGGGAAACTGAAAAAGTGTTGCTAACGCACGGCGATGTGGTCAAGGCGGTTGCGCCTGGATTCAAGCCGATTGCTCACTTTAATGGATATATCGCTGGTAAAATTACATTTTTCATCTTTTCTTGGTTGTTCTATTGCAGGATTAGATGACTAAAAACTTTTATTATCGTGAAACTGAAGTAACAGTCTCCATTATTATTAGGGATCGCCAATGAGCAGCAGAAAGTGTACGGTGTTCAGTTTCATCCCGAAGTCGATTTGACACCTAGAGGGCAAGAAATGTTTCGAAACTTCTTGTTCGACGTTGCCGGATGCCATGGTTCGTATACGATGAGGACTCGAGAACAGTTTTGCATCGAAGAAATCCGACGAGTAGTCAAGGAGAAGAAAGTTTTGGTAAGTGCTATTCCACATCCTTAGTCAGCGATGTATTCTTTTTATCCTCCACTATTCCCGAGATAACGACTCTTTCGTTTCTTCGGTTATTCCTGGAGGTAAATCATTGCCCATGCCTCTTACGCAATCAATTCGCATCTTTGGTTTGCGCTCATGTTTTTGGGGGACATACATTGTGACTTCTGTTTTAGCTTCTATGTAGCGGTGGTGTCGATTCAACAGTTTGTGCCGCCTTATTGAATCGTGCGTTGGGTCCCGACCGAGTATACGCTGTGCATATTGACAACGGATTTATGCGAAAGAACGAGTCTCTTCAAGTGCAGAAATCATTAGAATCTTTAAACGTGAATTTACGAGGTAATATTTCAAACTTTTTCGCAAAGAATCGAAATCATTTTTTTCGTTGATAGTTTACAACAAATCGCACGCTTTTTACAACGGAACAACAGTTATTACTGATCGAAAGACGGGAGAAAAATCCGAAGCTGGTCCATTATTGAGTGTTTTTAATCCTGAGATAAAACGAAAAATTATTGGCGATACTTTTATCAAAGTAAGTTACATCTGATTTTTTCGAATGCTGGGATGGCTATTGCTTTTGTTTCAGGTTACTGAAGAAGTTTTAGCCGAATTAAAGTTAAATTTTGATGACATATATTTGGCGCAAGGAACGTTGAGGCCGGATTTGATCGAATCGGCCAGCCATTTAGCTAGCGGTGGAGCGGATGCTATTAAAACGCATCACAACGATACGGAAATGGTTCGAGCATTGAGGTCGAAAGGGCGAGTGATCGAACCGTTGAAAGATTTTCATAAAGACGAAGTTCGGAAATTGGGTTTAGATCTCGGTTTGCCGGATCGTTTGGTTATGCGGCATCCTTTTCCTGGTAATTAATTCTTTTAAATTTTAGGAATTCTATAATTCAATCAAGTATGGGCATGGGGGTAGGAGGGGTACCCCCCCCCCGTTGGGCCGGCCAGGACATCGAACCCTTCCTCTCGAAACCCTCCCACATCAGGTCCAGCCCTGGCCTCTAGGCGAAGGCCAATTGTCCAGCCAGCCTACAGTACTTTATGTAAACAGTCATACAACTCACTCACTCGACTCGACCCAAACCTGACCTGGTCTGACCTGTCTCACATGCAATCAGATCAGGCTTAGGCGATCTGATTGGATCTCTACCTCCTTCCCCCAACCCCCCTCTCTAACCCAGCCGACCTTGCCCATACTCAAATTCAATGATTCAAAATTTTTAGGCCCCGGACTAGCCATTCGAATTTTATGTAGCACCGAGCCGTATATGTGTCGCGATTTTAACGAAACTCAAAATTCGTTACGCGTCTTGGCGAGGTACCATGAAGTGTCGGCGTCGAGTGATCATAATATTGTAAGTGACCTGTTTAAGGCTATTTGTCATGCTATATTTCGTTTTTTAAAGGAAAACGCGTGTTATCAACGCCTTTCGTCGATGTTGCATCGAGAAGAGCAGGACTTGTTGAAGTATTGGGCGGCCACCTATAACATACACTATACGCTGCTACCTATTCAAAGTGTTGGTGTGCAAGTGAGGGATTCTGATTGAGGCTCAGTCGATCGATCGATTTAGTAAATTCATCGATCGATAGTAATATTGATTTTTCAATGTTTCAGGGTGATAGTCGAACGTACAGTTACGTGGTTGCAATGTCGACGGACATAAGACCTACTCCGTGGCCAGTATTGATGCGTCTGGCTCGTCTAATACCAAGGCTTTTAGAACGGGTGAATCGGTACGTTGGTTTGTGCTATTCGAATAGAGAAGTCATGGTATACTTTTAGAATCGTGTACGTGTTTGGTCCGGCAGTAAAGGAGACGGCACTGACTGACGTGACACCGACGTTGTTGACATCGACACCGATTAAGTTGGCTCAGGAAGCGGATTTCGTAGCGACTACCGCGTTGGCGACATCCGGGCACATGAAGACATTAAGTCAGGTAATGAAGTTTCCCTTTTTGGATTGGGACGAAAGGCGTAGTTTATAATTTGCTAATGATGAGGGGGCCGGTTGGCTCGTCGGCGGATAAGGAGTGTAATTTGTTGTAGATGCCAGTAATTATCGTGCCCGTGCATTTCGATCGTCCATCGCCGCCAACGTCTGAGCATCCCAGTTTGTTATGGTCGGTTGTTATTCGCACGTTTATCACCAATGATTTCATGACTGGCGTACCAGCCGAGCCAGGCCAGGATATTCCTGAAAAGGTAAGCTTTGACGCAAGAACTTGTTGACTGGATTCAGTTTTCACCTTTTCTTCAGGTAGTCGAAGATATGGCGATTGGTATAATGAAAGAAGTGCCGTTGATCTCGCGGGTTATGTACGACTTAACTGCGAAGCCTCCTGGTACGACCGAATGGGAATGAAAGTGGACGCGAGAAGGCTAGACCAGTTATATAGTAGCAAACACCCAGGTCTGACTTGGAACCGGATAGTATGGCAGGTTTTCTTCGGATCCCCTTTTGTTCTAACGACAGTTTATTATTCGATTTTTGTTTTCTTGGTGAGCTGCAAGTTTTCACAAAAAACGTAACATATTCGCAGACTTGATTCAATATGGTGTAAAAAAGTTCAAAAGTGCAAAAATGGAATGCAATATAAAAAATGAAGTATAAAAATACAAAAAAGTGAATAAGGAACGGGCAAAAAGTGAAGAGCATCGTTGTCGAAGTGGGTCGAAGGAATGTATTCCCCCTCTGGGCATTTCTACTCTGACTGTTTTTTGGGCGATTGCTTGTGATAAGCGGTGAGGCGTTTTTTGAGTTCTTGTGGGAACTTGTCATAGCAACGTTTGCAAACCGGTTTCATGTCCAATTCGTAGAACTTGGTTCTGAAAGTAGAAAAATTGTAAAAACGAATTTGATTTATTTTTCGATCTTTCATAAAGATTAAGATTTTTAATAATCTGAAATAAGATTTTTAAAAAATGAATTTGAAAACATTCCCTAAATTTTTAATTTTAAAAAGTTTAAATCATAAAAACCATTTTTCTAACCACGATTTATCATTGCAAAGAAAACATACTTTTGATCCATTTTCTTATCGCAAAATGCGCATGCGAAACATTTGATACACCAGGATTTTTTCAGTGCTTGAAATACGTCGCCGATAATAACATTATTGCAAGTGAAGCAAACGTTGCCGAATAGCTGAAATTAGAAAGTACAATACAAAATCTGATGAAAAAAAAACTTATCACGGTACCTGGTGAAAATGAGTTTCGCAATATGCCAGACCTTTCTTTTCGTAATGACGGGTGCCTAAGAATGGTTTCTCGCATTTGGCGCATACAAAATGCTGAAAACGAAATAAGTTTCAGATAACGAGCGGGGCTTAACTAGGTTACAATTTTTCAAGCCCTACCAAAATGGATTCACAGAACACGTGCGAATTGCCGCTACCCTACCCCACTTGACGTTTTTAACAGATTTCGGACAGCGAGAAATACTTTTCAAATTTAGAAATTCCGGGAAGTTTTGCATGCAAATTCTCTAGCTCCTAGACCTGAACGAACGATATATACTTGCCTCCACATGCCAATGCTTGCCCAAAGCAGTGACCACTCGTTCCTCGATGGGTCTTCGACACGCTCCACAAATCGGGATGCCCATTTTATCGTGACAACGTAAGCAGAACAGGTCGCCTTTTAATTCACGAGCATCCGCACCAAGCTCGATCCTAAAAAAGGCAAGTGGTAAATCCAGCTATGGTGAACGAAAAGAATGAAAACTTACTCGCAATTTTTGCAATTGAAATGATAAGGATGATATACTTCGCCCTTGTATCGAATATGGCCCTCATCGATTAGGCCCCGGCATTTATGACATACGTATTTGCCTGCACCAACGGTTTTTTCTCGAGCGTTGCAATCACGACATAGAGCACGTCCAGCATTGCGAAGGAAACCAATATCGGCCAAGACGGTATGACATTCTTCGCATCGGAAGCAGTTCGGGTGCCAGTTGCTATTCATGGCTTTTATTACTCGACCGACGATAAATTCACCTGGTTTGGAAAAACATTTACGGCAAATCGATGGGTAAATCAATAGTCCTTACCGCATTTAGCACAACACGGGGCGAATAGGACGTGAAAATCGTGCTCGCAATATTTTCGTCCTTCGAATTCATAAAAGATGCCGTCACGAAATGGGCGAAAACATTGAGCACATCTAAAATCAATAAAAAGCTTATATTCTTTCAAGAGTAAGGTGATAAAAATAATCTTACACAAAGCAATGTTGATGCCACACTTCACCGCCTGAATTCACTATCTGCTCATTGACCATGAATCCTTCGCCACATCGAATGCAGTTGACATTTTCTAACGACATTTCGCGCCTATAAAAGGAACACGTCACGAAAAACAAATGATTCAGGAATCCACTGTTGTGTACAGTATGTCAACGATCTGCGTTTCTAATTTGACACTTACGCAGTATCTGCCGAAGTTCTTCGCAGTTCCTCCGTAGCGGAGGCAAATGCTGATGACTGAGGTGATACAGAGGGCACTCCAGCAGATACATATGACTTATTACTGGGAGATTCAGGGGCAACAGGTTGAGCTTCGAGTCGACGAACATGGCTCGAATCGGCCGAGTGCCGTCGCCGAGCGTACAGACTGCTCGAATGCAACGGTTTTAAGACTACTGGTGTCGACTGACCGCTCTGATACATGTTTCCTTCCTCTCAACTACCCACCATAAAAACAATCTTGTCTTTGCCCCCTTTCTCTCGCGCGTGCTAGCTCGAGAAGCTGCTAATGGGCGATGGGGAACAGAAATGTAACTTGTTTAGTGAGGAATGGCTAGCCAGTTAGGTTTACGTCTAAAATTGGAATCTCGCTCGCTGGCGTGCACAGAAAAGCAAACAATCTCGCCTCACTCGTATCGCATGCCAACTATACATTATCAAAGGGTCGGACCTACCTAAAAAGGGCACCAATCGCCTTTTATTCACCGCTCCGAGCCGGCCTTGACGAGCTGACGAAAACGATTGAATCAACGTTCCTAATACGAATCAGCCAGCGAGATAACAATGTTTGCTCTTTGCTTTTGCTTCCTTACTCATTCGCCCAAAACGAACACCACGATCTCGGGCGTAAAATCGATGACGAAGCTAATTCCCGCTTTATTGCAGACTTATCAATAATTTGACTGCTTATGACAAAATGGAATGTTTAGCCGGGTAAGTGTGCGCTTTCGATCATTTTCCGACAGTTGGACAGCAGCTTTCAAGAAAAAATTTTGCTGGTTACCATATATAATTTTTAGGAGTATTATTGAATTAGAATTGGGTTTTCAAAAATACATCGCCATGGCCGAAGAAGGTAAAGCGAAACAGGCGGCTCCTACTACGAAGAAGATAGGGCGGTAAGAAATTGTTTCGTTTGAATATTGTCGAGGTTTCTGTTGCTGAAGCCCCTGAAGCTGTGTTGAATGTGCTGGCGAATGATAGTTAGAAACGTTGGCTGATCACCTTATGTGTAATTAAAATGCCTGCCGGCCATCGCCTTAGAGAAGGTAACTAAGGCGAAACAATTCCACTTTTGGGGCCAACGGAACCTCTGCCGGATTCGCTCTTGTCTTGTCTTCGCTTCATACTGTATCTTTTACATATTTCAGATTGTACGTCAAAGCCGTCTTCACCGGTTATCGTCGCGCACTGAGGAATCAGAGGGAACACACGTCCTTGTTGCGCATCGATGGTGTTCATAATCAGCAAGACGCGAAATTCTACATCGGAAAGCGATGCTGCTTCGTCTACAAGGCACCGCAGTAAGTCTTTCTGCTACTGTTTAAAATCAAATCTTATCAAGGTTAAATTTTAGCAAAACGAAATGCCCCGGACGCAAGAAGTGGACGCATGTACGCGCTATTTGGGGAAAGGTGACGCGTGTGCATGGAAATACCGGCGCTGTTCGCTCGAAATTCAATCGTAATTTACCACCGAAGGCGTTGGGTCGTCGTATCCGTATTGTAAGTATCAATTAGGGCCCGGGTCGTCGCCTAGCGATTGAGGCATCTGCCTCCGACGCTGGGTGCGAACTTGCAAAGGAGGGGGTTCGACTCCCGCCTCGGTACAAAATGATTGTCAAATATGTGTTCCTTAGCCCTCAAGTGCGCTGTATAGTGCTTGACTATGGATAAAGTATGAAATGACATGACATTAGGGATATGACAGGAATACCTTGGGCTGGCCTCAATACCCGGATCTTATTATTTCCCAGCCTGAGTTGTGCTTTCCTTCGTGCTTCATATTTTGTGACCATCACAACGCAAGTATGCGCATTTCAATGTGCATAGAATAGGCACGGTTTGCGTAAAATTTTTCACCCGGGCGTGAGTCTAACACTAATACCCAGTGTGAGAGGCTGACACCTAACATATACACTAGGCCACGAACCGAGTAGATGCGCTGATATTCTGGGAGTAACCGGAGCACGGGTCGGGGTGAGACAAGTGTCTGACGATTCTTGTACTGGTCCCATTTACATTTACCTATGTGTGGTGATGTGGGTGGGAAAGCATGACATGTAGGAGTGCGCTCGCATAATCATACTGAACTGGATCACACTGCAATGTCTGGCCATGTGGTGGCCTAGCGGTTAAGACGTCTGTCTCTCACGCTGAGTGCGCACTTACAGGGGAAGGTTCGACTCCCGCCTCGGTAAAAAAATAATTGTCGAATATGTGATCCCACGAGTGCGTTGTATGGTGCTTGGCTGTGGATAAAGTGTTACATGCCATGTTTGTTTTTCAGATGTTGTATCCGTCGAGGATCTAAGAAGACCTTTTGAGAACACAGAACGTGAGAAGGATATATCAAGCGTATTGGCGGATTTGGCATTTGCCTGTTTTCCTGTTGTTGATCGGATGTTAGTAAAATGATGATGGATTTGGTCTAATTGTGATGAAATCTGCCCTTTTTTCTGTTTCCTTTGACTGGCTTATGTTGTAAGGTGTGATTGACAAATCTGTTTAGGCAGCCGAGAATGAGTGCTCAGAAACCAGTGCACGAGATATTAAAGCATGTTTCGTGGCTCTTGGGACGGTGGCGAGCAGAGTCGGCATTGTGTCATTATCCAACTATGAAGAGCGATGTGAATTACGTGGAGGATTTGGATATTGGTAGTTCAGGAGCGCCCAATTTCTCATATACGTAAGCCCAGTTAAAATCCTTGGTTGGTCATATGGTGAAGGAGGACTTGTTGGAGGAGCAGGTTTACCTAGAGGAAGGCTCTAAGCGCAGGATCATGGTGCAGTTAAGGACTTAAAATGAGTGGTGGTGATGTGGATACAACAGCAGTTGGGTCGGTGTAAGCATGGAGATATATGGCAGCAGCTGGTGGGCGAAGATGAGCTCAGGTGGATGAGGAGGGTGTGGACCTTCTGATATCCTTATGGTGCCCTAGACGTCCGGCGGGTTAAACCGTGAATTCTAGCTGCCTACATGAAGACATACTCAATACAATGCCAGAAAGGGATATCTTGGCGGGAAGTAAAATTATTGAACCGGTCTTTCCTCCAAACCAGTCCAGAAATGATCTGGACACTATTTTTTAGGTCGGATACTTATCACGCTGAGACGAAGAAACCGATGCATCGTGAACTTGGATTTGTACGGGTCGATCCACAGAAACCAAATCACGTTGCCCTGGTGCTAAGTCATATCAATGGTATGCGGATTTTTGAAATTTCGAATTATTTTAAAAAATCAGTATTTTAGGATTGGCTGAAGTGGAAGAAGGCGAGGCGAATGTGGATGCGAAAGAACTAAGCTTGACTTCGCATACAATTGCACGGATGACGTTCGGGAAGGAACCGGCTTGCACCAAGGTGAGTAAGTATAGTACTTGGGGGCGGTATGAGGTGTCTTTTTGGTCCAACAGATGTGGCTGCAACCATGCCTGGCAGACGAAGAGAAGAGTGTGAAAACTCTGCCTGCAGCAGGCGAATCTTGCGAATATACCTACAGCTGAACTCCCAGCAAGGGGGCAGTGAGGTTACATGGTCACTATGGCGCAGCACATACCAAATGCGACTGTGGAGACGTGGATAGCCTGTTTAGTGAGGAAGGGGCTAAACTAGACATTCGCCTGTCCTAACTACTGATTCACCGCGTGGACTTGGCCTGTATAGTTATGGATCCCATGTTGGCCCGACTTACTTCTGGTTGCCTGAGCCAGTGATTGGCTTCTGGTGTCCTGAGGGTTATGGCCTGAGTAGCGGCAGATCCCAGAGGGTGGCATATACTTTTAGGTTGTAGTACGGTGCTGTACTTCAGGGCCTAGAATCGTATGTTTCCGTTTGTGGGCCTCAGTCAGAAAGTCAATTCTTTTTAGATAACCCGTCGGTTTCGGCTTATCGATGAGAACACGTTGGAACAAGTGGTGCATATGGCGACAGCTGCCACGGCATTGACGGAACATCTGCGTGCAGTGTATAAAAGGCGAGTGTAGGTGCGCTGGGAGTTGATGTATAATCTTGCATTTTGGGTTATGTCAGCGGGTTACTGTAGTGTGACTTGATATTAGCATGTCTGTGGTGTGCAGAAATTATTATCAACGCAATATGAAACATAGTGTAGAAAGAGATCGATCGATTTTGTGAGCAGATTAGTGATGAATAGTGTACTGTACAGACATACATCGATTGAAATATGCGACCAAATGTCTTCAACGGGAGCCAGTTATTCGAAGGGGCGTGGCCAACGTGCGGTAGCCAATCAGATTGCGAGAGAGCCTAATCGCTACATGGTCACTCTGGCGCAAATGGATTGAGCTGCCCATCGTTTGTGCGCATGACGTGATCATTTGATTAGACGATTGCCCAGGACATTCGTGAGCACACACCACCTGCCCCTCGATCACGCATTGGCACTGGTCCGTCTGCACCTGCACCTGCTTCTGCTCCTTGGAGCACTCGTCGGCATGCACGCTGGAATCGGCCCTGGATTCGACATCGTGGACATATATTTTAGGGATGCGTGCCTGGGAGATGGGAGTTGGAGATGGCATTACAGTCGTGCTCGCTTTCCGCCAGGGCAATCGACTTCGAATGTCAGAGCTGAATGTCAAGTGCAAGAATGAGTTGGTGCAACTGTTCAACTTGACCACTAGATTGAGTACCATTTCACTGGGCTCATTCTTTGTGACAAATTCACACATCCAAAAGAAGATTTGATAAATGATAAGCACTGATGAGATGAGGGCGAATTGGAACATGAGTGTGGCCTCCTTGCTCCGACATCGTGTCTCATTGCGGCAGTGTGAAGTGTCCCCTACACGATTCTTGACACGTTTATGTTCGACGAGGAAGAGCACGTAGACAATGGCCACAGCCAGACATATCGAGTTGCACTCGACTGCATTGATGGTCAGGGCGACCTCCTTGCACCCGCCTGCTCGACAGTCGAATAGCCACGCCTGGTGGAAATCGTAGTAGCAACCGCAAGCGTACATGAGGGAGGGGATAGTAAATGAGAGGCACGCACTCATGGTGCAGATTATGTAGACACGGGGGGAGGGTGCACAGTCGTTTATAAGTGTTGAAATAGCACACGGCTGTGTATCGATTGATTGAGATGATCAGCATCATTGGTGCCATGGCCCAGGATGAGAAATCAGCCAAGTACCCGCAACTGTGCAGGAGCCATTTTGGGGTCCTGTCCACCCCAAAGAACACTGATGGCAGAGCACAAAGTAGTTCTGTGCACAAGTGGAGGCAGTTTGGCATTGATAAGGCTAATGCCAAGGTATAGAAAGTATTGGAGTGCAGTTTTGCGGTGTCGAATGATAGTCGTGGCCGCGAGAATGTTACACAACGGAGCTATGGTGCAGAAGAGATACCCCAAGGAGGAGACGATGAGGTCGATCTCGCGGGTCATTGAGCTAGGGATGTCCGATTGGATTATCAGTGGAGATGATCAGTATGATAACCGGGCAAATCAGAAATCCGGTCAGGAGATTATCAGTCGCTGTCAATTAAAGGATCGATTGATCAGCCGTAAGAGGATCAGCCATATCAGTCAATATTTAGTCAGAAACCTGTAAGAGTCATCTTTTCTCGCTGGACCTCCATAAGGACATAGGAGGCACAAACAGAGTACAGCCCAAATCCATGACAGCAGTAGGAATCCTGGTGGGGTATACTTGACAGCCAGAGTGACTAGACCGAGTTCTTATCAGTGATTTCCACTCGTGACTCCCCCCCCCCCCCCGCTCATCTCTTATAAGTAGGTTAAACCATGCAGTCTGACTGATGGAACGTCTATGACAGGGTGGAAAGACGGTCGCATCTCCTCTTATGGCTTTTTAATAAGGGATTAGTTTCTTGGCTCGCCTGTGTTACCTCTGGGTATATGCAACCTACTGTATTGCTGCGCCCCCTGTCCATGCCTATGCATTTCACCTGCACACCCCCTTGCCGCACGCACGCCAAAAGCACGGTCGCAATGCACCTGTTGCCACCTACTACTCTTCTCTGTGCGACAGAGCGTAACGAGTGCCCATGATCAGCTACATAGTGGAGGTCTGCACCATCAGCAAATGGCAAGGACTGCACATTCAATAGGAGAGGCACATACACACAGCACATCCTCTGACTCAGCAGACCTGACTGCCAGGCACCCTGATTGCATCGCCAGACAGAGAGGAAGCCAGCGAGACTCGCGTGATCAGGTGGTGAGAGAACTTACGGCACAACAGGCATCTCACAGGAATGTCTGCGAGCTGTGGCTGCCTGGAACATTATCCCTCGTCCCAAACGCTATTACTGCATTCAGGGAAAGGACAGACAGGAAAAATATGACGCAAGCAAAGAAGCACAGGCGCCATAGCCAGAGAGGCACAGTATGCAGTACTGTATCACCTCGAGACACAGTCAGGATTAGTGCCTAAGAAACTGCTAAAACATGTCCCCAAAAAGAGTCATACAGTATGGATGGCCCATGGCGCAGTATCAATATTCCAAAAACCCTGGTACCGAATTCAGGAATATGGATGAGGATTTGGTGGGGGGGGGGTCAAATTAGGAGGCCGACCACGATGGTATACCTTATCTAAAAAGATCTGATTTTCTGACCGGAGCCCGCAAACGAAGATATACGACTCCAGGCCCTGAAGTACATCTGAATTCTGATCATCTTCGGGTCATCGCGCTGCACATGGCAAGCAAGACTTATCTCACCGTTGCCTTATCTACTCTGCATTAGTATAGATATACTGTACAAGTACTCTTGAGTACCCGATGATTCAGGTTCACTAATCGTAAGTCCGTGAACAAAGGCGTGTGTGAGCACACCGTCGCCCGAAGGTGAGCATCGCTTTGACTACGGAAAGTTTTCTGAGAGATGATAGCCCACGATTTAACAGGCATTGTGGTACAGCCATACCGAGAACATGTACAGTAATCGATGTGATCATATGTCATCGAAAGGTCACACTGCGCTCAAAAGTTAAGTTTACAGCTGTATTTTAAGACGAATGTTGAACCCCGATATCCCTGATCAGTATAAGCGATAAAGTAATAAATCGATCAATGGCAGAAGTCTTGCCATCCGCTTTCAAAGCGGTTAAAGTCGTGGCCATTTCGAAACCGGGGGATAGGTCTGATCCGAAGAATTACCAGCCGATATCCCGTGCCGCTACTGTTTATGGAGGGCCGTGCATTAAAATTATTGCAAGGGCGTCTTCATTTATCGTGTAATCAACAAGATTCCAGACGAAGATACCCTGACACTACTGCTCTGACAAGGTTTCCACCAACAACTCCTTCGAACGTTAGAGACTACGCACAAGTTACCGCACAAACTGTTGGCTTGGATCACATCATACCTAACTGGCTGTTGTCAATTCACCTCAGCGGACGATTGCGCCTCGCCAATCCCACATGTCGTTTCAGGGGTGCCACAAGGCTCCCGGCTGGCGCCAATTCTGTTTACAGCATTTATCAATCCTACCCTCGAAGATTTCACAAAAGAATCTCCAGACTTTCTCCTTCAGGCCTAGTATGCGGACGATCTGGCACTGTCGGCCCTGTGTTAAAAAATGATACCCTCGGCAGTGATTTCCAGACTGCGATTGATTAGATGAAGGAGAAAGCGAACAATATCGGCCTCGATTTCAACGCTGCTAAGACTCAGGGCTGTTTATTCAACTTTCGACACGTGCAACTGGAACCGATTCTCAGGCTTGATGGGAAACAGATTGTTTTCACCGACGCTGTGATGTATCTACTTGGGCGTGCAACTCTCCGCAAACATGCAATTTCAAGACCATTGTCGTCAGATCGCTTCGTCTTGTAAGCCAATGATCAGTGCAAGTTTGGAAAATCAGTCACCAACGTCTTGAAGACTGTTTATACGCAGTGCATTCTCCCTCGTCTCGATTATGCATCCGCCGTCTGGGCACCGATACAAAAGAAATCAATCATCGACTTGGAAAAAGTTCAAAAATTTGCAGTTTGCTGCATACAGAACCAATGGCACGTGACTATGACGCCTCGTTGGCTACCCTAAATTTGCCTTCAGCGCACAACGGCTCCTCATCATCTTGAAACCCCTGCTGGAAGAACTGCATCATATTCGCAGGCTTTTGAGGTGTAGTCCATAAAACTGTGGAATGATCTACCATATGATACAGTGAGTAGCCAGTATGACTTTTTCAAACGATTCGTTTGCAATCTTTGTTTTGATTGACGGAGATTTGTTGACGGGTCGTCTTTGGCTGCAGAAGTATACACTAGATAAATTCCATCCAGTTTTGTTTAGCTATATGTAGCGGCAATACTGTAGGTCTCCGTTTGGGGGTTTGTACTGCGCATAAGATCAAACGGCACATGCTTCCCCAAACGGCTGCCTATCAGCGTCTTAGCATTTCGGATCAGGTGACCCGATCCGGCCCAGACTCACGAGAACATCTTACTCACCGCGCGCGCAACCATGCCGGGCAGGTGTAGGAGAGACGGTGGCCGACCGGAGTCGGCGTAGGAACTAGAGTAGGCAAGACCATACCTACGGCTGAAACATCAACCCGAGGGGTGACGTCTCGCAGCCAGGAGAGCTCATTCGCCACGTCCTGCCTGGCAGAGGGTCACACAGGTTCAGGCATACTAAGGTACATTGACAAGTGAGGCATATCCCTCACATCAGTGTGCCTGTACCTGATCTCACAATCAACTTGCTGTGCGTAGCAGTGATGTCGTACCTACTCCATCGAGCAGGCAGGCCAATGGCCATACTGGGATATGTGCACCCTACATGCCGCTGACATTGCTAGCAAAATGTGGCTGCGCTAAAGCCACTCACCCACTGCTCACTGCACGTATGTACCACTTTACAATGCCTGTCACCTGCATGCACCTCGGGATTGCCTAAACATTACACTACACTCCGCACATTGGGCTTCGAATGGAAGATGGAAGATTGGGACATTCGAAATCCATCGCTGTAAACTGGATTATATATGGGTCCTGGTGCCTACTAAATTCTCGTCATCAGCAAATTTTAACGCTTTTTTAATGTTTTGCAAATGTCAAGTCCACCCAGTCGGATTTAAAAGGTGATAAATAAGCAAGCTGATCAACGAGTGATAAATACGTTCGGCTTCGCTCCTTATGGGGGGTGCGGCTTCTGGGTCACACTAAAAGCCGCCCCCCCCCGGGGGGGGGGGTTTGGGGGGGGGGGGTGGGGGGGCGGCTTTTGTGTGGGCTTCTTTGTTGTGTTGCAGAAAAAAGAAACTTGGTGGGGACGGTGGAAGGGGAAGAAGAGTGTAAGGTAATCCGAATTATTGCTGTATAAAAAAACCATTCATCGATTTGTTTCCCTCGTTTTGTGTTTTTGTTCTTACCATTCGAAAAAACTTTTATCTTTTTAGGCCGCAGGCTATTTTCGACACGATGGGTCAATTTTTCTCTCCGTTTTAAAATACCTGCTGCACCTTTTGTGACCTGTAACAATGAAATTGCATGTCACATTTATTTTTCGTTGGTTTTCTCCGACGATTTTTTTGCTAAACGTCTTCCTCCCCTTCGCTTTGGCCAATATCGATCTGTTTATTGACAAAAACGAAATGCAACGTTTGTTGGGCGTTGAGGGTGAATTGTGGTACATGGAAGACGGAAACGTTGATCAAAAAGCCACCGAGTTTGAATTACAGATACCATCTGATGTAGATGAATTGATTTTTTCGTGGAGAAATCGAAATTCTAAGCCGGTAAGTATCGACTTGCGCTTATGAAGGAAAATTAGTACGCACGTTCGTTGAGTAAACTGGTCCTGAAAATTCTTGAATACGGCTTTGATTTGATAACTGTGATCTTCGAATTTCAGATTTCGTACTCGATCTCGATCAAATACGACCCCAACCAATCGCCAGTGCCATCAGGTCTCAGTATTTCCCCAAATGGTGCTATCAAACCAGCCACCCGATCTTCCGACGATTCGAATTCCGACGGCACCCCAGATGTGTTCTCTGTTCGATTGCCTCATTGCGAAGCTCAATCTTTGATCGATATTCGAATACGGATCAAAGTCGAATTATATTGGCCTTCGATTTCAAACCGAACTGAATTTGAATTGCGTCGAAAAAAGCAATGCTCTCTGACGAACAATAATCAAGATGCGGACGAAATTCAAAATTCAGGAGAATCATCTGGCGAAGAAATTGAAAAATCAGAAGCGTCTACTTTTTCTACTTTTCTCGGATCAGCCACGAATCTCTTCTATGTGACCATGGGATGTTTATTCGGACTTATGCTTATTACTGCTTCGTTAATTATTTTATATTTCGCCAAAGCTGACGAAGGTGCATCGTGTTGCGGTCATAATTCGAAAACGACGGAAAGACGAAACGAGATCGATGACGTGGGTTCGAGTTTGTTGCCAGTATCACCAAGAAACCAATTAATGATGTCCACGCCATTGGATAGGAATTCGGCAGTTTTGGCATTCCAGCGCGGTGGAACGAGTGGCGACAGCGTTTCTTCATCGTCCGGACTCGGGGCTCACGAAAAACGAAGTCATCATCGATCGGCTAGTCCATCGGTTCTGAGCAAGACGACGAGCGCGGCTGGTGCTGCCAATCTCGTCAATACGACGACTGATAAGAATTGCGTCCAACAGCCCAGCGCGGACACCCTGCCCAGGGTATTTTATTTCAAGGATAATCGGCAATCGAATTTGGATTCAATCGTTAAGCGATTGGTGGTTGAGAAATCGAATGTGGAATTGGGTCGCGCTCAGTTGGAGGGCACGTTCGGGGAAATATGTATTGGACGGATAAGGAAGAATGAATTGGATGGGCAGAAGAAGAAAGAAAGTGACGATGACGAGGAGTCGTGGATGGATGTCATTGTTAAATGTCTGAAAGGTATGTACCGACGGTATGTTGGGTTGGGTCGGTCATTCAAATATGTGAATTCGAAATCTCGAGGAATGTCAATTTCAAGTTTTCTTCGGGAGAAAAATTCAGTTTTTGAAGGCCTGTGATGGCCTACCCGGGGCATTCTGGGTTTAAAAGCCGTAGCATTCACAGTTTCAAGACATAAAATTCAGATTTTGAGAAAATGCAGAATTGACAATTTTTTAAGATGGGTAATTCAAATTCTTGGGCGGGAAAGTTTTGATAAGCAGCTCCTTTAAGCCTCTACATTTTGTTCATAGTTACAACTGACTTGAGTTCCTATATTTATACGATTTCAGAAAACACATCGGCCCAACAAATCAATCGATTCCTAAGCGAATCTCTTCGATTTATCGATCTTCCGCAGCATCCGAATTTAGCTTTACCATTAGCCCTTTACAATGCCAATGCGAAAGAGGACGGTGACTTGGAAGAATCTCAATCGCCTAGCCTTCACGGCATTTGCTACGCTCACGAGGGATTTGGCAATTTGAAGAAGTTCCTTCTTCGTTGTCGGGGCGCTGCAGATTTGTCGGCAGGACCACCGCCAATGGTTTTATCGACGCAGGATCTGGTCTATGCCGCTTTGCAAATCATACGCGGTTTGATACATTTGCATAAATTCCGATTGCTCCATCGAGATGTGGCTGCTCGAAATTGTCTGTAAGTGGAGTGGAATTTTTGGGATAGGAGATGAGATGGGGTGAGTGGGAGTCCGTGCAGGGTATAGACAAGTATGCGCAAGGGGGTCCCTGTTGGGGCGGCCAGGACACTGAACCCTTCCTCTTAGCCCCTAGCCCACCTCAGCTCAGGTCCAGCAGGAAGAAAGAAAAAAAAGGAAGCAAAAGCGATCAAATTGTATGTGGGCTGGATCAAGAACTGACCTGTCTGACCAAGCCCTGGCCAATTGTCCAGCCAGCCTACAGAACTACAGTATATGTACTCAGTCATATAACTCACTCATTCGACTCGACCCAAACCTGACCTGGCGCGGCCTTTCTGACACGCAATCAGATCAGGCTTGCCGCTGTCATAGCACAGGAAAGTTAGCCTAGCCTAGCCTGGCCTGGGCTGGTCAGGTAGGTTGAGAACAGACTGTTCGCTTTAGTGCTGTTCAAGATGCTGGGCAGTGCATCACTGTATTGATAATGTGACTCATGTCCGCATTCTTTGATAAGGTGGTTTTAAACGTTTATGGAAATGGATCTGGGTTGAAGTTCAACTTAATATTATGAGCAGGTGGTTGAAAACAAGGAAAAACTGAACCTATGCTCTATCTGAAAATCCAGGTTTTGTACATAGAAATTTCGCGGAAGGAAATTTTCGCGGTCCTGGCCATCCGCGAAAACCGCGAAATGAAAGTGATTTACAGTATCTTTTTTCTTTGGGAATGTACATGCGGCACGCGGAGGGCGTGTATATTCTCAAAGACAGGTTATAGTTGGGGCTAGCTAGCTGTCTCTCGATGCTGTACTTTTCTCTAAATAGAAAAATGTCCGAAGCGTCGTCCTATTTTGACAAAGTTGTCAAGAAATTTTCAAGGAGCAAAATTTGTAATGAAAACATTGACGCCATTTATGAATCCAAGGCGCAAAAAGAGATCGACATGCAATAGCTTCGCCAAGTCCCTCACTTATAGTTTTCTAGCCTCCGCTAATCCGCCATAGATTTATGGTATACATCTTCTTCAACATCGCTGACTTCGTCTGCGGGGTGGGGGGTCTGATCTTTTGCCGGAGGAGGGGGGGGTCGGGGGTCGGTGACTTGGCGGCCCATTTTGGTTGCTTGTAAAAATTGAATTTTTTAAATTTAAATTTAAAGTTAGTTTGGGCCTTCCAAGGCAAAACATTGGGTCTTTTTTACTACAAAAAATGAAATTTTTCTTTTGTGGGTGGGGTCAAAAATAGCAAAGGTACCTGCACAACCTCGCCGGGCGGGACAGGAGGGTCTTCGCCATGTAAAAAATTTTCTTCTGCCAAAGATAGTTGGGGGGGGGGGGGGGGGAAAAAGCACACCCTTGCCGGGTGGGACAGGAGGGTCTAAAAAATTAGAAGGGTCCCCCTTTACAAAATTTTTCAAAAATTTTTTAGGGGGGAGGGTCTACACTACCTTGGATACCCAGTCAGCGATGTTGATCTTCTTGTAAAAAATGCTGGGCGAACTTCATGAAGTTTTTAGAACATGAAATGTACATATAAGCAGGCTTTGAGACTCAGAAAGCTTTTTCTGATCCCTTTCCCCGCCAGGGTTATATCCAGCCCTGAAAGACCCCTATGGCCATCCCCTACCCCGAACGGGGGAAGACTAACCCCGTCCCCGAAAAAATCACCCCCGGTCGAACGCTACTGGGCTAGTCCCGCCTTTTTCTTATCCTTGAGTACAAGTCAGCATATACTCACAAGCTTGACTCACCAAGTTCCTTGCCTGACCTAACCAGACAGCCAGCAGCCAAGTTCGCCTGCTGAAGGGCATTCAAGTCAAGGAAATTATAAACAGGCGCATTATAAACAGGGTTCGCACGAACCCTGAATGCCCTGAAAAACCCCTAATTTTCAGTCCTCACCCTGAAAGCCCTGTAAAAACCCTGAAATTCGGGATTCTCTGCCCAAAAAAACCTTAATTTGCGTGCGCTATCGTGCCCAGCGTCGTCCTTTCTAGTCCGAATTTTGAATCTAGAAGGTAGAGTCGTACGTCGTCTGCGTCAAATATTTATCACCTTTATCACCTTATCACCTATTGTTTGGTGCATATGCTTTCAGTGCTTGAGCTAGTTTCTCTCTTCTTACTAAGGGAGCGTCGCGAAGGGGCAATCCAGACTTCATGTTGCGACGTGTTCATTTGGTCTTGAAAATCTTGGTGGCTTATGGCGATGCCAGGACCTGGTTCCTGAATTGACTGCCCAGTAAAGCTAGGTTTAACTGCCTGGTTGAGCTTAATCGAGATTCAGGAACTGTCCGATGATCAGCCGTGGCGAGCGACCAAAGTCACCAAACTGTATCTAAACTTACAGTGGCAAAATGCCGCTACTGGGCAGTCAATTTAGGAACCAGGCTGTATTTCGTCGCCGCGACCAATCCATTAGCCGCCAATATTTTCAAAAATGTGTTGTGTAGTAGCAAGAACCAAGTCTAAATTGCCACCTCACCTGGGCAATCGTTTTTAATTAGCTACAGTATTTTCTTTTATCAGGCAAGGATTAGAGCTGACCTCCTACATTTCTTTTCATTCTTTGCAGAGTCGGCTACGATTTGAGCATTCAAATCTGCGACACGGGTCTCTCTCGAGATCTATTCCCTCAAGACTATCATTGTTTGGGTGACAATGAGAATCGACCGATTAAATGGTTGTCATTCGAGTCCCTCGAACGATCCGAGTTCAGCACTGCATCGGATGTGGTAAGTGGAGTGTGTTTTCTTATCGAGGACGGCAATTAGTCAGTGTTGTTTTAGTGGGCATTCGGAGTCACGCTTTGGGAATTGACTACTTTGGCTCAACAACCGTACGCTGAGATCGATCCGTTCGAAATGCAGACATATTTGCAAGAAGATCAAAGGCTGCTGCAGCCACTCGTATGTCCTGATGAGTTGTAAGTACAATGGTTTTTATAAAATTTTGGGTACTTTGGATCGAGAAAATATCCAATGGTTCGGTTGGAGGAGATGCGGGGGTCACTTGCGTGAGCTAGAAAATCTGAAATCGAGTTACTTCCTGGAATTGAGAAATTGTCAAATGAGGTAGAGGAACTCATGGAGGCGGGGGTCCAAATATGGGCAAGGGGGTAAACCCCCCTCAGGTCCAGCAAGAAGAAAGAACAGCAAGGAAGCAAAAGCGATCAAATTGTATGTGGGCTGGACCAACCCCTGGCCTCCAAGCACAGGCCAATTGTCCAGCCAGCCTACAGTACTGTATGGAAACAGTTATACAACTCACTCACTCGACTCGACCCAAACCTGACCTGTCTCACACGCAATCAGATCAGGCTTAGGCGATCTGATTGGATCTCTACCTCCTTCCCCCTCCCCCCCTCTAACCCAGCCGACCTTGCCCATACTTGATTAAGGCCATGTACTGTAGGTGGCCTCCCTTTCGTTGGTAGTTTTCTAACCAACAGGATAGATAGAGGTCCATCCATCGATCTGACAATTCGAGACCACTCGGATATTGCCGGATAATCATTCCGTGTATTACCGTCACCCTTGAGTGCGCATGTTCATGTTTTACCGCATTGTACACGAACCTATGCTTGGCGATGTGGCAAATTATGAGCATGAACGTGGTAGTCTAAGGAAGCTATGTTTCAGGTACCTATTAATGTACTGCTGTTGGAATCTGCACGCCGAAGCTCGGCCCACGTTCACTCAATTATTAGCAGCTTTGGAACATTTTTATGCGCGTTTGACCGAATACATTTAATATTTTTAAAAGTTCAACCAAATAACAAGCAATTGGGCGCTATAAATTATAACAACGAAGTGATGAGAATGTACGCAAAGTAGTAGTGTATGCTTTAAGTTATATAGCACTGCTGCGCAACGATGTTTGCCACCTTTTCATGTGTGTACAAACGGTATTGTAGTGGGGTGCCATGAGTTGGTCAGTGACGTTGTGGAGTGCTAAGTTCGATGTCTGATAAATAGTGAATACTAGGGTACACACGCCGGCGTTGTGTTCAGAGAGGTCACGATTATCCGTCGATGGGAGCGCCGAGGTAGACCATACTGATCTCTGTGTTACCATATACGGCCGATACGCAAGGGAAGAGGCGAATGGGGGGCAGTTGATCGAAAGCGACGCCAAGGAATTCGCTGCCTCGTTCAAAATAGAGCAAGTGCGAATCACAGTCCAGCACCATGCGGATACGTTCGCCCACCTGCAATGCAAGGTGTGGTGAGCCTGGTTTGGGAAATCTCAGTGATGTCCCCGGGACAAGAAGTCACCAAAATGACAGCCAGTAGGCCTAGGGCCACCAGTGACAAAGGGAATCGATAAATGGAAGTATGGAGAGGCAGCTTCGGGTTAACATGGCCGCCTGGTTTTGATGGAGGATTTGAATGTAATATGAAAAGCATACTGGCCGTACCTGATAGCGAGGGGGGTTGTTGACTGCCGGGTACAGGCCCAACGACTTTGCGTCGTGCAGGAGTTGATTATCGACCAGATTCCATCCCCATCCTTGATCATCGCTGCCTAGCAATGGCGAATAGCCGGGTGTTTGTAAAGCGGCATGTCGACTAGCAACACCGACCATGGCCACAGTGCCCAGCGGACCATCCCACCAAATGTCCCAGGCGTGACGACCAGACGAGACGCCCTTTTTAGCTCGTACTCCATCCGTGCTTTGAGCCACCGGATTCCGATGAAACGTGAAACCATTGGTTTTGATATAGCCGTTCCTTGAGCAGTCATTCGGATTCCAGGCGAAGATGAAGGCCCTGTGCGAATGATTCATTGGTCAATGATAGGGTGTACTCGTACTCATAAGAACAGACAGTTTGGTGAGATGCTAAGACCACAATTCCAAAAAGCTGATACGACCACAGAAACTTGACTGATAAGAGGCATGGTCTTCTAACGTACAAGATTCACAAACTGGATTTGTCGTACAGCATATCGAACTGAGGGCACGTGACCAGATCAGCCAATAAGACAAACTTTTTAGGGGACGACAGCTGATAAGACCTCCCAGCCTACGGTTAAGAAGCCCGACTTGTGGTCCTCTGGGAGGATTCGACTCCCGCTGAGGTCTCCCAATGCCCAACCCACACTTGCCAGGTGCATTACCTGAGTTTCGCTTTGTACGTGGTTGTTTCTGATAAGAGATGGGGATCGGAGAGTGCTAAGGGAGGCACTGTTCTATGGCATAGACGTCTCCACACTTCGCCATTTTCATTCGACAAGGCGTTGTACCATTGACGGCATACACGAAGACACGAGGCGAGATCGTCCAAGGATACGAATGAGAACAGACGGACTAAACATACCAGTGGCAATCGAGCCCCTAAATCACTTCTAATACTCGTTTCGCCATCGCCCCGAGACGCCGCTGGCGCCATGTTCATCGACCCTGTGAGGCCCTAGGCCACGCCATCAACGACCTATCACTTCATGCCTGAAATAAAAATGAGTTTTCACTGCAGGGCAAGACATGCCTAGCAATCAGTGCCTGCGAAAGCCCCTTATCACCGCAGGTTACAACACATTCAGATCACCACTCCTATCACTGCATGCTTTTCACACTTATCACAAGTCTAGAACATATCCTTATCACCACATGCTAAAAGCCACATATCCTTATCACCACATGCTAAAAGCCACATATCCTTATCCGTATCAATCACTGCCTGCTAAGTCCCTTATCAGCACAGGCCCAGCACACATCGTTATCACCATGCACCGAAAATGCACTTTGCCCCACATGCTAAATTGGAAGCCCCTATCACCACAGATCCAGAACACCCCCTTCTGACACCCGTTCCCTCCAAATAATGCCACACTGGACAGCACCAGATCGGCCATCAGTACTGCACCACCAACACACACTTTTACTGATTCGAGGTTCATTACTAGCAGTGCTGTACATGAAAGCTCCTCGTCACTCACAGCTACACACTATACAATGGACAGACCCACAGCAGCCCACACTGGCCGCCATAATTATACCTGCCCTCTTGACAAAAGTGCTCAAATTGCATATCGAAAATTCATGGCAAAAGAAAACATGACCTCATTTCTGACAAAAACTGCTTCTACAAGTGTCTCCATTATCTTATCAGGACTCAGGCCGAAATGTAAAACACCGACGTACCCTAGGTCAGGACTAGAGAAGCATCAAGTTAAACAGGGACCAGCTGCTGCATGCACATATAGAGTAGAGTAGACACCGAATCAAACATTCACCATCATAATCGGTCCACTTAAGGACGGGCTTCACACGAAGAAAGGGTTGGCCTGGACCACTAAATGTGCCTGCGACTGCTGCGCACCCCCTGCCCCCCTCATACCATATCACTCCGTGGTCCTCGCTTGTCACCACTGCTCGGACTCGTCGCGTTATCGAATTCGTGCGCATCGACTACAAAATTAGGATTAGCGTATCCTTCCCGAAACGAGGACGAAGCCGTGATGAACCCAGGTTGAGTGCATTCGTCCATTGACGACTGAATTGAGAGTTGGGGCAACAGAGATTGTCGATTATCCACATCGATCATGGGGTCTTCGGGGGTCGACCGACCCTCGGGTGTTGTCGCTGTTGATAACACAATCGGATGGACCACCCCCGTCGATGAACTCGAGGGACTACTGGCCATCCCTCGATTGCTCGCCCCTGTATCATCCGATGTTTCATACATTCCATAAAATGTCGAATTGCCAACCTAAAACAGCAATGAGTGCAGGACTCTCCTAAATCATCACTCTTCTCTTACTGTCACTCGATCCTCGTGGCTCAACAGGGGCGTTCGTTCAGGCGTCGACTGGGTACCGGATGGTCCAGCTGCACTATCATTAGCTGCGCCCTCGTCATTCTCCGAATCGCTATGTGACGATGCTCCGGCCGGTTTCGGCAAGACCTTTCTTTTGCAAATTGGACACACGCGGCGATTCTTTAGTAGCCAGGGGTCGATACAATTCGAGTGATAAGCTACAAGAAAGGGGCTGCAGACTAAATAAGAGTTGGGACCAATTAGGACTTACTGTGATCGCAAGGCAAAACACGCAAACGATCACCGATCTCGAAATCATCCAGACATATTGGACATGTTTCAGCGTCGTCACCTGCAAAGTGATATGTGATAAGTCCTAGTAGTCTCGATGGGCGGGGAGGAAGCCCTGGGCTTGAATCCTCCCGAGCCTCTGGTGCACTCTCGTTTACTGCCGCTCTGCATTGCTAAAATGCCATCACCTTTCGTACTTGCTCCTCCTCCATGAGAAGATCTCGAATAGTTAGGGATGACGGAAAATTTTTAGAGAGCTCCATTCCATGCCCCCGTATCCAGGTCGCATCCAGGCCCAATTCAAGATTCCACCAAAGACTCACCTGCAGCGAACTTCCTGGTGGGTATCTGTTTCAGGTGTTTCTTCGATAATCGCCTTCGATTTCTTCTCCTTCGATCTCGGACCAATTTGATGACCATGGCGGACAGCATGACCAGGAAACAGACCCCGATGATGGCCACGAACGGTATCAAGTACCGGAGCAAGTCCTGGTACGAATAGTACACACGGATGTAAAAGGCGAAGCTAAAAAGTATTAAAAATATGTACGACGTCATGAATCCAATACAAAGAGGGCTCACCCATTATTGTACGAGTACTTATCGGACAAAGCAATACCACAGTCGTAGCCGACCATGAATGCTGGCACGACCACCTTGGGTCCGAATTCTTTGTCTGTGGCCATCTCGACAGGATCGTTGACATTGTTATAAACAATTAGACCATTATAGCCGGACGTTTGAGCTCGGTAAGCCTAATCAAAACAGAAAATTAATCATCCATTCTTGAATTTTTGAAAAACTTACTTTCTGAGCAAAAGAACAATTCCCACGCATCACTAACGCGAAGAATCCACCGACACAGCCCAAAGTGGAATTGAGGGAAGGAGGTGGTGGGGAAATCATATCGCATCCATCACGAGGTGATGTAGCGATAGGACAGCCCTGAAAAAACGACTGTTTAGCTTGGATAAATGATTGTTAACTCGTTTTTCTTACCGAGATTGGATCGTCGCCTGAAACATCACGACCGAAACGTGCCCCTTTCGCTTCGCACTCGCCGTAGTGATAGATGTATCCGCTGCCGTTGGTTGCGATCTGAACGTTTACACAGAACATGACGTCATTATCTCGCGGAATATTCACAAGCTGCAAGGGAATGAAGGGGACGGGGGGGATAAGAACGATGACGGAAAGAACTAGCAGAACCAAGACGGCACTTCAGAGACTACAAAGCTTAGAAAAACTTACCCGATGAGAATATAAGGACCTAGTGCTGTATGATGTATTGTCGGATAAACACGACATTTGGTCAAAAAAGCGAAAAAAAAGGGGGCCTATGGGTTTTACAGAATTCGGTAAATTAGACATCTTGAACCACCAATTAGAGAAAACAGCTAGTTTCTCAACATGCGCGCTGCACTGACTTGAAAACGGCAAATTTCCGCGTAAGTCTTTAGAAAATGTGATTTATCGCACTGATGGCCATGGACTGGACAAGACGGATCGACTGGCACTTACCACGACCAGAGCATATTCGTTCGCCGCGATACTCCCGTAAATATTCCATGTTAAAACCGTGTAGACGATAAATGCGACTGAGCACAAGGCAAATCGATGGGAAGCCATGCGTAATTAAAATTATTCGAGGAAAAATTCAAACAAAGTTTCCATTAACACGTGCATCAAAAAATGAGGATCCTCTTCTTCATAAACGGCAAAAGTTTTCGAGTCTTTCGAGGAAGCTGACAAAAGAAGTGTGACGTCCGCGATCTTTCAGCTTCCTGCTTTTTCTGTCTACAAAATAAAGCATGTGCTTGATCCAGCTAGCTGGTTTGGTTCTTCTTGGCTCCCGGCAGCCGGCTGATCCCAAAGCGGTAAAATTAAGACAACAACATGAAAATTCCTGAACAGAAATATCTGTAATAAATCTGTTTGTGATAAATTTAAAAGCATGGAGCTAACAATCATGCAATTCAGGTGCCTTTTCACAAAGTAACAGCCGGTTTAATATGTAAACAAGTGAGCTAAAACTTAATTTTACTCCATCAGGGTGCGGCATACTGTAGTTCCGCAGCCCAGAAATATCGATCAGACCTCTCGGGTTAATCGGTCGCCTCGCTTCGACTTGTAAAATTCGATTTCTTTGTGCGATTTCTTTCAACAAAATGCTCAGCGCACTACGGACTTTACGTTTAACTTATCCCAACGTTTTTCGTCGCTCGTTGGCAACGGAGCAAGTTTTTATTCACCGCGATTCGCCCGACAACAATCCTCGAACACCGTTCGAATTCGATGCTGAAAGTCACCGACGTATCGATGCCGTGTTGGCCATGTATCCGGAAGGTCATAAAGCAGCGGCCATCATGCCTGTTTTGGATATCGCTCAACGGCAACACGGTTGGCTTCCGATTAGCGCCATGAACAAAGTGGCCGAAGTTTGTGGTGTGGCTCGAATGCGCGTTTACGAAGTGGCCACCTTCTATACCATGTACAATCGATCGAAAGTGGGCAAATATCATTTGCAAGTGTGCACGACTACACCGTGCGCTTTGCGAGGAGCCGACGAACACGTCAAGTTGATCGAAGAGAAATTGGGTAAGAAAAGTGGTGTTCGCTTTGGATGGAGGAGTATTGGGCCCAAGGTATCTCGATTAGTGGCAGGCTATCATTGTAGCATTTTCAAAACGGCCTCAAAGGACTTGGTGAGATTGATTTGAATCCTAAAAGGTGTTCATGTAACCCTGATCACCAGGGCGCTCCTCATGCAGGTTGTGAGCACGGATATGCCTGAGAGTTTACACGGTGGATTTCTACTACCTCCTCGTTCACTCGCCAGTCTCCCCGCGAATAACTGTCCGTTTCAGGAATACACGTTGGCCAAACGACACCGGATGGTGTGTTCAGTCTGGTCGAAGTGGAGTGTCTTGGCGCTTGTGTCAACGCTCCTATGATACAAGTAAGATCTTCCTGCTCGACCCCACGACCATTCTTACATCTTCTCTTTCAGATCAACGACGATTTTTACGAAGATTTAACATTGAAAGACACGGAACAGATTCTAGGCGAATTAAAGGCTGGAAAACGTCCAAAACCAGGCCCTCGTAGTGGTCGATATGCTTGCGAGCCTTTAGGCCGTTTGACCACATTGACTGGCCCTCCAACTGGTCCAGGTTATGGGTGCAGGTCCGACTTGTAGATGTCGTTTTTTTGTTTAGTTTACGGTGACCTACTGCCACCTGTTAGTGTCTATTCTAATACCTAGTTTCTGTAAATGAGTGGGTCTAAGAGAAAGTATTCCCTCTTTACTGTGCAGAAACGGGACGAAAAACGAGAAGAAAATCAATACCGTACCGAAATATCGTATATCATTGTAAACGTCGAATCTGTTGGATATCACGCGTTCGATGAATCATCGTCAACACTCGCACCGCCGTCCAACTGTTTCAACAAACGAAACAAAGCAGCTGCTTCTCGAATACGATTGAACTCGATGCAAAATGCTTGCACTTCGATCACCAGATCCTGAAAACAAAACTGGTTGCGAGTGGTCATTTCCGGGCCAGGGCGGGGCTATGTTCGATACACAACTATGTATGGGCATATGGAGTAGCCCTGCAAACTTTTACAAAGCAGTGAATTATCGAAATTAGGCGCCGTTACCGGAAGTTTCCAGCAAAAAATTCAAATTTGAAAAATGGCGGGGAAGTTTTCCTACGAGTTATCCAAACCTCACTCACCTGCACATTGATGGCCTTATTTCGAATTAATGATTGTAAAAATACGCAAACCAAGCGAACCAATCGATTCTGCATATATCGGTCCTTTGTATTTTCACAAGCCGTTATGCAATTTGAAATGTACAAATGCAAAAATTCTTGCGGTAATTCCACAGTCTAAAAAATTATAGATTTTAAAATCAAAATGAAAATTCCAATGTAAGTATAACTTACCGTTGTTAAGCGATTCACCACTTCCATGCTGTGCAATGACATTTCCATATTGACCAAGGCAGAAAAGTAGCTAAAAAAGAGGTGTAGCTTTTGATTTTCAACAAGCAAACTAGACTTACTCTGTGATTTGGCTAGAGGACATGAGTTTGAGCAGGACTTCGATGGCCAGCAATGGATTATTCTCGACCAAGTCGGGTAACTGAAAACAGCGGTTACAGTAATCCAAACCAGGCACTGTGCATTATGAAGTACCTTAGCAGGGGTCAGTCCAGCAGTACTGGCCAATTTAGGATCATTAGCCAGTTCTTCGACGAGCATTTGCTGCTGGTTTGTAGTTAATGGCGTTGTGAATGCTTTTTCCATCAGTTGTTTCGGCTCGAATGTACCTTCGTCGACAACGGAGGAGGGAGTTTTGGAGACGACTGCTGACGATGGTGAAGAGGACGACGAATCGCGACCATCATCGCCCGATTTCGAACTGACAGTCTCTGATCGAGATATGATATCTGGATTCCAAAGTGGTAGAAATTCGGATGAATCCCATGGATGGATCCAAATGTACTGAAATATGGACCAGATCAGCTGAAAAGCCAGCGAGAGCTAAAATGTTTACGTTACCTCGTCGTCAATGGCGTGCAATGGAGGAGCTAGACGAAGGAATTCTGGGCGTAAACTTTCGAAAGCGACTGGATGATTTCCACTGAACAATTGCTCACAAGTTTTGAGAACAGCTTGCTGCTCTGAGTATGAACTTAAAAAAGAGATTATAAAAATTGACAAAAAATTAGAAAACTTGACTTACAAATCCTTAGCTGCTTGAGGTACTGGGGCAGAAACGATATTAGATACGCCAGATTTGGCCATGGCGGGCATTTGATCAAGTGATTCTTTGATAACAGTTTCCAAATGTGATAAATCGAATTGCTAAATTACGAATAAAAATTTGAAATGGCTATTTTTGAAAGAAATTTTTAAAGCCCAAAAATTTGGTAAAAATCTTACTGGAATAGTGACATTTTCTTGATTCATGATCTGCTTCGGTGTCTTTTTAATCAATTCCCGAGCACCTCCAGAAAGTATTTGAGCGACAAATGCCCGCTCTTGTTTCGTTAACGTCGGCAATTGGCCCAATGGATCGGTTTTACTTTGATTCGTGTCCGAAGAAGCATTTGTCTGAAATGGAGAGAAAATGTCCGATTTTACGAAGATTCCGGTATCGTATTGTAAGGAAGCAATCTTTGAATCGCCTCAATAGCTTCTCAAAATTGCATTGTACCAACCTTAAATTCGTCCTAGCCTTGTTTACTTACCAAAAACTTCAAAAATATTGATGCGAAGGGATTTTGACCTAAAATTTCCGTTTTATACATGTCGTGCAAAATATAAACGACCACCAATCTTTGCGTTGGACGAGACAACAGATCGTGTTGTTGCAGCATGGTCACCAAAGCCAATCCAACTTTAAAAAAGTCCGGTTTTGAAAAATCTCGGTAAAATGCGGATGCGAGAGTTTCAAACGCTTGATTTTCTTCATCGGTAACGAGCCTGAAAAATTAATGCTATCTAAAGGTGCCTGTACGTACCGATTTTGTTTGAAAGTTTTGGAAAAGGATAGGGTCTGAAATTTAAACAAGAAAAAACAAACTTACGCAGTCAAAGAATATAAATCTTTTACGCTCAATCCTGCCATTGCATTTAGAATTACTCTAGAACCTAAGCTAATGAGCACCGAAGTTACAGTTTTGGTTCGGGTGATCAATCAATCGATTAGGTCATTGCTCTGAGTTCTCCCGCTGTATAGCAGACAACGTTAAAATCCTCGACCAGTATTTCTCACTCGCTTAAACACATAACTGGGCGAGATTCTAAATATGTAGTACTTCCGTGAACGATGAAGCAATGCAATCGAATCATAATCATTCACGCATGGTTCACCTGCTAGCCATGACCCTGCTTATGGGTGGGCATCAAGGTAGCAGCTACTTCGTCTACTGACACTAGACTGAACAGCTGTGCATGTTTTAAATGAAGTGCCGGGCAATGTTGCCACTATTGGGCACCGTCAACATTCTCGCATCCTACCGACAGTGATAAGGCCAGTGCAGTTATGTGGGTCAGTGATAAGGAGGAGTCTAGAGCGTAGTTCCTTCATGCACTGTTGATGGTATGCGGAGTGTGGCACGGTGAGGATGTCGCAAGACGAGGACCACGAATTGAATGATGCCCCCAGAGCACCACTGCTCCGAAAAGCGTACAGCTATGGGACGGTGGAAGACGAGGAGCGCGAGGATGCCATGGAGTATCGCGAAGTGTCGACCGGGGCAGCCACTGATATCAGTGACTTGTCAGAAATCGGGGACCTCATGGAAAAGTTCGATTTGCTGGCCTCGACTGAAAGTGTGCGACGTTGCATTGTTGGCAGGCCGATCATGCTGCCCTCGACCAGCGATCTAGGCGCGCTGGATCCACTGAGGAGACGTAGGAGTATTGAAGAGAGGATAGGAGCCCCGGTGACTCCAGGGGAGCTACCTCCAGCAGAGAGCCTGGCTTTGAAGGCCAGGGAAAAGCTGACCATCGCTGTGCTGGCCATTGCTAACTTGTTCAGCATGATTGTGTTCTCTTGCATTGCACCATTCTTCCCAGAAGAGGCCAAGTTGAAGGGTGCTAGCGAGACTGCCATCGGATTCGTATTTGGCATATTTGAACTGATTATTGTTTTGGTGAGTGTGTTGGGCACACATGGACATGGGATGCGCCCACCCACGAAGTCCACATGCTTATTTCCGTGGTCACTTTGGGCAGGCAGACCACAGGGGAACCTGGCAAGGGGGTCCATATCCATCGTTGTCTCTGTCACAAAGGGGACAGTGTTTTTCTTGCACAAAAAAGGCATTTATACTTTGCTGCTGTCGAATGAATACTAGGTATGCACAATAGGGAACGGTGGGGGGGGCACCTCTGGGCTTGCTAATCCACATAGTTGTCAATGGTTCCGCTGGCCTGTCTTGCTCCCCCATCCCCCTCTGGTGTCCCAGGATCAAGCCAATTTTAACCATTACTTTTTATATAATAGACTCAGAAAAAGCTGAGTGAATAATTATCAATAGCAGCTATTCAATTTTTTTGTAAAAATAGAAAGATATACGGTGCTTTGAGAAAATTCAAATTCAAAAATGGCGGGAAATTTTGCAATGATTTTAAAAAATGCAAATTACCCCCTTCTGCTAGGTATTCGGACCTTATTTATACTTGACGACCCTGGGGATAGGATCTGGGACATGAGAAGCTGTTTATCCGGCCGTCCTACAGAGCCGCCCTAGCACGGTGGTGAGAGCATTGTGCATTTAAGCTCATCATGATCAGATGACTGGCTTAAATCCTCTTGTCTTTCCAGGTTGCTCCACTGTTCGGACGATATGTAAGGCAACTTTTTGTGTCCTCTCTACCCCCATGCACACCCGGCGCTCTTGCAGCTGACCCAACTAGGGTCCAAGTTCACATTCGGATGTGGTCTGTGTGTGACTGGTGTCACGTCCATTCTCTTCGGGTATCCGCTCGTGCACCTCTTCGCTCCTCCGCTGACTCCGAGTTTTCAGGTTCTTGCGATACTCACCTCCGGGGGCTACGTTCATCGCCCTGTGTTTTGTCATTCGATCAGTAGAAGCAGTGGCAGACGCGGCCTTCGTCACTGCATCGTTCGCCATCGCGGCCAGTTCGTTCCCATTGAAAGTGGCTACTGTCATTGTAAGCTCTGGTTGTACTCGCCTGTGTGACCTGTGACTAGGAAGCTGCATTTCAGGGATTGTTAGAAACGTTCACTGGATTAGGCTACACTGTCGGCCCTCCGATAGGCGGTGTATTATACGAGGTGAGGCCACCAATGGCTACAGCAGAGTATGAGTGCGTGTCATCTGTGAGATTGGCCTGCTGAGGATGCCTTGTATGTATAGCCCACGATCAGTGCCTCCGACAGGGTGTACAAAGGTAGTGTAGGCTACACGATATTCTGCCTAGCTCGTTACATTACAAATTTTACAAAGTGTAAAGGCCCGTCTGACAAAGGTTAACCCACCTGCAGTAGTCCACTGCATAACTGAAGTGGCACTTCTGCACGGCGCCAAAAGCCTAAATCAGTCAACTGATTGACCCTGAATATGGGATGCCCCCACCTGACGAGTCCCCTTTGCCAGACCAGTATCTACAGGGATCTCGTGCCAGTGATTGTCATACCCTCACGTGCTGGTAGCAAAAGTCAGTGAGAGGACATCCTGGTCTTTGTACATTACCCTCGCCACTTTTCTGTAGCTCGGCGGATTCTCACTCCCATTTTGGGTGCTTGGTGGTGTTCTGACCGTGGCTGGCGTGTCGTGCGTGTACCTCATACCGAAGCAGAAAGGTAGGACGCAGTGGCGGCCCGCACTGTGTATTTCTACTGACGTACACACTTTAGATTCTCCCCGCGATCCAGTAGGCAACATGTTCAGCCTACTGCGAAATACAAGAACGTGTCTCATGGTCTTGGTCATATTCGTCTCCAATGCTGGATATGCATTTTTGGACCCGACCTTGGAACCTCATCTAACCAGTGCAAGTGCATTTGCTGTGTCAGACGTGTGCACATGTTACACTACACTGCTGTTTGCCATTGCAGTTTCAACTGAGTCCGGTGCTGATCGGATTTATGTTCTTGCTGGCTGGCGGGATCTACGCGATGTCAGCACCAGTCTGGGGGTACCTGATTGATCGGAAAGTAAGCAGGCAGTTTAGATGACGGAACAAGCATACAAGCGGGTGCTTGTGGTGCGTGGAAGCCAACCTGGGGTGAGGGCGTAGTAGTAGTACGTCCGGTCAGACTGGTCAGTCTCTGAGGGGTCAGTGAGTCCCTGGTTTTCAGGACTGCGCAGATGCTGTTATGTTATTTGGATCGGTGTGCAGCTTCCTCGCGTTTTTGTTCATTGGGCCGTCCCCTCTGTTTCAGTTCGAAAAGTAAGTGCAGTTATTAATCGTATTTTTAAAACTGAGGCAGTTCAACCTTCTCCAACCTGCCTGCTCTTTGAATGATGGCATATTTTCTGACATCAAGGTACCTGATATCTCTACAATGGCAGGTGTAGGAGAGAATGCGGCGGGCAAAGACAAAATCTCCGACTGCAGCAAGGCAAGTTTAGGACCCTGCGGCTAAAACATTAACAAATTAATAATTTTCCAAGATCAATAATTCAGTTTCGCACTCGCAAGCAGGTCCATGAGAAAACTCATGTTCATTGCAGGCAGTTGTGGCTCGTGGCACTCACCCTTGTTCTTATGGGTCTCGGTGTTGGGGCCCAAATGATTCCACCATTCCAACAGTGCCTTGTGGAAGCCAGGTAAGTTACAGAGGAAGCACAAACTCAGAACCCTAAGCGGGAATTGAACCCATCAGCTTCCTTAATAGCAGAGCCTGGCATCGCAACGTGTGACATCAGCAAGGGCCCAGCGAGTGTCAAGGAAGCTAACCGGTCTTATGCGCTGGAATGTCCTCTGTACTGCAGTATGCTTTGTTCATTATGGTATCGTGCAGGCGCAATCTCCCACCCTCCTATCCATAAATTACAAAGCTGCTTGGTTAGTTGGTGGAACAGTAAGATACAGGTTCAATTCCCGCTCAGGTCTCGAGTTTTTTACTTTTCCAGCGTTGAAGAGCCTCTCTTTCCTTCTAGAAAACAAGGCTATCCCGACACCTTCGAGACGTACGGCCTGGTCTCGTCTCTGTTCCAATCAGCAGTCTCACTGGGGTCAGTATTGTCCGCTTATCCCATGCTGCGACCACCATGAGGCCGTGACCTGTTCTTTTCAGTGCTTTCTTCGGGCCTACCATTGGGGGTATAGCAGTTGAGCATATCGGTTTTGGGTGGTCATCAACGGCTTTAGCATTATTTAATTTGTTATGCGTAAGTACCTGAGCTTTGCTGCCCATCCAAATCACATGTGCCACTAACTTTCCTTCACAGGTCCTTTGTCTGGCCATTGATACCATCCACACAAGGATGCAGAAGAACAAGGAAAATGCAGCTCGGCGAGTACCACCCAAACGAGTTTATAGTTCGTCTCTTCGTTAGGGTGTTTGCACCGATCGTGAGTGATGGCCGCTCATTACTCTCAGTATTTTAGTTCACAACCTTGCAGTAGTTACATATTTGCCTCTGACTTAAAATGCGACCTGTTCGAATGATGACCGTAGCATATGAAGAATGGCTTTCACGGCAACGAAAGACAAATGCAAGAGGGCACTTTCGTAGTGAGCTCATTGTCAGACGCAGGCCTTGCCTTCCACATGTAATAGGCGGAATAGCCCTACATTGGAGAAGATACCGCGGGAGCGGATGGACTCAATTCACATGATAACTTAGTCACAGTCATGACGGCCACAGAACATTTTGACGTTCCTGTGGTTGGACGAGTTTTAGATGAGTGTGAAGAAGTCCTTCAGAGTCAGACCTCTGTAAGGCGATCATAGTCGATAAGTCATCGCCAGACGGGGAGCTATGATCGAGAGACCGAAGTCTCTGGCGCAACTCTTAGCAGGAACACTTACCAAGCAAACTGGAAAGAAGGCTGATCGTGAGAAATAAAAGGGTGAGTCATGCTTCTCATCTTAGTCTGGGGAGATCATAGCGATCTCACAACCGGTCGGCTGGTTAAAGAAATTAAGGGGAAAAGTGAAAAAAGGGGGAGGGGAAAAAAAAAAAAAAATTGAGGGGGGAAAAAGTGTGAGTAAAAAAAAAAAAAAATATGTAAAAATGTAAATGGGTAGGGAAAAAAAGGAAAGGCTTAGTGGGGGAAATGAAAAAAAAGTTATGGTGGGGGTGGGGGTGGTTGTTTGGGGAGGTGTGTTTGGTTTTTCTAAAATAAAAAAAAAAAGAGAAAAAAAAGCCTTGCGAAAAAAACCCCAGCACCAGACAGCTGGCAGCAAACGAAAAGCAAACTGATAAGTGGTCGGCTGCTATGTTGCAAAAATGCTTCTTATAAAACTGTTTATGCGAGATTACAGATACTAATGTGGATATTGTAAGAGAATGCAAAACAGAAATCCTTGTCAACCCTGTCAATAAGAGCTTTGGTGCACGCAAGAAGAGATTCATTATTACACAACAAATGATACGCCTGGTTGCGACTCGCCGAGCGTGGAAGGCAGACGCCTACCTGCACACTCTTGGGGCAATCGGGAGCTGATTCACACGGCTTTTTACAATGATGCAGTTCAATACAATGTTCCACATGCCCTGGCTTTCTTCATTCAAAGCACCTTTTTACAACCGAAGCAGTGTGCAGTGGCCACACTAGCGCGATACCTTAAATCTTTCTGTTGACAATAGCAGTACCTGCCCACTCGGCTGTACTGCACGTCGTGTGTTGTGCTGGTGTGACGCGACTATCGTGCTAATTTTAAAATGTCGTCCTTGCAGTAAGTAGTGCAGATAAAATGTACAATCGCTTATTGGAATTTTCGCGGGCCTTCTGATTTCAGGATGCCCAAGCAATCACTTCCCCAAAATAGTAACGACCTAGTCACGAATATTACGATCGATAGGAACACGTCGAAGACACGAGTCGACGAAAATGCCAATCCGATCACAAGTACGAGCCAAACGCACATCACATTCTCGAGGATCATATCAGTCGATGGGAATACGATCACCTGGAACAAAATATTGGCTGGTGCGTTGGCCGTCGGAGCAGTGTTTGCCCTGTGGGTAAGCCATAGCTTCGTATTCTCTGCCTTGCGTCTCCGCCAATCGGTCTCTTTCTTTTTTGCCCCAACAATCGCGCATCCATTTCAGCGCTGGCGATCAAGAAAGAGCTTTCCGGCCGCCCTAAAAACAATTGGAAAGTCAGGAAATGATTCTGTAGAGGCGCGTCCATCCGAGAAATAAGCACCAGCACACTCGCCGAGCTCAATATAAGATTACTGTGCACTCATTTGTGATTTTCTTTACTGTTTATTCGTGCATACTGTTCTTTTCCAATAGCATCTTTTTAGTGCCCTTTTTTAGTGTGCTATATCTACATTACTCGTTGTTTTGTGCCTTTTTGTGAATGCCCGTAACATGCTGCAGTGACTATCCCGACCATCTGAAAGTGTTGCCTCGCATCTGCACGGCAGATATGTGTGGTCCACCAAACGATAAATAGGGATAAAAAGGACTAAACCCAGCAAAAAGCCGATCGAAGGAAACTAAATATGTTTCACACGAATTGGCAAGGCCACCGTGGATAATTAGCACAGCAGCAATACATGCTTTGATTCAAACCCGTCATGGAAGTCGTTTACATTCCACATTGTTGCACAAAGTAAGTCATTTTTCATCACTCGCAGTTTCGCGTCCCAGATTCCTGATCCCATGAAATAGCAAAGTAGACCCACGTGAATATCGTGTGGGCATGTGGACCCACGCTATCCCTCAATGCCCGCCGTAGCCGACGCAAAGTTGATGGGCAGCTGGGTATCAACAGTATTGCTATCTTTTCTTGTGCGATCTTGTCACGCTGGCGGCATAACAGGGTAAATCAAAAACAGCGGCATATCGCTTTGTGCATTTCTGCTCTTCACTTATGCTGTTTTTGAAACCGCACACTGACGGTTCCTACAGAACCAGACTTTGCTACACTGCGCTGAAACTTGAACAAAAACTACTCCACTTTTGCACATGAAAAATACAGGTTTTCTTATGTTTCTTTTGAAAATGGAGTCGGGCTTATGAAGGAAAGCCCAAAACCAAAAACCATTCGATCTCGAAGCCTAAAACCCGAAAACCGAGTTCCTACCACATAAAAATTCAAAGAATTTTTTAGGCTTTAGACACTGACCACTGCTGACCAGATGGCCAGATGCCTCTAATTTTTTGCAGAGAGCCTTCTTTTGCACTTGGGAACAAATGGAGCCATCCTACGGAATGTCCACCAAAAAAACGGGTTTTTTGACTCCCTCGCCCCTAATTCACTTTTCATGTCATGTACATACCGTACTTTATCCATAGCCAAGCACTATACAAGGCACTCGAGGGCTAAGGAACACATATTCGACAATCATTTTGTGCCGAGGCGGGAGTCGAACCCTCCCCTGTAAGTGCGCACCCAGCGTGAGAGGCAGACGGGTCATCCAATCCGCGTTTAGAGTGGTTTATCCATTTTGCCTCCGCCCCGGCCCCTAAAAATGGGCGTCCACTTCAGCGGACCGCCAATAGCAAATATTCACTCTGAAAAAGCATTGCTCCCATCATCGATCGATCCGCTGAAGCAGTGGGTGGACTGGTTCAATTTGATGCGATGCTGCATCAGCCGGCTTGGCAGCTAAAATTTTTCGCACTGTCTCTGCTGGAAAATAATAATATCTACCATACTACAGTATATATGATTGAAAAATCTTAGGTTTTCTCCCTGTAGGTGCAGGCTTCTTCTAAGTTTTTTTGGGTGGTTTTAGAGAGTGACAGCAAGGAAAGAAGGCGGGCTGTGAGATTTTTGTGCCAAAGAAGTACCCCATTTTAATATCCTCATTTCTTCAAGCGGATAAGCAAGATCACCGAGGATCGGATCGATGCTGGCAGCTCAGCTTTTTCTCTGAACATCACAGTGTCGGAACAAATAAATTAACCCTTGCGTCAGTGGACCATGGCGAGTGGGGGGTGAGCAATCGATCTCCATCTCCATCACGCTCCCAATCAGTCAAAGTATGCCGGCCCCCCTCCCCCCTCCCTTGCTGAGGTGCCGGCTCAAATCAGGTGTAGCCACATAAGGCACCTGATTTGGCCGACGAAACCACTGGAAGAAGCACTAAAATCGTGTGATCTTTAGACAAAGAGGAGCTAGAAGATGCAAAATTTAGAAAAACTGAAATATGATCGATTTGATCGCGAGTCATCGGACGAGGAGTCCTTGGATCGTCGTTTGATGACAATATTGGTTTTTATATTAGACTACTGATAATTTTGCTGTTTTTTCGAGGTAGACGTCTCCCAGCCAGTGCAGAGTATCCATTACTCTCTCCCACTCGCCATGGCCTACCGGGGGGGGGGGGGGGGTTCATTCCTGTCATCGACAGAAGGAGCGACGCCCCGTCGCTCTTCCCGGAAGGAAGTCCCCTCCCTCCCAAAAAGATAGAGGGCCGACCTCACACTGCCTCCGCAGTGCAGACGATACTGGGACCAGCTGGCTAGGCTGGCCGTTCCAGTGTTGGTCTGAACGCCCTAGACCGTGACGAACATGGGCACACCCAGCGATTCGACGGGGACTTGCACCACTACGGATGGCCCCAAGGTCCGTGACGCCAATGTAACCAAGCCTGACAGCCGTTGGTAAGAGATAGCCGACCGAAGTCGGCCGGATAAGGCAAGTCTAGCGACTATACCTACGTCTGAAACATCAACCCGAGAGGTTGACGTCTCCCAGCCAGGGGAGAGTATCGACTACTCTCACCCACGCGCCATGGCCTACCATGTACTACAAGATCATTCAAGTAGGCTGACGGTAGCTGGAGCCGGTCTCGCAATCACCGAGGACGTATCCTACAGTTTGGACGATCACGTCACAGTGATGTAGGATAGGACTGGGGGTGTCCTATTGTTTAGGACACGTCCTCCGTGATTGCGAAACCGGCCCCAGGTTCGGAAATATTTAGTAAGAGGTTTGATAGCGTCCCGTCAAAATCGTCCAAACTGAACCTCAGCGAACTTTGTCTTAAATCTCACTAAACCTGAACCGATACCTGCATTCTCATTGTCGAAGAAGTCGACAGCAGCTCCTTCTCCGACTGTGAAGAATGAAGAATTATGCTCGGACTCTTCGGCCATCAAGTAACCAAGTAAGCCCCTCCGCAACAGGGCCGTCGCATAAGAGTCGTGCCAAGTCTAGTTTTTTATGCTGCCGATTTCTTTCATGCCAACTCATTTTCCCATGCCGTGACGTATTGCGCATGAGACTAGAATGGGGGGGGGGGGCGAGCGCGAAGTCAAAAGTTTGGCATAAAAAAGTTTATTCGGCATGAGCTTTATGCAACTGAGCCCAGATAGCCAGCTTGCAATGGTTAGCAAGCCTTGCTTCGTGATCTGGGATCAGCAGTGATAAATTACAGTGGGACCTATCTCTGTATATTCCCAGCGGGCAGCCACTGATCTAGGTGACCAATCAGGGTGATCACTGACTTCTGAAAACAGCTGGCTCGAATCGGCAAGCTTTGCATGGTCGTTTGCTGCACGTCCATAAGGAAAGCGGATTCAAAATTCGTTAGTTCAGTTTGGTCGTTCGACCCCAAGAAGCTGGTGTGGTGAAAATCGCCAGTCCGGAGGTTCAGTGCTGGGTAGCGTCACATCGTGACGTGCCGTATTCTACGCTCACATGATCTTATAAGCGAGTCGTCCAAGTAAAGCATGAGCAGCAGTGAGCCTTGCAGAAAAGCTTATCCTGCGAAGTATCGATCACTGAGACACCGATTCCTACAAAACTTCCTCAGGCGTGTATGCCGTGCCTCCCAAATGTGCCTGCAACTGCTCTGGCATACACTAGGCCGGCTGCGGGTCGAGTCTATGCCCACGCTGGCGAACAGTCCTGCTGTCGATGGCGCAGTAAAGACTCCAGTCAACACCAGAGGATCCCTCGTGAGCACAGCAACGCACCGCAATCCTTGGCCTATCCTAGGGGGCACTAGACCAAGTCAATGGACAGCCTGGCCACATGAGCGACCCCACACAGTCTACGACTCCTGAGTCATTCGCCAACCACACACAAAAGCCGGGCAGGCTCACGATCCGAAGAGCCGCTGTACTGTCCGTGTCAGCCGTGAAAGAGGTTCTGATGATCCTGGACACCATGGCCTCAAGTGCAAATCAGACCAGGACCCATACCAGTTACCGCCCGATGCATGAAAATCAAGCCAGTCACTCGACCTGGTGTCTGGCCCTGACCTAGCGAGGCAGACCAGACCCCTGCAGAAGTGGTATCTACGACCATTACAGCACGACGATGTCCAAACAGTCCTAGATCTTACCCACGAACATATCCACAGACAAACCTGCTCCCATTGTACCTGTTCTGAAGTCGAACGTCACCAGTACGAGCCAGGAAAACAATGACCATAGAGGCCCCTTGAGAGTATGCTGATCGATGCCCCTGGCCCACACCACAGGTGCCAAATAGTTGGACAGCTACGAAGGGTGACTCAGCAAGAATTCAGAACTAGCTGGAAACACATCGAGCGAGCCAGAGCAAGGGAGAGCTCTGATCTCACCCAGGGGCCTGTTCTACACTGCCTTGGTTCCACCTACGAGCCAACTGTGCTAATGCAGTTGGCTAGGCTCCTAAGCGGTAAAAGTCACAGAAGTCATTCGACAAAATATACAGTATTTGAACAGATAATCGATATTTTCCACGAACTCTTTGGAGCTCAGGCCATACCGCACAGCCGGGAGGGCTGTCCAAGACCACGCTGCACACTGGAGCTCAGAAGCAAACGATCAATATGGGCAGGACAGTTGCAGGCACTCCATAACATCGCAAACCCGAGATCACGTGCTGACTGAAAATGGTAGAACATACCAGCATGAACGTGTTCACTGCCAGTGACAGGCTGCAACAGTCCCAAGCCCCTGGGTTTTCATTACCCATTTGCAATCATCACACCCACACCAGGACTAAAACCACTTTTTAACCAGAAAGATCTCTGAAACATAAAACAGGGTGGTACGATGCTTTCCTGGCTGGGAAAATATCGATCTCCCTACCACCCTGGACTGCTGTTACAGTACACATTCACTGGAGCAGCCACATACCTTTACGTGTCTATACCCACTTATAGCTGCAACACATTGCACCTCTCCCACACCATATTGGCACTTGGGATAAGTACACCAGTTGTCGCCCCCCTCATCCCATTGAATACTAGCCAGTTTTTCGACATTCAAAAGCCATAGCCCAACCACTGATAACACTAGTACATACCTCGCAGCAGCAACGCGCTGGGTACCCGAATGATATACGATAGCCGAGTAGGCGCATGATACACCAGTCAGGTGACTGGCCACAATGCGCATATCTTACACGTCACCCCCCTCTTCGTCATTACTGTACTCCTGCACAAGTTTTTATTGCGCAAAGGAACACAAATCGAATGTTATTCTAAGAGCCGTCCGCTGTATAAAATGAAACCAGACTGTAAGGGGAATCGTTCCGATCACGCACAGGAACGCTATTACCTTCCTAGAATGGGCAACATATTTGAAAATGCACATGGACATGACCATTTGCCATAAATACAATCAAATCAGAAATATTTCAAAACAAAATTAAATCAAAAACTTGTTGGAACTCTTAAAGAAAAAAAAACAGAGAAGATAAGAAAAACTCCGCATCGGGTTCAAATGTTATGCGGGAAATATAATGTATAATTAGTAAATTAATTAGAACAAAAACCGAAATTCGAGAAAGCTAAACTTGAAAAATATCTAGAGAAGTCAATCCAGACCCAAAAAAACCGTATTTTAGAATTGAATCGAAGATATGAACTTAAAAAAAGCCTGCCTTTCCTGCGGGCGAGAAAAAGCAGCTGGTGGGTGTATATTTACAAAATTTCGCATTTCTTCTTTTTATCAGGTTGCGGCGGTTCCAATGCGGCCAAGATTGCTTCATCAAACACATTCTTTAAACCTTTCTGGAAACAAAAACATTCTTCAAGAGTTTTCAAAACCTAAACCCCCATAATTACGAACCTGAGTCAAAGCGCTGCATTCCACATATTTGACTGCTCTCAATTCCCGGGCTAACTTTTCGCCCTGTTCGAAAGTTGTCGGTTTTTGTTTATTCTTAGCCAATTTCTCGACTGCGGCCGCATCATCGCGTAAATCAATTTGAGTTCCCACTAATAAAAACGGTGTCTTTGCGCAGTGATGCGTGATCTCGGGCACCCACTAAAAAGAAATTAGAAGAAAGGTCAAATGAACGTGATCTGGAAAGCCAAACGTGTAAGCAAAAGAAGGTCCTCGTGCGATGTTGATATACCGTGGTGACTCCCATGGGGATACACCCCCGATTCCGAGAAAAAGTTAACAGAATCTACCCAAGTCTACGCACGGTTCTGTTTAGCTCCAGCTTAGGACATCCCAACGGATAGGTTTATCCTAAAGCCCAAGACAACCAAGCGAGGTTACCTTTTCTTTGACATTTTCGAAACTAGACGGTGAGACGACGGAGAAACAAACAAGAAAGACATCGGTTTGAGGATAAGACAATGGCCGCAAGCGATCGTAGTCCTCTTGACCGGCAGTGTCAAACAAACCCAATGTGTACGGTTCCCCGCTAATCATGACCGTAACGGCGTAATTATCGAATACCTAAACCGAAAGCATGAAATACCTATTATATATCTAGCAATAAGAGATAAAAATGACCCTTACAGTTGGTACATATTCTGAAGGAAATTTATTGGTTGTGTACGAAATTAACAGGCACGTTTTACCAACAGCACCGTCGCCAACGACGACGCATTTAATTGTCTGCATTGTGACGTACGGTTACTCCTAAAACCACAACAGATAAACCTCAATAAAATCAACTAAACTTAATAGCCTACAGTACTGTAGGAAGAAAACAAAAGTCTGGAAAAAACTTACAACTAAATCAAGGAAACTATCTTAAAAAATCAAAAATTTCGAATTCGATCGATCCGCCTTCGTAAATTTTTCAAAGTTGATTTTCCTTAAACAAGAACCAGCCCTAGGGAAAAATAGCACGCGTGACTCAATATATGCTTCCTGCGCGCCGAACACCACCATCCGACCGCCCTAGCAATTTTTTTTTTCTCCGCAACAACAACCAACGTCCCCTCTTTCGCACTATATCTGATAACGTAAAATAAAGTTTCAGATGAAAAATACAAAATCGAGCAAATTTTTAACAATCTTTTATTTATTTAACAGATAGAAAAGTCAGCAATAAATTTTTTTAAAAATTTATTATTACTGAGCTTTCCAAACTCTCTTAAAATTCAGACTTTTTTTAGAGATAACTGTAACTTATTTTTATGCCCTGTGCTACAACTTCCTTGAAACCAGGAATTTTTAAGAAATTTTAGATTTGTAAAAAAAAATCAAATTTTTCATTCGCAATGTCCTGTCGGCATTTACGCAAATATAAAACTGCAACTATTAGTGGTGAATATTTAGAAGCTTATCGCATGATCTGTTCAATTTTCGTATATCCAGCTACCGAAGCTAACCGAAGGCACAAAGTACTGTTAAAATTCTCATTTTTCTCATTATATATATAACTGAAATACTAATTCCAGGCTCAATGGTGTCGATGCGTTGATTGTGCTTTGTCCGGTGATTCGAATATCTTAGCTTGTTCGCAATGCATTTATTTTGGCTGCCAAAAGAATAATGGTCATATTTTTCAACATTTTGAATCAAAAAGACATTCCATTGGTAAGATTGAAAACTTTTGCTATGAGAAAATAGGTTTTCTGTTTGTTTGAGGTGTGCATACGGGGCAGGGTCAAATTTTTTGCGGACAATGTCGGGACTACGTTTATGATCGAGATTTCGAAAACATAAGAAGGCAGTGCGAAAATGCGCAAAGGAAATCGTTGGGTAAGTTGAAAGGATACAGTACATAGGTGAATAAACCCTGGCAAGGGGCCTTATGGTCAGTCATGATCTGTGGGTCCTGGGGCTCCAGACGAGCAGGCACTCGTTTGACACGACATCCGACAGGTCAGAGCTGAAACATATCGACGACCAAGACAGGCAAATGCGGTCTGTTATAAAACTAGCAAAAATGTGCGCTGATCGTGAGAGTCTGACTGGCAATGAGTCACTGTGATCCAGGGCCTTGAGCACGAAACCAGTGAGGTGTCTTCTGGTTGCTTCTGGGGGTTGTGGCTCCGTGACCCATGAGGCTGATCGTGAGGGGTAGCGCTGTTTGTTGGCAGTCTATCCAGAACATGCTATCTATGTGGGCCACCAGGTAATAAACAGTTGTGGTACCGTAGCAAACGCACTAACCTATTTTTCAGGGTTATCTCTGACGTCGAGTTGGCTAGCGTCGAAACAAGAAATGGAGCAGATGCGCGCAAACACATCTCGCGTTCTGCGTCTTCGACCAGACTGGACGATCGGTTTGCGCGGACTGATCAATTTGGGCAATACGTGTTTCATGAATTGTATCGTCCAAGCTATGACGCACACGCCCATGTTACGAGATTACTTCACGGGCGATCAACATCATTGCGGCAAATGCACGTCCAATTTTGGAGCAGCTGGTGATTTTAAGAATACACACCGAAGTATGGCTAATACGAGCAGTGGTAGTGGATGTCTGATGTGCGAAACGGGTCGACTTTTTCAAGAGGTACGTGGCGCGGTGAAATTCAGTTTTGTGTCTGCGATTACAGTGGTTTATTTTTGTTGGCATTAGTTTTACGGCGGCGGAAGTCGGGCACCGCATATTCCTTTCAAATTGCTACACTTGGTTTGGACACACGCTCGACATTTGGCCGGTTATGAGCAGCAGGATGCCCATGAATTCTTCATTGCTACGTTGGATATACTGCATCGACATTCGAAAGGTATGCGATTATTTCATGTTGGTTTTATTCACTAAACTCTGAATTTTAGTCAATCCATCGGCGGCTCATGGCACTCAATGTAATTGTATAATCGATCGTATATTCACTGGTTGTCTGCAATCGGATGTGACTTGTCAAATCTGTTCGGGAGTGTCGACTACAGTCGATCCATATTGGGATATCTCGTTAGATTTGGCCAGTGGTTTTAATGGTGAGCATAGTGTGGATGTTTAAGTAGCTGGGACGACTGGAGAGACAGTTAAAACATCTAAGCGGCAGGTCTAACCCCTGCTGGGGAGAGTATCGACTCCTATGCGTTCGTGGTGCAACCCTCCGATAGGCGGACGCAGGAGAGGACGTGACTGACCGAAGTTCGACTGACGAGGCGAGTCACATCCTCTCCTGCGTCCGCCTCGCCAGTCGGCCTTCGGTGGTGAAACATCAATCCGGATTGATGTTTCACTACCAGCATTATCATCGAAAAATCTTATCATAACTAACAAAAACTTTTTCAGGATCTGGCCCTCTTTCGTTTAACGCTGGCGGTTTGGATCCGGGTTCGTTGTCATCATCGTCGGATTTGTTTTTGGCAGCTAACCAAGGACCTCCATCGAGCTTGCACGATTGCTTGGAACGATTCACACGCCCGGAGCATTTGGGTAGCGGAGCCAAGATTAAATGCAGCCGGTGCCAATGCTATCAAGAGTCGACGAAGCAATTGACGCTGAAAACTTTGCCTATCGTCGCTTGTTTCCATTTGAAGGTAGGATGTGAGTGTCTCTGGTTCTCCGTTGGGAGTGTTTTGGGTCTGCGATAGGCGTGTTTGGCCTGGGGGGAAGGTAGTGTATTTGGTTGCCTTCGTTGGTCGCTCGATAAACTCTCCAGGTAGGGCTGAAACCCGTCGGGTTGATGTCTCTTGCTCCTATGACTAGGAGCCTGCCTGGAGTGTTTTTGAGACCATCTGCTCCCCGCAGTACCTCCTCCAATGCAAGGCCATGCAGGCTGTTACAGGTGACCCTAGTTTTTATGTAGGAACTGCTGAACCCCGGGGGGGTGGAGTGTGACCTGGGTGCACAGTGACTCGGGATAGGGTCAGGATCAGGATCCCATCTTCAATCAGATCTGTATGGAACGTTCGATTTCAGAGATTTGAACATTCGGCAAAATTCCACAAGAAAATTTCTACCTACATCTCGTTTCCGCAATTCCTGGATATGACGCAATATACTTCGGCCTATCGAGATTCACGCGACTGTGCTGGGAATCAGTTCGGCATGAGCGAAGGGACGGCGTGTGGAGAACAATTGTCGACTCAGCAACTGCTCGAGAATTCCAAGAACAAGTATGCATTCTCTGAATGGAATGGTTGTAGTTCTGGTTTTTTGAAAGGCTATTTTGGTTTCAGATACGCTCTGTTCGCAGTAGTCAATCACCAGGGGACAATCGAAGGTGGTCATTACACGTGTTTTGTTCGCCAGCAGAATGGGCAGTGGTTCAAGTGCGATGACCATTTGATAACAAAGGTCTCATTGGACGATGTGCTGAATAGCGAGGGCTATTTGCTCTTCTATCACAAGCAGTTCCTCGAGTACGATTGATGTGCATGTCGGGAGTATGTGTGAGGGTAGTTTGTGTGTTGTGTTCTGTGTTGTCGCTCATTTCACCATGCTCAGTTCTTCCCATGGAAAACGTGACACTACCTTAATTGTCCTGTAAGTTGGGAAGTAAAGATGTGGACAGTGGCGGGGTAGTGTGCTGGTCGAAGGTGGTGCCTTGGATACCGAGCTGTGTGGGAGTTGTGTATGGTGTGAGCAGTGTGCTTTTCAGATGTGTGAGCCTGTGCAATTGCTGACGAGTCGATGTGGATGGTGTGCGGCTCGATATTTTGCATTTCAGCAGCTTCAGGGATGCCCTCGGTGTCTGATCAGTGTGAGCACAGTTCCTGTTCCGTTTCCGTTCGTCAGTGCGATGGGGGTGGAGGACTGCGTTTTGATCAAGCCGTCGGTGGGAGATTGGCTGTGGTGAGTGGATGTGTGGGTGTGTTACTGGGGGGGGGGGGGGGGCTGTTTGTTAAAGGCACACACTCCCTGGGTCTGTCGCACCAGGCATAGAAGCCTCCTTTAGGGTTCAAGGGGAGGTAGCTGGGCGGAGGAGACTCATCGTCGGTAGTGTGAGCTGAAATAAACTCGCAGGATGGGGTAACTTGTCATGAGTTGGGTACAATCCTTGTCTGCATTGAGAGGAGTGATGCATTGACTGATTGATTTTACTTTCAGCGGATCAGTTAGACTGCACTCAAGCACTGAAAGACACGTAAAAGTGACATAATAAAGTACAGTGCGAGTATGTGTCGATGAGTCATTAAAAATGTCATCTAAAGAATAAGGGGAAACGTGTAATATCTTAAATGACCATTCAGGGATTACAATGTCGGTGATGATCTACATATCGGTGTATGCGACGAGTACGGCCATGTGGTCTCCTACGACAAGCGCGGACTGCAAGTGGACAGTGCTGACCAGTGGACGCAGTGCCTGAGATTACTGGACCGCGAGGTGTTGGGCTTGAACTCGGAAGAATGGAACTGGCGCTTGGAGAGGATGTTGGGAGCGCCTGCTTGGAATGCTGAGAGGTGAGTGGGAGATGGGTGATGGTCAAAGGAGTCAGCAGTAAGGAGGGATGCAAGTTTAGGTGCGGTTGTACGGGGGGGGGGGGAATGGTCTTATCGTTGTCAGTCGGCTTCGGGGTCTCATTGAACCACAGAATTGGGTAGATAGACAGGCCTAGGCACGCCTCCCCGCTCTTTAGATTAACTCTTGCCAGCGTTGGCTGACCTTAACTTGGGTTGGCTCCTAATCGAATCCAAACAATTTCATTATGCGTGCAGTAGTTGGTGCACTCCTCTCCGTTCCGGTTCCTCGCCATCGGTGCCCATCAGGCCTTTCCAAATGGACACTGGAGAACCAAGTGAAGATTGAAAATCAGCACTCCTTTATACATGTTTGGGAGGGGGGGGGGGGGGGAAAGGGGACTGCTGGATTGGCGGATGCTGGGTGTTCGACTTGGTGGGCAGATCGGTCGATGCTGGGGTCCTGGTGCAAGCTAGTGTTAGTCTTTGAGGTTAGGAAAGATCTGCATGAACAAGGGCGACTAGTGATTGTGTTTAGCTAACCCTAGGTAACTGCGGGACACCTTTTTTCCTTTTCAGCTACTCGTCCCAGACACGCAATTGTTTCGATTTTGTCCTGCACTTTCTCCAAGAATGCTCACCTGGCCTGCAGTGCAGTGATAAGGTGTCGTTTGTGAAGGCCTTCGTGCACAGGCCTCTGACTCGCTGGGTCAAGTTCACTCGTGTCTATCGCCAATGTGTGGCAGGTGGTGTGGTTCGGTATTGCTGACTGGGTGGTCTTGGTGGTGGGTTAGGTGCCTCTCTTTCCTGATGTGCTGGTGAGTGCGCATGTACCAGGGTCGGGGATGGGGTACTTTGTTGTGCATAGTCTGGCGTGTGGCTGTTGAGGGTTGTGATGCGGTAAGATTTGATTGTGGGCGGAGGAATCTCGTCAGTAAAGACTGCTCTTTTGCTGTGCGTGATGTTTGATCAGCTTCAGGTGTTAGTATACTTTATGATCTTTGTCACCTGTGTCCACAGACGTGTGGCGTGAGTCGGCACTATGCCCCTCCTGGAGCCACTGATCACGTGACTGCCTGGAGTCGGGGCTTCGCTTTGATAGTGAGTCTCATGCACCTCAGATGGGATGACTAAAGATAAGGCAAGGCCTATTGCCGGCTCGCAGCACTGGCTCCAGTAGCAATGCCCCATACTCTGCTTTCAGCATGGCCGCACCTTCGAGCGACGATGATTGGCTGGAGGCAAACGAGTGTCCACCAGCATCAACGTCCACTGAGCCATCAGACATGGATCGCAATTTCGACAGGCGGGATTTTCTTCGCCAAAGGTTGAAGATCTTCAAGGACGAGTATCGGGAGACGGCATACCTCAGCGAGCAGACATCGACCCAAGAAGGCTTTGCTCAGGCTTTCACTCGATGTGTTGGACTGTGTCGTCAATTGGGGCGAGCCAAAGGTGCCTTGAAGGCACTGGCGCAGGAAGAGGATGTCAGGCGAGTAGTGGACACCGTGGAGTCGTGCCTGGTGGGGATTCGCAACGTTCAATGCCATGTGCAGCGTGCGGGGGATGAGGGTGAGGGCGAGTTCGATATGCAGTTCGCCAGTCGAGCATTAGCTCAGTATGACCAGGAGGACATGGAACTGTTCTTGGGTGAGGATGCGAAGACTGAAGGTGGGCCATCGATGGGTGTGATCAGTGTGCAAGCCACCAACGAACAGCTCGACATGGAAATGAGAGCACTGGAGAAAGAGGCTGGCGATGTTCTGGTGATGGTATGCCATGTGCTGCATTCCCATGGCATTTGTGATGGGTTTATTTATGAGTAATTTTTAACACTGATATTTGTTAATATCTTGATTAAATAAAAGATTTGTTGCTGACGTAGCAACCGGCAGCTAACTTACTAGCTTCTGCATATTCCACACACCCTGTTCCCCAGCGTGTTTTGTTTAGCCGTGACCTATGTGCGCGTAAGATTTCTGTTAGCCGTGATCGTACTGTCGTCGTTTTGTTCTTGCTTGATTTTTGATTTTAGATTTTTTCGATTTTTGTTTGTTTGCTCGATAGATTCTTTTGAAAAACTGGTAAAATGGTGGAAGAGGAGTTATTATCTGCGGGTATTTACTTGATCGTCTTGTTTGTAATCGCGTGATAAAAATATGAAAATTTTTTGTTTTCAGGCGAAGAAAACGAGGAAGAAACAGAAGATGCGGAAGCAGAAGGGCAACGAAAAGTATGAGACCTTAGTTTTAAAGGCATTCTATAGCATGGTCACTGAAAAATATTGAAAGTAATATTTTTGATTGAGCTTTTCATGTTTAAGCAAGAAAAGAACAGGGCTCGAGGAAATGGAAAAATATCGGAGAAAATCGCAATATTTAGCAGGGAAAATAAACGCGCAACTAGCACTTACTGTTGTGTTTTAGCTTGCACTACGGATGTTTATTTTTTGTAGGTGAAATATCAGAAAAAGAAAAACAAGAAGAAGCGCGCGAAAGAGCGAAAACGAGCTGAGCGCCTGCGATCAGTGAATGGCAATCGGGCATCGACGGAAGTAAACGAGGCTGTTACGGTTGAGGACGACGATGAGAAGGACCAGGAGTTGGAAGATGTGGAAGTTGAGTAAGTGATGATTAACTTAAATTATCGGTCCAACAGTCGTATCGGATCGGTTGCCTCCTCCCTGCCTAGCCCATTCTCAAAGGTTTGAATAGCCATGAAAGAATGGGACTGTCGTTTTTCAAGTGCGACTTGTATCAAATATAGAAAGAAAAAGCACAGACAAGAACTTGCTTTAGGTACGTAGCGGAAGGACCAGACGCGTCAGACCCGTTGTTCAATTATTTTTCGAAAGTTTTTGACGCATTTAAGGTAAGTCTGTATTTTAATGAGAATGACAGGCTTTTATCAACTGCGATTTTTTTAGATCACTGATTCTGACTCGAGTAAAGTCAAACGAGAACCTACCGATTCAGCGTACGGAGATGGTGGCGATACATCTGATATGCCAAAAATGGCACCGAAAGCTGCCATCGTCGAAAGGATTATTCAAGAGGAAGAGGAAGCGAAACGAGAAAAAATGAAAGAAGAAGCGGAGAAACCAAAACTTTCTAAAAGAAAGATGCGTATTATGATGAGGCCTACGATCGCCGATTTGAAAGCGGTAAGCTTGAGATTTTTCGAAAAAAAGGCGTTTTTGAAAAATTGTTCGGTTTCAGAGCACTAATCGTCCCGACGTGGTGGAATGGCACGATGTGACGGCCAAGGATCCGAAGCTATTGGTCCATCTGAAATCCATACGTAATACGGTGCCAGTCCCGCGTCATTGGTGTTTTAAGCGGAAATATTTGGCTGGAAAACGTGGCTTTGAAAAGCCGCCATTTAATTTACCTGATTTTATTAAAAGAACTGGAATCATGGAAATGAGGCAGGCTTTGCAAGAAAAGGTGAGTCAAGGGAATTGCGTTAAAAAATAATAAACTAAGCTTTTTGGCGTTCAGGAAGATCAAAAGACCATGAAAACGAAGATGAGAGAAAAGGTTCGACCGAAGATGGGAAAAATCGATATCGATTATCAAAAATTGCATGATGCATTTTTTCGATGGCAAACGAAACCGCGTATGTCCATAGTAGGCGATCTCTATTACGAGGTACGTCGGTCTGCTGGGAATTGTCAGCTAGTAGGTAATAGAAGCCATTCTGTTTCAGGGAAAGGAGCTGGAGACAAAAATGAGAGATAAGAAACCAGGTGAATTATCGGACGACTTACGCATAGCGTTGGGTATGCCAATAGGACCGGTAATGAATCTTTTTTGTTGTAGTCAATTCTTTTTCTAATTCTATTCCTTTTTAAGAACGCGCATCGATTCCCACCGCCGTGGTTGATCGCTATGCAACGGTATGGTCCGCCTCCCAGTTATCCAAATTTGAAAGTCCCTGGTTTGAATGCTCCTATTCCGGATGGGTGTTCATTCGGATACCACGCTGGTGGATGGGGAAAACCACCTGTGGACGAGACTGGGCGTCCGCTGTACGGCGACGTATTCGGAACTGAGGCACCAGCTCAGCCGGTTAGTGCAATGAGTATGGCAGGAAATATATGATTTGATGATTTCCTCATTTCAGTCATCGCAAGACGACGAGGACGTGGAGAAGCGTCCATGGGGCGAGTTGGAAAGCGAAGAATCGGAGGAGGAAGAAGAGGAAGAGGAAGGACCGGGTGCTGCCGAACCTGAAGATGAGACTGGCTTGGTAACACCGGCTGAAGGATTGATTACGCCCAGTGGGATATCGTCAGGAATACCGACTGGTGTCGAGACGCCGGACAGCATCGAACTTCGGAAGAAGAAGTTGATCGAAGAAGGGTAAGAAAAGATATTTGATTGTATTGCGTTTGGGTAATGTTCTGAATTCCTTTTTAGGGGCGATACTCCGGCTCAGTTGTACACGGTCATACCAGAACGTCGTGTGGATCGTTTTGGCGGCCAGATGATGGGCTCGACGCACGTGTATGATTTGACCTCGTCGGCGAGTGCGGCAAAGAAAGGAGGAGCTCATGAAGCTGGAGTCGACGTATCGTTGAATCCTGAAGAGCTAGATAACCTGACCGACGTGAGTGGACTTCAACAAAAGTATCAAGAAGGAAAACAGCAGCAGCTGCAAAATGCGAACGATTTCTCCGATTTAGTCGTCGAGCACGCTGCTAAGCAGACGGTGAGTTGGGTTTATGGGGGGATGAAGGACTATTGAAATATTCGCAGCTTTTTAGAGAAAACGAAAGGCGCAAGAGACGAAAAAAGCGCAGCAGTCGGGTACGCAATCGTCGTCGAAGAAATACAAGGAATTCAAATTTTGAATTAGAATATTTCGTATGGACTTTTTGTGGTTTTGGAGTTGAATGTAATGATAATGTGGGTGTTGATTTTTTTGAATATGCCCTTTCATTGTTATAAAAAAACTGGCATTGTTTGTATGTATGGGAAATGGTTTTTTTGAACTCTCGCTCAATTGTTGCCTGCGCATCAACTGCCTATGACAAGAGGACTGTTCTATGGGGTAAGAAAACGTGCGGGCGGCTGGCCAAATGGCTGCTGCGCATCAAAATAAAAGCCGGGCTGCCCGTAGAAGGCAGTCCTACTGTTTTCCGATGCGTCAGGCAATTATGTACTGTATGTGCATGTATTGATGAGAAGACAAAGAGGTGTGGAAGTGGCGGTGTGACGCGACGGCGCGAGTGATTGTTCTTTGCGAAGGTCCGTCGCCGTTGCGAGGTGGCGATTGATCGATTACGACGAGAAGGTGTTCTCGGGCATTTTTCTATAAAACGATCGAAATTGTTGAACGACACATTATTGACTGAACTGTGGGGGATCGATCAGCTAGCCATCCAGCTTTGCAGCTTAATCGATGATGGCCGGGAATGTCAGCTTGGACGACATCGATCTCAATGCGCTTAGAGTAAGTTTAGTGTCGAAGGTGGTTGGTGGAACGGGTTCAGGGAAGTCGCCTTCTAGGATCCTGCTGGCATTTTCGAACTGATCGAGGTAGTTGGAAATGGAACATACGGCCAAGTTTATAAGGTACGTTGTAGCGCTGTTTTCAGACGGATGCTCGAGCGCCTGCTCAGGATTCCTTTGCTGTCTGCGATAAGTGATGTCTTATCACGTATACATGCATAATCTGGCCCACTCGTTGGAATGTTATGAACGGATTATCGAGGTACTTAGTTAAAAAATTTAGGGCACTCAGGGGCGTTTCTATAATCGTATGAATGATAAAGCAGACGGTGCTGTGCCGCGTTTTTGTGTTGAGCAGACACGAAGGGCACGCATTTGCGTTTTTCCTTGCTGTTGTCTTTCGATATGACGGTTACCGTTGATGATGCGTGGTGCCAGTCGGCGATACCTGGATTGCGCCATCATGCAGTAACGGGTCTTTTTGATGACTGCCAATCGTTGGTGATGATTCGGTTAGATGGAGAGAGCGTTTTTGCAAGTGAAAGTTCACTCATGGGAGCGTGTACATAGTTTATAGGATGGCCAAAATAGACGAGACCCTGGCATTCGTGTTTGTAGATGAATAGATTTATTTGGCGTTTCGCGACCTCTCGGTCTGACTAGGTCCGCCCTAGAAGTTTTGTTCTTGGATGAGAGTATGACAACTCTTCACGTGGATATTGTTTGTCCACTATTGCTGCCTTGCCTTCATTTCGAGTGTGTTGCAATACTCTACTCGATGCTGGTCGACTATTTGTGTGTGTGAGTAGGAAAGGCAGGTTTTTCTAAATGAATCCGCCGACCGAGGTTTCGTTTTCGACCAAAAATCATTTGGATCGCGTGACTTTAGAGTAATACATCCGAGGACTTCGTCTGTTCCTGCCTATAGTCTATGAGTGTTAGAGTGCAGTGAAGCAAACGAAGCGAAACTATCGAGCTCTTTGCTTAACGATTTCATCTCGTCAGTATCGGCACAAACCACAAGAATGTCCGTTTTACCATGAAAGGACACGTAGGCGAAAGTTCGTCGTCATCTGAACAGTCCAAAGGGCATACGATCGCTGGTTCAGATGTCTTATTGGTCATGACACGCGTACGCCACTAGTTCTGCCTTACTTTAGTTTATTTCGAATAAAAAACGACTGAAATGCAATAAAAAAACTAGTTTTCTGTTACTAGATTTATGGTTTGCATTTGTAAAATCGGTCTTTCTTTTTTTTCTTTTCCACCCACATCTGACTGAGTCGATTGAATTCGATCAAGGCACAAGTGCCAAGAAGCAAAGCAAGCGTGGGAAACTGGTGTCGGCTTACATAAATTGAGCTTTTAGCCTTTGTCGTTTTTGTTGGCGGCTTTGTTTTAGTTTGACAATCTTTTCTGCTTCTTGTTATCGTCTGAGCAATCAAAAAAGCAAAGGCTGGACATTTTTTGATGAAGGAAGATAAAAGCGGCGTTTTCGCTCCCACATGTTTATCTATTGGTAAGATGGTAGTAATCCCAAATGCGCCAGCACATTTAGTCACGAGTGACCTTGATAAGAAATAGACGCTGACGATTGTGGGCGTGTTTTTTAGACGCCTTTTAAGGATGACGAAAAAATCTAGCAATAACCACGTGGTTTTTGTGCGGCATTTGTTTACTGTTGATTCGTCACTTTGCGAATATTTCGTGTGCACTTGTTCAAACAGGTACCGTACCAGCTGGGCAGGTTGATACGACATGGTAGGCCGAACAGTCCTTGTCTGAGGCCTAGGTTTTTTCTTTAAAAAAGTTGCTGATTTTATCTCGTCGATGTTATATGGGCTGGAGTACACTCGGTAAATATATGAGCGCCTTGTGTGCACGAATCAGTGAACAGACGGTGGGTGCAGTCAGTCAGGGATAGGTACATGTATCGGCACCTGTTATTCGTTCAATGCCACTTTGAGCCCCGAAATAGCTTTGTTGGGGATTGAGAGTTTGGTTGTGGTAAAAGGAAAAAGAGCTCAAGCTGCCTTACCAATTACTATGCATTTCGAGAGAGATAGAGGTGGGGGAATGCGATCGTAGGGTAGGCGAGATTACATGGCCAGGTTGGTCTTGTTGACGGGAGTGTGCATACGGGTGAGGCCACTTTGCGCCTTATTCCAAGTACTTGAGAAAACGTAGTCGTATTAGTTTTGTGTGTAGCAAGTATAGTGTACAAGGGTAAAGAATTTTGGGATTGAAAAACGAGATGTATAACGTAGAGGGAATGTAGAAAGTAATCTACATACGAGTACTTTACTTTTCCAATGCGCAAGTTTTGATATGTCGAGAATTTTAGAGGACTAGATTGGATGAAAAAGAGGCGTATGGAGAGATGTGTTTGGCTGTGAGGGCTAGGATGTATTTATGGAAACTGGTGGCACCAATATTACATTGGTCGGGTCAATCGATAGCGAATGGTGAGCATTGTTGGAACAGCTGAGCCCATCGGCTGCTATTGTTGGTAGATATGTGGGTAATGCGGTTAGTAGCCAAGCCGCTCCTCCCTATGTAATAAGGTAGGAGAGTCAATATAGTCTTCGTAACGAAAAGGAAAAAGGCAGTCTTGGGGGGGGGGGGTGAGAAGGGGGAGGCCTGTTGCTTTTATTGGTGGGCGGTTGACAGAGAGCCGGGAGATGTGTTTTCGTTTGGCTGCCAGCTGCCGTCGTGTGTGGATTGGTGTTTGGTTCGTCAGTCGTCTGCGAGGCAGTAGACACTATCGATGCAGGGATAAATGCATATATTATTTAATGTAATACACGGGGACTGGGGGGGGGGGGAAGAGGAGCAACTGGGCGTGCGAATGAAATGTTGGGACGTGTAAAAGGCCGTTCTGTCCACTTTTGTGAGTATGAAAAACGAAAGGTTGATGGGCGCCGTCGGTGGCTGCTGGCGGCCTACACGACGAGGAACGGGTGGCCAACACCAGCGGATGGTTGATTCGCAAATAACAAACGGCCCGTTCTCCTATCAGGCCCCTATGCGCATGGGTGGGAGTGGCTTGTTGCTTGAAAAGCAGTAGACGAGTGGAAACAAATTTGCAAGAAAAAGTCTCTTAGTTGAGGCGAAATGAGTTTTAGTTAAAGCACTTCCGGTTAAAGGAATGGACTAGGCGTCGATACAAGAAAAACCTAGCAAGCTGCGCACATGGCATGGTTGGAGGGAGGGACGAGTTGGATCAATAATTGTGTTGATTTAAGCTAGTTTTGTCGAGTAGTAATGATTTTTACTTTACGTTTAGGGCCGACATGTCAAAACAGGTCAATTAGCCGCCATTAAGATTATGAACATCAATGAGGTGAGAGAAGCGAGGAGTGTGCTATTTATATCTTTTATTACAATGGGTGAAAGTTTTATGGTCTTTTTATAGGATGAAGAGGAAGAGATTAAATTGGAGATCAATGTGCTCAAAAAAGTAATTGACGTGTTTTATGATTATGTAGAACAGAACAGGTTTATATGAGTTGTAATTTTTAGTATTCTCATCATCGAAACATTGCCACTTATTATGGTGCATTCATAAAGAAATTGCCGTCCTCGACGGGCAAAGGCGACCAGTTATGGTTGGTGATGGAGTATTGCGGCGCAGGCTCAATTACAGATTTGGTCAAATGTAAGCGAAGTTTAGGAATTTTAAAGAGTTTGAAAAAGAATTTCGTGGTTTAGCGACGAAAGGAGCGTGTTTGAAAGAAGAATGGATAGCTTATGTATGCCGGGAAATTTTGCGCGTAAGTTTGGTGCAGTTATGCGGGTTGGGTTTTGGTTTCAAGGAATTTAGAAGAGAAATGGTATTAAAAACATTAGCCCTGATCAGGAATCGAATAGCGTTCGTTCGGGATCATTATTTTCGGGATCGGTATCGGAATCGGGACTCGCTCAATCCCGACCGGGATCGGGATCGGGATTTTGTAAAGAGAGCGCTTTTCATTGGCTATAGATGACCTACAACCCACCCTGAGTAGCCAGCAAAAAAAGCCACAGATTCCCTTTCGCTGGATAATTTTTAGTGCAGTATTTATCATTGCATTAAACATCAGGCAAGCGAAGAATCAGTTACAAATTAGCAAACAAATCCCCTCCTTCTCCTCTATCAATTCGATCATCCGCCAAGGTCTCTATATTTCCCCTTCTGAAATATTTTGATGGCCATGACCATCTGAGTCAGTGTCAAGCAGAATGTCGCCAGCTTCTGCAGCAGGCCCACCATCTAATTATGGCAAATGCGGGCTGTTACTATATCCAACTGGGCGCAAATCGTACATCAGAAAAAGTAGGACTTGTGCATTTTATGGGAGTAATTTCATCCGATCATGCCATTATCACCCCTACAGCTTGTTTCCCATACATCAGCCCCATTCCCTGTTGCAATAAAAACATTCTAACTCCACAGTATTCAGTCCCGACCCCTTCACTTTTTATAGGGATCGGGTTCGGGAGGGGCAATCCCGACCGGGATCCCGAACGAACGCTAGAATCGAACCCGAGACCCAGTGTAATATGTGAGATTTGCAATGTTTCAGGGTTTGGCTCATTTGCACGCCAATAAAGTGATTCATCGTGATATAAAAGGCCAAAACGTTTTGCTGACGGACAATGCCGAAGTGAAATTGGTCGATTTTGGAGTTAGTGCACAGTTGGATCGCACGGTGGGAAGGAGGAATACGTTCATCGGGACGCCGTATTGGTAAGTACGGTAGCTGATTATGAATTGTGTGCAGAAGTATAAACAAAGGCGGGGTTTTAGGATGGCGCCGGAAGTGATCGCTTGTGATGAAAATCCGGATGCAACTTACGATTCGAGGAGCGATTTGTGGTCATTGGGAATTACGTCGTTGGAAATGGCCGAAGGGCAACCGCCTTTGTGCGATATGCATCCAATGCGAGCATTATTCTTAATACCAAGGAATCCGCCGCCGCGTTTGAAAAATCCTAAAAAATGGTATTGTAAATGTTTGAATGACAAAGATTTTTGTGGGAAATTTTTAACGGTGGTACGTTTTTAGGTCCAAAAAATTGCATTCATTTGTGGAAACGGTGCTAGTGAAAGATTACCATCAACGGCCGTATACGGAACAATTACTCAGGCATCCGTTTATCAGGGATCAACCAACGGAACGACAAGTTCGTATTGCTATAAAGGACCATATTGATCGTCATAGACGATTGGTCCGAGGCAAAGGTGAGTGATTTGAAGATATTTGCGATTCGGCGAGGTTTTGCAGGATAAAAAGTTGATTTTCAGATGAAACAGAATATGAGTACAGTGGAAGCGACGATGATGACGAGAACAGCATGCCTACGCCGAAGATACCCGATCTGGGACTGGAAGGCGAAGCGAGCTCGATGGTTATGCCCATGCAAGACGATAACACGTTGCGGAAACATTTTCTAAAATTGCAAGAAGGCGGACGTTCGGTTTTCGAATCTGCTGCTCAGCAACAGGCAGTCAAACGACAAGCTCAACCACCGAATGGACCTCCGCCCGCAAAACATACACCGTCACCGGCCAGATCTAATAATTATCATCACCAGCAGCAGGCGGCACGAGGACAGGAGTTCGCATCGCCCTTAGATAATCGACATCGGAATTATCCTCAGCAACATTCGTCCGCTGTGCAAGCCAACTCGAAATCGCCAGGTGGGGTGATGGAATTTGTTCAACGAGGAAGTCCGAGGCAGAGTGGTCATTTTCATCCGTCAAAATCATCGGCGATTTCTCAAGGATTCCCGCCTCAAATGCAGCACGTGTCGCCGTCTTCCGCGTTGGGGGGTATGTGTGGATGCGAGGACCAATGTGCTGTATGACTGGTATAAGATGTATTTGATTTTCAGATTCGCGACATCAGCGACCGTCGCCTCAAATGTCTTCGGCTGGTGGCGGACAGTTGATAAAAGACCATCATCATCGTCGTTCGGATAGGCCACGCTCGCAGCATCATCAACCGTCGCCGCATAGGGGGCAGCAAAGTGGACTGGCGCCTGGTCACCATCAGCAGCAACGCATACCGCCCGTACCATCGGTCCAACCTTTGAGTGCATTGCAACAGCATCCGCAACAAAGGAAACACTCGGCTCCTGTTGTTTTGAATGGCAAGCCCGAGGTAGGTTTAATGGAATTGGATGGTTCTTTGGTTGATCAACAGGCGGTTCTGTTGTAGGATTTGGACCTGTTGGCTGCGGAGTTATCTCAAATGGGCGCATTATCAAAGGCCGTCCCAAATGCACAATCTGTGACTAATCATTTGCCGACAACGGCTTCGAATACGCCTTTATCGACTTCAGCGCCAGCAGTTCCGTCCTCACCGCCTCCTGTGCCGCCTCCAAGAGACGCCAGTATGGTGTCGCCGAGTAGTCTGCAGTCGTCAGCTTCCCAGTCGCAGCAACATCATCACCATCACCATCATGCCTATTATCCGTCGCAGCAACAGCAACAACAGCATTTTCATCCAGCGCCGCTGAGTTCGAAAACTACACAAAGTGGAAATATGCGTGAGACTACTTTCAGTGGGTCCACGTCTACTGTCGATTCAGATACGGAAGATTCAAGTGTGGCAACTGCCAATCAGCAGAACTCTGGCCGACATGATGGAACACTTGTGGCTGCTTCGAGAGGGTAAGTCGTGTTCTTTACTTTGACCGGCGCATTTTTTTGCTTCAGCAAGGTTTTTATGTGCTGCAGACCCGTCAAAGAATACAATGATGACACGTTGCGTGGCAATGGTGTTATACCCGAAGCGCCAAACAAGCCGTTGCCACCCACTCCGGAGCATCCGCTTTCACCGACTGCGTCATCACCTGGCGATGACGGGACTTTGGTGGCTGCATCGAGTGGCCCAACGCAGGGACAAGGACAGCAAAGGAGGAGACAACGGTCGTCGTCGACTCGGTTACCCGGGGAAAGTACGAATGGAGTGGGCAGCAGTTTCAATGACAATGATAGACGTCGATCGAAAGATTTAGAAGCGGCGGCTATTCGAAAACAGCAGCAGAATAGGCAGTCTTTGCAACAGCATCAGCATCCCCCAATAACGGTATGTTCCATGTGTTTTCTCCCCGAATCTGTAAATTATTATATAGGCCGTTGGTTTGTTCTTTTTAGAGCCCGGAATCGTTCAACGATGATGACAGTTCCGAAGGCGAGGAGTCGCCTAAAATAATGGCGGGCAGTAATTTATCAAGCAAACATACGCCGTCTCCGTTCACGCCTTCGCCGTCGTCGTCTTCATCGGCGGTCGCTCCGAAATTGTCCTTGCATCACAACGAGTCGGCACCGGCGATCGTGGGCGGTACCAGCCACGACAATGGAACTGTGGAACGGCGCCCCGCTGGCAGCAGTAGTCAATTGACATCGCCGGCATCTGGATCCCTTCATGGACAACAGTCTCAGCCGCCGCAGCATAGCCGTTCATCAGGTGTCTTGCCAGATTTATTGCCGCAAACCAGGACTCCGCCCCAGGAAAGAAATCATATTGGAGATGAGGTATGTGAAAGGAGGATGAATACGGGCCCTTTTATAAGCTTGCCTACTTCGGCTAGGTTTGGTTTCTGAATTGGGTAAGGAGACAATGTGTGAGCGGTGGCTTTGTAACGTGGTGACAGCGAAGTCGTGGTTGAGATGCACAATCTGACTAGTAGTGTTTTTTATGTGGATCTGTTGGAGTGGAGCTACTATTGTGTATAGTTCATGTGGTTTGTGGGGTTAGCTGTTTCATGGGTGCATGCTGGAAGGATGGTGGGCCCGTATCTACAATCGTCCCTGTCGCAAGGCAGTCACGACGAGAAGTGCTTGCCTCCCGAAATTTTTAGCGGTTAGTGACCGATGTTGACTACAGTTTTGTAGAGAACACTGTGCTCTCACAGCTATAGTTTATATTTTTAGTTGCTTTTTTTAGGTTTTCACAGAAAGTTTTATTGATTTTTTGATGCAAGCAGAAAACTCTACAGTAGTCGAAAATTGGAGATGCAAACAAAGGCCATCTGGGCACTTTCTGAAGCTGTTGCCAGAATTAACCTTGTTTTTGCTAAAAATTTCGAGAAAAAAGCTCTTTCCTTTTGTGGAACGGGCGATTGCGGATACGGTCCCTGGAACTGTAGAATGAGTTGTGATTATGCAGTATAGTCAGATAAGTTAGAAAGAACGTGTTCGTTGTTTCAGTATGGTGCCAGTGGGGAGACGCCTCCGAGGGCGTTACGAAACAAGGAGAAATCGTTTGTTGCTTTCGGCTTTGGCTCTGGATCGGGAAGCGGAACAGTGGAACGGCCGGGGCGGTCTAGTCGAGATACGTCGCAGGTGAGCGGAGGATTTGAAGTGGTTGGGGACACGTTGCGAATGAGTTGCTTGCAGGTTAATATTAATGTCAATCCAACAAATACGCACGTTGAATCGGACGCGCCTGAAATCAGGAAGTACAAAAAGAAATTTTCGAGCGAGATTTTATGCGCCGCTTTGTGGGGCGTTAATTTGTTGATTGGAACGGATAGCGGACTGATGCTGCTTGACAGAAGCGGCCAAGGAAAGGGTACGGTGATTCTTATGCGGGTTTGATTTGGTTCGTTTTTGTATGAAATGTGAGGGTCGATTTATACTTTCATGGGGTAGCTGACGATCCTTGCTGTGTTGTGTGCTTAATGGAGGGGCTACAGTATCATAGTTCCGATCGCACAGTCGTCAGACGCGCCTGCTGGGTGTGTTAATCGACCCTGATGTTGTAGGGTTCATACAAGGTCAGGGAAAAGTAATTGAATCCGAGAAGTGTCTGCAAAATCAGGGAAAGTCATTTTCCGCTCCTTGTATGAACCCAGTGTTGGAGTATTGTAGCAATTACCAGACCACGCCAGAGGGCATGGAATTTGATCGTGTTCGCCTCGGTTTCAGTGTACCAGCTGATCAATAGACGTCGATTCGATCAGATGGCTGTTCTGGAGGGGCAGAATATCTTGGTAACGATTAGTGGCAAGAAAGGACGTATTCGAGTTTATTACTTGTCCTGGTTGAAGCAGAAGATCCTAAGAAGTGAAGGGGTAAGGTGGAAAGATGTTCCAGGAGAATAGTGTGGTCAGATTTTAGTTTGGATTGGTTTAGATCGAGAAAAGGAATGGATGGGTGAATGTGGGCGATTTGCAAGGCGCCATACATTTCAAGATTGTCAAGTACGAAAGGATAAAATTTCTCGTCGTGGGTTTGGAGAACTCGATAGAGATTTATGCGTGGGCGCCAAAACCTTATCATAAATTCATGGCTTTCAAGGTATGCGTTTGTTTTTCTCGTTGAGTCGGGTTTTATGACCTCGAGTGAGGGGTTTTTCAGTCGTTTGGTCAATTGACCCATCAGCCTCTGGTGGTCGACTTGACAGTGGAGGAGAATGCTCGGCTAAAGGTGCTGTACGGGTCAGCGGAAGGCTTTCACGCGATCGACTTGGACTCGGCATCGATTTATGATGTTTACGTTCCCAGCCACGTGAGTTGCATATGAGGCTATGTTGTGTGCTATAGTACACTGTTACCCTTTGCAGGTGCAAGGTGCAATAACGCCGCATTGCGTAGTCATATTGCAGAATAGTAACGGCATGCAACTGCTGCTGTGCTATGACAGTAAGTGGGGGGATTATGCGCGGTGGTCATCATTAAGTGACGTTGTTTTAGACGAAGGCGTTTACGTGAATACTTACGGGAAGGTGACGAAGAACGTGGTGCTGCAGTGGGGAGAAATGCCCACGTCTGTTGGTGAGTCCTGGCCATGGAGTAGTTGGTAGGGAGGTAACACGGGTTTCGTGTTGTAGCTTACATATCTACCGGTCAGATCATGGGCTGGGGTAACAAAGCTATCGAAATTCGATCTGTGGAGACTGGCCATTTGGACGGAGTGTTCATGCACAAGAAGGCGCAGAAGTTGAAATTCTTGTGCGAACGCAATGATAAGGTGGGCTCATTGATTTTACTGTTTGCCAAATGCTGTAACGCGGTCTGGGGTTTCAGGCAATGGGAGGGGGATAGTGCATAGATAAATGTGGCTGACGTGTTTCTGCTTCAGGTTTTCTTTTCATCGGCGAAAGGAGGTGGTTCGTCTCAAATTTATTTTATGACCTTGAACAAACCCGGCTTGCAAAATTGGTAGAGATGGAATGGAGCTGAGATGGCAGTTGGTCGCTGTGGATGGTAACGTTAAGAAAGGCGGTGGGGAAGAGCGAGTGTTCTTCCGTCATATGCTGCCATATGACTGCCGAGCCTGGAATGTACAGCTGATGATTTGGGGAGAATGTAATTATGGTGCCCTATTTGTTGGTGGATGATGATCAGTATGAGCAATCAGTGCAAGAATTTTTTGTGAACTTTAAAAATCTGACACTCCGAAGCTTATACTTTTTTACTTTTGCTTTCACACATGCTTTTCATGTGCAATTTGCAATCGTAGGTTTTATTATTGCTATAAAATTGTATAGCGCTGTATTTGAAGGCGCTGGTTGTGCGCTTGAATATGTTCTGTCTTGTGGCATTAATAGGAGTCGATTGCTGTTTTCTGGTTTGTTGAGTGGTTTTTTGGTAGACTCGTTTTTCTTGCCTGTGCGAGCAATGGACGAAATGAGCGCAGGTTTTTCTCAAGTGCATTGAGAAGAAATGTTGGTGCGTACTGTTCTTCTTTCCATTTAGCTATGATGTTGGTAATGTTTTCCTGAATGTGTGATTGGCGAAACAATGAGGTGGATGTGACCTGCTGCTGTTCTGAGGCGAACAATGGGGTGTGAGCAGGAAGTCAGTGATCTTGGTGCTTCAATGACCTTCGCGATATCATTATAGCGCTGTCTGCTGCTAGCGGGAAGAAGCTGTAATGTGCGTTACAGCGCGGAGTTTTGTAATTTTGGGGTGGTTTTATTCAGTGTTGCCAACTTCGCCGGAAACCGGCGACATCGCCGGTTTTTGACCCTGTCGCCGGTTTTTCGCCGGTCGGGTACCTTCGCCGGTTCCGTTCGCCGGTCAGCCTCAATATCGCCGGTTTTGTCGCCGGTTCTGGAAGCTTCCCTCTCCAGCACTACAGTGTGTGAACTTTGGCATTGACCGCCAGCTTTGATGTTGACGCATTCTCTTTTTTTGTGCCAAGTACGGACATATCATTTAAACCCAGTCCACAAGCTTGCTGTGTATCTCCTTTCTCCTCTTCTCACCCTTTTTTTTGCGTCAAAATTTGGAAACGCTTATCTAGTAATTTTTATTTCGTTTCGAACTTTCTGGGCAGTACGTCGTTAGATGTCCTGCAGCCCCATCACTTTAGGTTATTATACCTACTGGCTAAGTCATGCCTGAGCATTTCGTCCATTCTCTTGGATAATTTGCAAAAATACGGCTCATACAAGGTTGGAACACTTTTCAAGGGAATTTCCTATTTTCCCCGTAAAACTCAGGGAAAATGGTAGGTTCAGAGCCAAATTTACAAGAAACTGAGAGGCTGCATTTTAAGGCTTAAAGTTTGGCGTCTTTACAATATGAAGTGGTGTAAAGGATTGGTATCGCTTCATCATTTCATCCAAATTCAAATTATTTTCCAACGGCTTCATCTGTAAATGTCATGATTAGGAGATGTAACCAGTTAAAAATTCTTCTACCAAGTCTAGGTCAGGGTAAAAATGTAAGGGGAAAGATCGGATTATTGTCTCAAAAACCTGGGAAAATCAGGGAAAATCATTCCCCAATAGTTTGAACCCTGAAGAAGACGAGTTTGCCATCAAAAAACTCCTAGGTCGCTTTTAGGAAAATATATACGATCATAAGAGAAGATAGAAGAGTTGGTCGTTGACGGAGACAGTTTTAAAATTTGGGAAAGAATTCATGATTACAGTGCTTGTTGAAACAGTCCTATTGGAAGTGGCAGCAGAAGGCGATTTTTGTTTTTCGTTAATGCGAAATGCACGAGTTGCTGATGTGAAGTAAAAGTATACAAAGTAGCACTGTGTTTTGATGCATTTTATAAACCCCGGTTTTCTGTCGCCGGTCACTTATTTTGTCGCCGGTTTTTCGCCGGTTTTTATCTCAGCTTTCGCCGGTCGTGTTGTTTCAGGTTGGCAACACTGGTTTTATTTGAGGAAGTGGAAAATATGAGTCGAAGAGCTTTCTTCATTATTTGTTTTGTTAGATTAGGCTTGATCACCTGTGATCAATCATCCGATTCCAGACCCGATCATACGATCGATTATTGTCAAAATCCAGAAACGCAATCTCAGCGTCGATTATTGGATGTGATCGATGTGTGTAGTACTGAATCGACCGATTGTGCGGCATTGGCCGATTGCCTGTCGGAGAGTGTGGTAAAGATCTCGGAGGAGAATATGGTCACTTGTCGAAAGGCGGCTTCGGAAGGTGACAAGGCGGGCACCGGATTTCGTCCGTGCTCTGTAGCGGCTACCGCTTACGTAATTTTGGAACAGATACGTCGATTATTAGTGGAAGATACAATTTACAGGAACTGTTCTCAGGTGAAACGATTGTTTGACCGTTCTGTGAGAGAGTGTGGAGGCGATGAGGGGGTCAAGTATTTGGAGATGGTAGAAAAGAGCAGCATGGACGATATGATTGTGGAAGAAATTTTAGCAAAATTTTTAGTGCGAATTGGGAAGAAAATGCAAACTTACGAATCTGTACGCGAGGATATCGCCGAATTGGAACGAAGTAAGCACATGAAAGCTCTGGGGGCCATGTGCGTCTCGTTCGCCTTGCCTGGCTTATTGGGTTTGTGCGAGGCGGCTCATTTCAGGACTGGACTAGTTTTACAAATTTTGGCCTTGTTTATCATCGGAATTTATCAATTCAGTCGATACGGCGGATATTGGGCCTTCGTGGGGGTGGGATCGTGCTTGTTAATTATGACTGTGCAAATGGGGTTGATGATATTAATTAGGAAGAGATTGTTTGGGGAAGAGAACAAGGGAGTGAAAGCGGAGTAAAACTTTTTTCTATTGTGTAGAAGAAAATGTTTGGTTCAATAAGTAGTGATTGAGTGATGATTATTTATTGTACAGGCAAATTGTAAACTTGTCGAATGTTGATTGCTTCATTAAATAAGAATGGATACTTTGTCTTGGCAACATGCAATCAAGTGTCAATTTTACCTTTGATAGAGAATGTGGGCCAGTCGTCTGGTCCCCGACTGGTTTTCACCGTCGCTCACCCTCTTTCCAGGGGCAGGGCTCGACGCTGGCCGAGCCTGGTAAACTGATCGTGTCCCAAGCTTGTTCAGTCTTGTTTTTGGGACTCGCATGGGCTGATGTGTCAGTGCGCTATCTATATACGTCGTCCCGATCACATTCGTGCGTCGGCTTTTGGGAAACTAGCTCCCTGCGCTGATTATTTTTATGGTTCATTTCGCCAAGTCCCGCGTGGCAGGATATTGATTGCGATTCCATTTTCCGGTCACATTTTAGGAACCTTTGCTTCGCCGATTTGAGAATGCCTTTCGAATCGCCGAATCTCGTGCGAGATCTGTTCTCGCGGCTCACTCCTTTCGTTGTGCCTTCGCGCCAAGGATCCACGTCTGTTCCGATGGCAGGGCCCGATGCAGCGCTGGCCACGCGAGTTGCTAGGTCTGTGATGCCTCCCCCCTCGAGTCTAAGCCCACCGCGATACGCAGCACTCGATGCAGCACTGGCGACAGACAGGAGCGAGGCGCATCGCTGTGCCCCCACTGACCTGCATCACCCAATTCTGCCTCGCTTCGAATACGCATGCCACTGAAGGAAGCCCCTTGGATGGTTCCCGCAGCCATGGATTGCACGCTTTCTGTACACCAGGTCTCTCACGGGTCACCGCAACCCCACTACGCTCGAACCCTTGCAATTTCCTTCTGAACACTTGCTCCTGTTGTCGTGGGGTGAGTTTAGTTCATTCATCGATCTGGCAGCATTACGAGAGTTTTGGCTATCGCCTAATCGCGCCACAAGGCATCAGAGTTCCCGCACCAGCTCTCCAGGAATGCATTCTGTGCTATGTACTGTATGTGGGCGAGAAATTCATGCGCTCGCATGGCCGATTACCGTTGCAGCGAGAGCTGTCCAAAACGATCATGTGCTTGCCAAACCCGCAATCGGACTTCGTTTGGCATCCAAATGATTTATGTATGCACCGGTTCTGCGTGACCACAATTTCCCCACAAAACGCAATGCCCAGAGATGTTTATACGCAAAACCACGGTTCTCCGCCAGGGCCAGAGAATTTGGGCGGAGGATGCATATGGCGCATGACATCGTCACGTAAGCCCGCACACACTACGATGACCAGCGGACGCTGGTGACCAGACGTCGATCAAGAGCCGAACACATCGAACCATAAAAGGTCCCCGCTACCTGCACGCCAGAACGATATCGCATCGAACAAGTTCTTATCAGCGTCGCCGGCGACGACGTTTTGACCATTCCCATTCCGCTTTACTGCGAATCTTCTAGACTGTTCTATTCTTGTCTATAGTTCTCTATCTTATGTCCCACACCTTTTCTGGAAACGCAATGACGCATCATAAAAAGCACTGAGTACCTGCGTACACTGTACCTAGGTATGTGCGAATCATCCACAGGGGACATCAAAAGTCCAGGAGGCACAACACTTCTACAGTCCCACTGCTCCGTCCTTGTACTGTACACTGTCCAATGCAAAGGGATCGGTCATAATTAACTTAATGGGATTGTATTTTCTGCCCTTCTTATTGCCCGCCATGCACCTGCACTGTGAGAACAAGATTAAGTTCATGGGACAGTGCACAATGTTCATAATACCATTTACTGATGGCAGGTGCAGTGCACAGGTAACCAATCATAAGGAGGCCATCTCACTCAGCGGATACTCATTTTTAGCCAACAGTCGTCTTGTACTTATTCCCATAGCCGAGTACAAACACGACTGCGCTTGTAACTGATATCATGATCAAGTGTGAGATCAATGCTATCTTCGCAGCGTGTTTTTGCCAGAAACTTGGACGAGTTGAAATGTTGAATTTGGTAATTGGATACAAAGCCAGGTTTTCTGCCTGATCTTTACGTTTCTGCCACTTTTTCAAGAAGATTGCCGTCAAAGCTGCTGTTAACGTTTGGAAAATCATGAACAGAAAGAAAATACCTGAAACATAGCGGGTGTGAAAGGGTGCAAAGGGTCAGTGAACAGCTTGGCTAGGCTGTCTATAGTCTTATTTATACTGTTAAATACCTCACACCCACCGATGGACAGTTTTTTAAAATTTTCGTGGGTTGGGCCACGCACCGCCCCAGTTCCCCAAGGGACTTCCAACCCGTTTTGCCTGCAGCCAGCCAGCAGTCGCCATTGAATATGAGGGGCCGTGAGGTGACCAGCTCTCCTGGCAGCTTCCCTCTGTGTGTCTCCCTCTAGGATCACCTTCACACGAGGCTATCCTGTGCCAGCCCAAGGATGATACTGGGCGAGTAAGGGGGGACCTTCCCGACTGGTCTTCGCGAACCAGCTTCCTGATTCTCTACTCGTTCAGCGTCCGCCACTCGCCGGTACCGGGTGAGTGGCCCAGAGCCAGGTGTGCAAGGCCAGCGATGGCCTTACTAAACTGCCGTTCTGTTGATCGACCGCTCTGCGCAAATTCCGGTCTGGGCTAACTTTCCACGCTGAACCATGGATGGCTTAAAAAACCATCGTCTAGGGTGCACATCCCAATAGCGTTCGAGTGGGTCCAGGTGATCCTTTGGAGCCCTTAGTGGCCCAGAGTAGGCTGACAGGAAAAACCACTTAGGGCAAAGATGATACAGTATACTGTGCATACCCAGCAACGAAACTTGTCCCGAGCCTTTGGGAGTCTGATCGGCGACTGTCAAAAGGAGAACGCCCAACGACAGCAAAGTCGTCTGTCCCAGTGAGGCAAACTCCAACTCGCCCTGATCAGGATCGATGCTAACGAATAGACTGATGGTATTCAGAACGCAGATGGTGATGGTTGGTACGAACAGGTTGATGACGTAGTAGAGGGATCGACGCTGCACTGTGATTACCAGACATCCCGAATCGAATTCCAGCGGTGACATTTCACTGATCGTGACGTTTTCCAGCATCCAGTCCCCTCCTTCTCGGAACTCTTCAATATTCATGTATTGTAGGTTGAGGATCAGCTCGTCCCTCGTGTATTGAGTCGCAGTCAGGCAGAAGATGCAGCGTTGTCGGTCGAATGGGAAATAGGTCATGGTGAATTCGCATCGTTCCACCAAAGAAGTATATGTGAGAAGTCTAACTGCGGCTGCTTGTTTATTTTCATGGTTCATCGACACGATGGCGCTGAACGAGCTCGCTTTGTCATCGACGTTTATGGTGAAGCTAAAAAATACGTGGAAGCTTCCTGTTGCCAAATAAAATCAGGAATCGTTACAGATTCGACAAGAAGAGGTCGGGAGTCCAAATGTTGGCCATGGGTGTCAAAAACTTTGTCTTGTTCCCGAATTCAGCAGGATCCCAAGCGAGCCTCTCATCCTGCCAAGTTTGAATGGCAAACGCGATGATGGACATAGTTTCCAATTGTTCATTCTGTGAAGAGAGAACAAAAAATACTTAGAGCACGAAACAGAAATTGCAATTTAGTGAAATTAATTATATTCTCTGAAACTCCTCACGTTATCTCGGCCTGCGAGCTACCAGATGGGGAGATAAGGGCTTAGATAAGGAGCAGACCTGGCGAATATGTTTCTGCATACAAAAGTCTGTACTGGTATGTTGGTCCTAAAAAATTTGGATTTTTGCTATGGATTGCAAATAAGGGGGACAAAATTGTGAAAATAGAGTCGATAAGTAGAATGTGCCACGTTTCACAAAACGGTTTTTCCCTGCCCAGGACGGTATGAGTAGTATATTTCCAAAGATTGCGGAACAAGTAGCAGTATGATAGTCATCCTGTACTCTTTGCAAGCAGGATACTGTGCATACACGAAGTTTGAGCCTTGAGCGAGAGTAAAGTCTCTCGTAAACCCAGCCCAAACAGCTACGAGCAGAGGCAGTTTCTTGCGTCTTCTACCCCCTTCTATCGAAAGATTTCGACGCGCGAGAGTGGGTCATCGAGCATGCTGCCGCAAGCATATCATCTACGGGGACATTATTGGAGGGAATTATGAATTACACCAAAAAAGTCCTATGAGGGAGAGAGAAAAAAGAATTTGAATCTTTAAATTGTTGAGAAAGATTATTTACAGTGTGTACCTCGGCCTCTTTGTATTCAAACCTAGGCCAACGCAGCGGGGAAAGCTTGATTGGATTTTTGGAGTAAATGGCTGGCCGTTATGCAGGCAAAGCTTTTTTCAGAAACCTGAATTTTTTTCATTATTTGCTGCTCACATAAATTTTATTCTCATTTTCTGCGAGTAAACAAGGTCATGCTTCGCTTTTGCTGTCAACATTGCCTGTAGTCCACGCGATTTACAGTAAAAGAATCAAACAGTAGGTACAGATTCTATTGTAAAAAAGATTGAAATCCACTACCTGAGAGCCCTGTTTTAAAAATCATGTTCTGGCCAGCTGAAAAAGTACGTCCAGACAAAAAATCAGCTTAATGTGTTGCTTACCACCTCGAGGATCCGATAAAGCAGAAATGTCGCTGTAACCGTGATGGGTAGTTTCACTCCATCTTTGACAGGACCTGGCCGTATGTCCGTATCGTAGGTGGAATCTTTCAGCAGAAAGTCGACAAGTCTTTTCTCGGGATCGATGGTATCATTTTTGGCAATGAGCGCAGAGCTCGGGTAGGCGAGCACTACATGAAATGAGCGATATCAGTCATGTTTTGCGGCAACCCGAACAGGGGGTAGGGGTGGATAATGCTGCATCGGAAAATAGGCCCTACTGTAACTGGCGCCGACCTCGATAAACGGTGTGGTAAAAGTACGTAGACACGCAGTATTTTCTCTGCTGAAGCGGGTTTTCGACTATCACGAGTTCTGTTTTGCCTCTCAAAAATCTAAATCCATCCCCAAAACTGACATCGCGCAAAATGTTCTTCCAACAAATTCTATCACATACCTGTTAGCCCAGTGAGGATGCAAATGGAAATCAAGGGAAATCGGCTCTTTACCATTTCACCAGGTACGAGGTATGGAATAAGTTTTCCCTGGCAGCTGCCTTTTCTACCTGGCTCACAACAAGAACCTTTTCAGCCTAATTCCTGCGGGAGTGTGAAAAAGTTTTTGGCACGTACAGTATAGGTAAATGCTTTTTAAGAGTCTATCAAGTCCTTTCCAAGTATTCATTTACATCACTGCACAGAATTTTACGAAATGAGCTTGTCATAGAAACAAGAGATTACGCGATGTTCAATAATTTATGGCGAATAATCATAATTATATTCTAATCATCAGCTAATTATGCAGAAGTTCCTCTAGCAGTCGACGGCCTCAAATAACCGATATGAACTCGCTGCTTGTCCGAGCTGCTTCTGCCCGTGCACCCTGAACTGTACATTCCAAGCAGCCCCAACAATCCTCCTGGCGTGGTAGTTAGTTGAGACTAGAAGGCACCCGATTTTCATCAGAAAATTACAGGAATAATCCAAAGAGTGCCTTTGTGCTTCATTTGCCTTGCTATATTATGAGTACAAAGTATGCTGTACCAGATAGAGGATATTTTGTATTCAGAAGATCAATCTGCTGATAGGGTTTTCTCGGCACGGGATTACAGCTTACATTCGCTCACTGCGTGCCTTGGACACTAATGTTTCGGGTGCAAATTTCAAGTCGAAGGCAAGTTGCACCAACGAACCGCGCTTATGTTGCCCAAAATTAATTCTCAGTTTAACCAAGCTTGACAATGACATCATTTCCGTTTGCTCAACAGCGTTTTCCTGTTCTCTGGATAAGGCGAGAGGACCTACCGAACAACCTGTGGGTTAGGTGGGTTAGGCGTCTGCCTCTCCACGCCAGGTGCGCTGTTACGGGCGAGTGTTCGACTCGCGGGCCGGTAAATCATTTCGTGTAAAATGTGTCCCTTCACCCTCGAGTAGGCAGAAGCGTTTGGTAATGTGGTAAAACATGAACATGAACCTGTAACCAAGCAGCTGGTAGTCGAAGGAGGAAATGCCCGACCGAAGTAGGCGGGACAAAAACCCTGATCAAGGCAAGTCTTGCTCTGGCTTGTAGATTGAGATAAGAGCCACCGTTGGGACTAGACAGCGCATCTGCTGTCCAGACTGCAAAAGATAATTCGAGTGTGTTGATCAGTCATCTTATTTTCTTCAAAAAAATGAGTCCATCTCGCCTCTTGCGACTGTACTCTTTTTTTCCAAAGATATAGTGATCAAAACATGCGTAAGTGCAAGATTAGGAATGCGCGACAAAACTAGAGCAACTTTAGGTATAAAGGTCAAATGTAATAAAGGTCATACAACACATACACAATATACATAAAGGGCACGAAGGTCATACAAATAGCAATATAAAATGACCTCCGCATGTCTGCAACCACCTGGTAAATCGCCAGTAGTTGTATGAACATTGAGCAATATTCAGTTTCTGTGTTCATTCCTTTGAAATTTTGCAAAACGGAAAGCGATGCAGATTCCGATGAGTGTTTGAATATATCAGCTATCAAGGACAAAATGGCAAATGCTGTGCATCAGCGATTTTTGACAACTGACGATGCATCGAAAATGTTGGACGAAGATTATGTCGAATCTGAGATTAGCTCATCTGATTCTGATGGCTCGACTGATTTGAACGAGGGAAGCCTGGATGAATCTGTTTTAGATGAAGATAATGTCTGTATAGCCGAGCAGATTGATCAAGTGATTCAGGAGCCATCGACCAGCCGAAAACGGTCAAAATACCTTGCGAAATGGAAGGCGAACAAGCAGAAAGCAGCGAGACAATGTGGCGTAGCATATGTCCGAGTGTCTGGTGCCAAAAAAGGTTCAGTTGGTTCAGCGGAGTCCAGCGCGGTTGGAAAGCAGTTACGTCCTGAAAAATGCCGTTTTAGGTGCAGTCCTCTGCTTACTGATGACCAGCGAAAGGCGATTTTCGTTAGCGTACGTTATAGCGTACCATGGTTCCTATGTGTGGGGAATGTGACGAGCGTAAGACCGATCGAATCGATCGGTGGAGTGAAGCACTTTCAGGCCTTTGTGCCCCTTACAGAAGGCACCTACCAGTTTCAGCCCTTCCACTTTTTCAGAAGGCAAAAGGACCAAATTTACTGCGCATACGGTTTTTGCCCCATATAGAACACACGGCCCAGTTAAATGATACAATTTTTGCACTCCCTCCGTTCTCTTGTCTACTGTGGACGAATGGTACTTACGATTCGCGGGTTCCCATCTCTTGCAGGTCCTTGCGTCTTTAGAAGGAGTGGACTGAGCCAGATGGACAACTTACCCCGAGGTGCTGCTTTCATATAGCACTGTAGACTCGGTCCAGTCCAGCATATACTACGTGCACTCTTTTATTTGTCGATAAAATAAGGCACTGCCTGTGTCGAGATGAAAAAAGTGCCTTCGTTCACGCACCTTGAAATAGTGCACACACCCTCTACTATAATACGATAAAAAAACGTCAAAATGGAAAAAGAAAACCGGGCTTATTGTCACAAATAAGCGGAGAACGAGCAATTCGGCGAATCGTTCTGGGCGGCTTGGACTTGCATCGCCACAAGGACGTTATCTTGCCCGGAGGCGGGTGCGTGAACAATAACTTGCGGATCGAAGACGGGCTGCGGGAAAAAAGCGACGGTTCCGAAGTCACTGCTTGCAGTGGATGGCGGGAGTGTCCACTTGATGCCTCAAATGGACATAGCAATAGATTAAAGGTTGAGTCAAAGAGGCGGCAATTGACCTGTCGGCAGACCAGGGACAGTGACATCAAACTTAAAGTGGAGTCAAGTCTTGTTGTGACCACAGAGAGACCCTAAGACACACAAAACTAGCAAGGAAAGAACAGAGAAGGTAGAATAGATAAAACAGGACTCGAAACCATTTAGGAAGAGGACTCACCACATGGACTCGAGAACGCTCGTCGAAGTGCAGGCCCACCACCAACGCGATCCATAGATCGAGGACCATTCCAGGACACACTCACTCGCAGGTGGTTCCGAACACTGGCAATGTCCGATGGAGCAGTGCAGCGACGACGAGACGAAGAGCGATGCACGATGATCCTGGGAATGTCCTGAGGAGAAAAACGAGAGCGAGAGGACGGCCGAGTCGCAGCAAGAGCAGAGGCCCATCGACGAGGTTTGCAGATCAATCGTCGGAAATAGCCGTCGTTCTGAAAGGTACTTGAGATTATTAAAAAGTATTTTCAAGCGTTCCATCACGTTGCCCAGAAGTGCGCCCACAACGAACCTGCTATAAATCTTTTCTTTGTCTTATTCTTACCTCGTTCTTCACCACGGATTCTGTGCTGCTGCCGATTCCTGAAGATTCACTCGACTGACGACGCAAGGTCAGCGACTTGAGCGTGCTTTGGAGCCTGGCCAATCGAGTCTTCGGACGCCGAGCACGCCGACTGGCGTTGGGTGTCGAGGTACGGCACAGGATCGTGGAGTCGATGGACGTCGTCGACGGTCGACGATCCATCGCATCCTTCGCTACCAGGTCGTCCAGGTCGATGGTGACATTTGGTACTGGGACGGTCGGATTGGCCTCTGGCAGACGATCCGTTCGATAACGCTGAAGCAGCTGACGACGCCAAAGATCGTAAAGTCGCCTAAACAGGGAATGACTACACCGGAGGCAGGGTAGTAGCTCGCCTAATTTACCTGCTCTGACTGGACGCGTACAACTTCTGTCCAACATGTGGGCACATGTGGTCGACGTGGTCGATGGTCTCGTTGCACGTTCGGCACCAGATGGGAGGGCGGAACTGGCCTCGCTTATCCGGAGATGCGATGGTCGTCCTTGACGAGTCCTTGTCGCTGAAGAAGCGGAAGAGCAGACGATGAACTATGCGATTAGTCCGCTCGCTCTTGACCAGAATGAGGACCAGGGCGACCAGTAGGACGGTGGAAAGGACGAGGACGATGACCATCATCGGGAAGGTCCAGCTCGAGTGCGACATGGTCGACAGGAATTGGTGCAGGACGGCCTCGTGCGCTGTCGAATTCATCGTGGGCTATCGATCCCAATTTAGAGAAAAGAAAGCAACCGCTTCGAACCACAACCGCAAATAAAACTGACTGGCAGTCTGGTGATGAGATCGAAAGAGAGCTCGAAACAATTCTACCGGTTTTTCTTTGCGCGTGAAGAAACCAGTTGGTCGGGTGCACTTGGGGCAGGGCACCCTGGTTTGTACTCCTGTTTCGGAGCCCTTAATTTCCTGGAAAGCTTTTGTCTCACAAGACTGGCGAAGGGCCATGCCGGCTTATGCATTTTGTGGAGACGATGACGGACCTAAATATTTCACTGCGTTGACCCAGAATCTCGTTCCCTAATTGTTAAGATGTGAAAAGCAAATCGCAGGGTCGCCAGAGAGGCCTGGCGGAGATACAATGGCAGGCATTCGACAAGGCCTCACACGCAGCCTGTTGTCACCACTTGGCATGCAATACCCGCTTTTTCGGCCGTTTTTGGACGCAAATTGTGCCCACTTTAATGTTTGGTTCAAATGTTGCAATCACATCAGCAGTGACCAATCACAGTTTGGAAATCGTCGACACTGATGTCAAGTACCAAGCAGGATTTTTAGTCCCCCGCCTGTCATATAGTAAAAAGCCTTCGCGGACCGGTTACGGAACAGGATACGGTGTTAAATCAGCGTAGTGCACTTCTCGCGAATTTTTCTGGGAAGTACTTTTTTAGGGTCCATCCTCAGTTTTGAGCAAGCCGTCGAATTAACAAAACAAATCCATTAACCCGCAACAAAACATGCTCAAGAGAATGACCGTCGCCAGCCAGGGTGCCGCCAGATAGCCTATTGGTATGTTTCAAGCATGTTTATCAGCAAGTTCAAAACATTTGAATTTCGCGCCGAAAATACAAGCGTTGTAGGACTAGTTCCCAGGCTAACTTGCAACTTTACATTCCATTATCTCGGCTAGCCTGCGTGCGACTCTAGCACATTTCCTGTTTTCCGTTGGCGACTTTTGGGTCGAGTTTTCGTTTTCGCTGTAAGTTGTACAAAGTGCCCTTTTTATCTCAATATTTCGGGGGCAAGATGGATCGGATGAGTCGAGTGCACTCTTTGGTTTCGACTGTGCAAAGGTCTCATTTCTCGATGGACTTTTATTCAGCCATGTCCCCCGACGATATTCGCTGTAAGTACGCACCGAATTCCCACTTCAGGCTTGATTGCATTTTAGCATTTTTGAAGGGTTACCTTGATTATTTTTTATTTTAGCCCACAAATTTACGTTGATTAGTTTCGAATACGCCGTAGCCGAAAAGGGAAAATATTATCCGTGCGAGATGGGGGCAGTTGCCTTCACATTGGCCGATGGCATCCAGGACGTGTATCACACTTTCATTTCCCCGGGTTAGTGCCCTTGTTCCATTTTGCGCCCTTTTACGAGTATTTTCCAAGTTTTAGCGCCGTTGCCGCGCGGGACTCACGCCGAAGCCAAGGCTCGCAGCGCCGCAATCCATAGAATCCCAGTGGTTGGGGGGACGTTCAGCCACTGGAACGACGATTTCGGAGGAATTCTGACCGCGCTGAATTCGATGACGGCGACAACTCCCGGGTTCATCTTCGGCGTGGGCAGCACGCAATCGACGATCGCCCCGACTGAATTGAAGGAATCGACGTTCGCCGAAACGAATGGATGCATGAACTATCTGATCGACAGAGCTCGCAGTATGCTTCTAAGTCTTTCTCTATTTCTGAGAGCACTCTTCCTTCCCGGTTTGCAGATGTGCAATGCGGAATCAGTATCAAGCCAGCCGAGCATTTGGCAAAAATATTGCTGGACAAAACGCGAGCCACTTCGATGTCCGAGATGGATTTCGTTCGCGGATATCTGCAGCAAAATACGCACAATTTCGATCGCGGCATCCGATGCTTCTTTCACGATTCTGTCGATTGTATTCGCTGCGCACTGGCGGCTTGTTTCCGCTTTTAGTGAGTCTGAATCAGCTTTGATCGTTTCTTTTTTTAATATCTCTCGTTTCAGTTTCAATTTGATGGATATGCTGCACGAACCGTTTGGAATTAAGCTCGACGAGCGATTGCTGCGCGTTCCTCAGCATTTGATCTCTCGCGAGCCAAACTCGGAGGACGACAACAGACGCCCAGGCGCATCTGGACAAGTGAAGAAAGAGGAATATCGGCAAAATGAATCCGACTCTAAAAGTCTTATTTTGCAGGAATTTTCGGACGGAAATCGAAACGCGCTGCCGTCGTGGCGAGGTGATCAGAATTCGCGCTCGAAATTGACGCGCACAACGACTCCGTTGAGTCAAGTAAGAGTATTGGTCAATTTTCGTTAGTTTCTGTGATTTATTTCGAATTTTCTAGAAAACGACCGTGACACCAGCTCGGAGCCAAATAGCCGACGATATGAGGATGGCCTTATCGAATGTGCGTGGTTGGCTGAGGTGAGCTGTCGTCTCCGATAAATGTGACTGCGTCCTGTTTCAGTCGAGCACGAGGGGACTGGGAACGAGTCAGTTTATTGTTGGGAATACTGGCGAGCAGTCTGGCCAGGCGGGAACCGAATCGACGTCCCAGAGTTCTGGTGATTATTATGCTCGGGCTCGGATGCCAGGGGTGAGTTGGTCAGGCCTTTGCCCATCTTTGCTAGCCCTAGTCAGTGTTTGTTGCAGGTGTCGGGCTCGGCTTTCAACGATAGCAGTGCCTCGCCCAGCGGCCGTTCCGTACGCACTGTGGTGAGGGTGGAGCATGGAATGGGAACACCTGAGGTGGAACAAGTTTCGGAGTATTCGAACATGACCTGTCCATCATCGATAACGCAGTATCACGCGGAGAGCGCTGGTGGGTCGCAGACATTGAGGGAGCCCCGTTGCATCTCATTTCTCGTCAACTTTTAGGTGCCCGTGCCCAACATGCCATTAGGAGGCCACCGTTGGTTCCGGCTTTGGGTCCTCCTCCGCCAGAATGGCTGCGGAAGTAATTATCGGGGCTTCTCTCACGATCAGATTCAGCCATTTTTCATTCTTAAGGTAAAAGTGAGTTAAACAAGCGAATTCTGATCAAGTGACGAAGCAGTGACGAAATTGTATGAGATTCAGTAGTCGCAATTCAGTAGTGTCGTGTGTAATTGAGGTGATTTGTGCGGTTGGTGCGAGCAGATGTTTTTGAAGGGAGCGGATGATTTGGATGTAGTTGCCTAGTTCTGCATTGGATCGATTTACGAAGAAGAATGAATGACATTTTCCTTTTCGCAAGAATGGAAAATTAGTCTTACGGGTGAAGAATTATTCGAAGTGTAGCTTCCTGAGTCGAACAAGAATCTAAATTAACGGTCATAGTGATCCCAATATAACCCCACCGCCTGGAGCCAGCACTGACAGTGAGGCGCTTGAAGTGTCACAAGCGCCACAAGTGTCTTTTTTAAGTATCCGCGTTTCACCTTAAACTCACAAGTTAGATGTGTCTAGTTAAAAGAAATCTATGTGCAGCCCAGCAGAAACACGTTGCAAGTATCAAGAAACACGGACAGCAAGTCACAAGCCCAATTGTCGAGCGTTCCACCACAGTCTTTGCAAAAAAGGGACTTGGAGAAAGAGACTTGTGGCAGATCGAGGCAAAACTTATAAATGATCCTAAATGAAGAAGGCAGCAGCCAAACGATTTTTCGGAATGTGAAAGCGCAAGGTGCTGGGTAAGTTTGGCCTCTTTTAAAAGACGAAAAGAAAGTAATTCATCGCAAAAACATAGGGTAAATGGATATTAACGAGCTATGCTACATTACGTGAGTCTTTGCCCTTTTCTTCTGAGAGCTTGTAAGTTCATGAAACCAGATCGCTCGTAGTCGTGCTACGCGCTCTTGCAACAATTCTTGCAGCTCTAGGAGCTATCAATGGACCATTCACTCATGTGAAACTCGAGTCATTTGCGTACTTGAAACTTGTGACTTGTGCTGCTTGTTCCTTGGTGAAACGGGCCTGATGGCGAGTGGCGACTGGGAGAGAATTGTTGATGTTCCCTGGCTGGGAAGGTTGATGGGCTGTTAGCCTCAGAAGTCGGACGGAAGACAGTAGCCTCAGGGACACATTCTTTCTTTCTGTAATAGGCGAGTTTGGTCCGTGGGGAAGGTAGTGTATCTGGTTGCCTTGACTGGCCGCCTTATACACGGAGCAGTGTATTGGCTTGCCAGTAGGTGCATTCTCTCCAGGCAAGGCAGAAACCCGTCGGGTTGATGCCTCTTGCTCCCACGACTAGGCGGCCTGCGTGAAGTGTTTTTGAGACCTTCCACTCCCCGCGGTATCTTCTTTAATGTACGACTTTAGCCTGTTGCACTGCGTGTTTAGTTCTTGGTTACACCGAGTTTACTCTTCGCCAGCTGATCAGCTAACATTAGACAAGTAAGAACAAGAAGTAGAAATCTGTCCGTTCCTCCTCTCGGAAAACGGTGATAGCGTGTTGTACGAGTATCTGTGCAGTGAGCTCCCTTATCGACGTGCGATTGAGAAAAAGTTTACGTGCGGAAAAGACTTCACTCGTGACGAAAGGGTGGTGGTGGTGAGGATTTCCCTCTGGAAACCATGTCAGCGCAGCGTAGGTTGAATGCCGCAACCACACTGCATTGTACTGTACAGCACGTACACTGCACACTCCTTAAGGCCGATTTATACTCGCGACGGCGACGGCGGCGGCGACGGCGATGGCGGACGGCGCCGCTTGAAAGTATACGTGACTTGCGCTACACTCGCGCCGCGGATCCGGCGCCGCGCACGGCGAGCGGCGAACCTGGAATGGCGAACGGCGCCGGAGCGTAACTAGACAACGCGGCCTTAGCAGACATCGCCATGTACTTCAAAATCAGACCTAGAAACCTATATCAAACTTAAAACTCGAGAAATAAGTAACCGCCAAGATGCATAGATTAGACGAAGGGAGAAACTGATACTTTGGTTTTGACATTGCTGTTTAAAACTTTAAGAGTTGAAAGAAGTTTTTCGCTGAACATGTTTAATCAGACGTGTCAAAAAGTTTTCGCTAGATCGTAGAAATGATGGATTTTTTAACTAATCGACATTTCTGATAGACATCATCGCAACTTTATTATTATCCCATTACAATTTATTCCAGATACCTTTTAAATCGTCACATGCCCTGAATGCCTGCTCGTTCCATGACCTGGTCAATATCCTTGTCACTTATTTGATCAATGAGCCTGATGTATTCTCAAACGATCCAACGCGTGAACGACCAAATGCCTAAAAAGTTATGCGTGGACATTAGAGTACTGTAGGAATGTCATTGGCTGAAGACACCGTTTATCTTCCAACTCCACCAACCCTAAAGTATGTACAGTAGCTAGGAAGCTTCTAAGGAAGGGCCGGCACTTTTGCTGTTTGGTCCCCAACATGGTTTAGCTTAGGCTGGTATTAGGCTTAGGCTTAGGCTGGCGTATGACTTCGGCTTAGACTGATACTTGGCTTAGGCTTACGCTAATCGTTAGTTTGGTATAAGAATTAAGCTTAGGCTGATATTAGCCTCCAGCCAGCCTTATACCAGCCTTCGCCTGGGGACCAAACGGCAAAAGCACCGAAGGGCCCAATAGGAGGAAAAGACTTCTACCAAAATTCCCGTCTATGAGTGGGTATTCATAAAAATCGTTAAAACCATAACAACCCGGGTCTGGCAAAAGATTTTTGAGCCTACTACTCTAAATCTAGCAAATCTTCATCTAAAAATTCGAGTCTAAACTTTGCAAAGTAACTTTTATTCTAAGCCAACATCGCGTAGGCGACGGCGAAAAATACTCTTCAAAAATACAAAAATTTTTATACTCACGTAACCTGAAGAATTTTTTAATGTCGAAATTCGTAATCTCCGATATTCAAAGCCCTCAAATCCAACAAGTAAGAATTTTTGATGTCAAGATCGATTCGAAATGAATTCTTGAAACATCGACGGCGAAACCGGAGGAAAGTTTGCTTTTTCTCCGAGTTCGCCGCGACGGCGCGCCGTCGACTCGCCCAACGACGGCGAAAAGTTGCTCGCCGCCAATTTTTATTTGGCAATTTACACTTCGCCGCTGCCGTCGCCGTCAAAAAAAACCGTCGACGGCCCAAGAACCGCTACAGTTTACCTGAAACTTACTTTTACCCTATGTGCGCCGTAGCCGTCGCCGTCGCCGTCGCTAGTATAAATCGGCCTTTACTCGGCACGATAGTATAGTCATGCCTTACTCGTGTCTCCAGTAAAGTCTGTCCATTCCTCCTCTCGGAATACGGTGATGGCGTGTTGTACGAGTATCTGTGAAGTGACCGATGCAACTTTGCCTCTTTTTATCCCTAAGGAATTTCAGACCTTTCTCGATTCTTTCAGACTGCACCATCACGCGCCGATTTGCAGAATGTTGAGGCTACCGGGTACGTGGAAATGAAGGTGAAGCGGCGAGCCAAACTTTTCAATTTTAAGCGAAGGCGCAGCGAGTGGTGTGGTCGATATTGTGCTCTGGCTGACGATCGACTGTATTTGTGCGATAGCTTTTGCGCACTGGTAAGCTTTATTCTTTACGAAGGACGTGCATACGCCTATATTAAAGTTTTGAAAAGTGGAAGTGGAGTTCTAAATCGCCCATACTGCTTTCTGCATCTGACAAGCCTTCGGTAGCTTTCGACTGGTGTCCTTCCTGAGCTGCAGCAAAACATCTTTTTCAGGAAGGCAAGAACATTGAATCGGGCACTATTGTAATTAATCTACGCAATCCGGTCAAAATCAGCGTGCGTTCAGACGTTGCACTGCGGATGGGATCGGTGAACAGGTGCGTAATGACCATCACGGACATGTTCAAAGTAAGGAGACTAGGTCACCCCTCGAATAACACCCCTACTTATAATGAATGGGTTTCAGAAGAAACACAAATTGCGTTTCGGAAGTGGCGAAGACAGGCAATATTGGACCGAACATTTGTCCAGGGTCACGGGCAAGGTCGAACCAAGAATTTAGCCGCTTTATTTCTTTGGCAAGGGTTTTTTCTGCTCAGGTCATCGCTGATTTCGGAGAAAAGGCGATCAAAGGCGGGAAATGGAGCCGTAGCCTTCATCAAAGCCACCATCTGAGAGCTCGTGTTGAGCCGCGAGGCAAAAACAGAAATGTCAAATGGGCTTCGTCTAAAGAAGTCAGTGCTGAAGAGTTGGCCGAGAAACGTCGAAACGTCGACGACTACGTAAAATGGTTGAATCGCCGTGATTCCATGCTCGAGCGTCGCGAACGCGATTTGTGCGCCGAAATCGAAACACGACTGCCATTTACTCAGTTCGATTCGGCCTTGTGCAGCTCGGATACAACAGTCGACACCGATCTGGGGACCGCTTGTTCGATCGAAGATATATCCGAATATCACGCTCCAAAAACCGCGATCGTGGAGGAATTGCAATCGTGTGCTGAGGCAGAGAACGATCCCGTAATCTCGTCGATGCTAGACTCGAGCTTGAGTGTGGCGACTGCCATCGAGCCTGTATCTGTCATCGATGACGTAGAAATCGAGTCTGTCAAAACAATGGATGATGTCAAGCTGGTCGAATCAGAAGCATCGATTCGCCGATGCGAGCCCGCTCCCGTCTTCTCTGTGGCCTTGTCTAATCCGATCCCGTCGACAGGCAAGAAGCGGCTGTCGGCTCTGGTCACGAAAATGCACCAGATATTTCTGGCTCAAACGAAACTGCCGCCACCCAGTCCACTCACTACGCGTCGTCCGATAGCTTCGGTCGCAAATGCCAAGCAAGCCTTTGGCCACCTACGCAACGTCGCACCCCCGCGTCCGAAATGGTGGGGAACTGTCGACATGCTCGCTGGACAGAAGTTGCCGCCCGAAGGATGGTCCAAATTCACTCGACCGATAAATCCACCATGAATGAGGGATATCAAGGCTGAAATGAAAGATGAACTTCAAATGGGTCTCAATGGCGAGACGCTGAGCTGATTTGAGTGCTTCCTAATGACATGATAGTGGTGTGTACTTTAGCTGCATCGAACTCCCATTGGTTATTTGACTTGTGCTGCAGATACAGATTGCCCGTACCTTTCAAACGCTTGTCCTTCCCAAGTACCAAGTTACACCTGAACGGTGGTCACTGGAGCGGGTAGCCGGCAAGATGGCTAGCATTCGTGCATATGACAGCTATTGCGAGCCAAATCACAATATCCTTTTTCACCGCCTTCAAATCGATTTGCTGGTACTTAGCGTTTTGTACATTTCTTTCACACAGAAATAAGATATTACACGTTCAAAATCGTGCACCACACCATCTCGTCGTCAGTCCTAAATACTAGGGTGGTTCGGATCAAATAGATAATAGCTTACACAAATTACACATTGTCCAATTCCCCGTTTTGCACGTTATCAAGTGAAAAAGGCACAAAACGGACACCTGACCAAATATAGCTTCTTATTTTTACGAGTTTGAAAATTGGGCTTGCGATGACAAATCTAATGCGGCCACCCATCTGCAATGGAAACACGCTTTGCAGCGTACGTATATCAAAAAAACAAAGACAGGCTTACTTCGCCATTGTCTCCGGGCTAGGGGCTTTGAAATAATACACCCTGCGCTTATGTTCCAATTTAAATGCGTTGACATCTTTGCTGCCAATTGACGAATCCTGCCTTTGATCGACCAGTGCCACTTTGCAGCCTGTGATTGGCATCGATGTCCTCGCCGAGGCGTCCTACGGAATCGGATAGATTAGCATAAAATGTGCTTGCGCGCAGATCGGCACCCCAAGCCCAAGAAATCACAGGGCCATGGGCTAGAAAAGTATGGCCAACCAAGCGGAACTTACGTTTTCTGCTTTGAAGCTATACAAGACAAAATCTTCGTGTAAAGCGAAATATCGTTTCTCCCACGACTTCCTATTAGCCGCCCTCAGGTCCAAATATCCGCTCAAAATGCATGAATCGGATGGTTTCACTTCGAGAATACTCTTTCGGGTGATTCGTTGCGACTGATCAGATGAGATCAGCTTGTCTGGAGTTGCTGCACCATTTCCAGTCGGCGATCCAGGGGATGCGCGATGTTCGGGACTGTCGCCATTTGATGGTGTTGGCGACGCAGGGGACGCCGTCGTCTTTAGTTTGTCGAAGCACGGCGTGCACACGCGTTGTTCCTTTTCACCATCGACCAACTTGGCTTTTTTCGGACAACATTTTTTGCAGAAGTTCTGAAGAGAAAGTTGTGGAAATCAACCTTCAAACATAGATGGCACTAAAGTGCTTTGATCTGATAAGATATGAATGATTAATCATCGATGGATGATCAGCCACCGATCGATCGATCAAGAGATGGGCGATCGGTTACCGATCGAGCGTTGGATGACAATCATTGATCGATGAAGATATGAACGAAATCGATCTCTGCTTACCAAAGAGCAAGACTTGCACACGTAAGCTTTCTTGAATGCGCTGAAACCAGTTTGACACGTTGAACACCTTACTGCACCAGGATTTGGCACTGGTGTCGTCTGCGGTGGTGTGGTTGGCGTTGGCGTTTGGCTCGCCGTTGCGTCAGAGCTGGTATTCGAATCAGGCGCCGCTGCCTAAAGAGAAGAAATTTTAGTCATCCGGTCTCCTAAAAAAGCATAAACATTTTACCACATCATCGCCCTTTCGAAATGACTGCATTCGCTGACTGTAGTCTTGAATAACTGACCACAACGTATCCATCCACTCCGATTTCTCTCTGGGCGAGGTTGTGTATAGCTCGACCGTTTTGTTACCAGAACGGACATAAAATGTGTTCTCCACTTCTAAGTTATCTCCTTCAAGCACGTGCATCAAACCGACTTCGAAGATCGCACGCAGCTTGTACTTGTTGCCCCAAGCACTCATGACAACGTTGCGACGATCGCTGCACAAAAGCAGCATGTCATTGAACTGAAAAGAAGAGGCTTGAGAAAGTAAACACTTCAAAAGCCGTGCTAGTTGTAGAATTTAATGTTTTAGAAGACTCCTGCATACAGCCCCGACAGTACAAGCAAGAGAGCAAAGCCCTGTCCCCTCCCCAGAAGGAGTGGCTGATCAAAGGCTATTCATAACCATCCTGGCGGACCTTTACCAGGCTATTCGACCCCATGAAGGAGATACGTGTCTTGCCTCACATTCGTCACACCCAATCCCCAAGCACGCAATCAGCACTCACTAAGAAGACGTATCGCGGTTGATGTTCACCATTTCGAGCCGAAATTTTCATCAGCCGTCCTTGCTTAACCAATTCTCGACTGGGGGTTAGCAGCTCGTGTATCTGACTGCCCAGCAGCTCTTGTACTTCGATCACATTTTTGTACTTGTCCTGCAGGGATAAGGAAGTAAAATGGCTGAAAAAAGAAGAATAAAGGGCAGTAAGTGTAACATACCAATTGACGCATCATATCGTTGGCGTGGGCAGCTGCTTTCTTCGTTAATTCCAAGGCTTCTAAAAAAAGTTTCTAATAAGATTTGGTCAGATGAAAATTTTAGCGAGGGTTGAGCACACAAGGCGACTGATTTTGCTAGAATCTCTTACTCTTAATCGTCTGACCCCTCTCAAATGAAACAAGGATCAAAGCACTTACGCATGGTGTCTTCCTTATCCTGATGTCCATCATGCAGATTCTTCAAATACTCCGTCATCAATAAGTGATAGCGAGTTACACGTTGGATTGGGCAGATGATATGGTTCGACAGTGGCAGATGATCGCATTCTGGCATTTTCTAAAAGCATACAATACATTTATCACCTAGGACGACGGAGCTTATCGTTAGTTTAGACGTGCAACCCTCGTGCCTGGTAGGCCATATACAGTATTCGCAAGGCTCGCCTTCCCCCAGCCCGAGCTTTTGTCCCCACACTCCCTCCTGCGCCTGCCAGGCTTGGTTACATGGTTGTTACAGACTACAGACATCTGGTCCAGCCAAGCCGTAATTTAAAAATTCACTGAGATAAAATCCTTACTTCTATTTGATCAATAATGACCGCAAATCTCTTGTTTCGTTTTCTCAATTCTTCGAATGTTTTGGTAGCTTTTTTATAATTGCTTGTATATTCGCTATAGATTTTTAGAAATGGTGCCAAACGACGCATTACGTCAGCTATTTTCTGAGTATCTTGCCTAGAAAGGGACACCATTCATAACGGTGACATGAGACCGCCTTGGTCCTCGGTGGTGTACCGACCAAAGGACCCTGTCACAGTTTGCTTGGAAGAGCTGCAAACGGTCGGCCCGGGTTCAATTCTGGCCGCCTAAGAGCTTGGTTAAGTTCTCTCTGCGAATGTCTGTGGGTGACTCACCATTTCTCTGGGGTCGATAAACGAGAAAGATAAATGGGGCGGGAGGCTCCCGAGTCCAGTCCACGGGGCACGGGCAGGGTATGGTTATCCCATGAGATAGCCGCAGACGTCGCAGCGTTACGACCAACACGCGCTCTTGTCCTGCATGCATGAAGCACAGGCCGAATAGCGAGATAGAGTCCCTAACCCATAGGAAAAAGGCCAAAAATCGACCCTATCTTGAATAGGTGGAAAAATGCAAAGAGGATAAGTCTTACCATTTGCGAAGTTTCTTTTCCAATTCTGGCAATAAGTGATCGTTGTGTAAAGTATATAGCGATCCAATATTGGAAAAAAGTTTTGATAACTTATCGCCACCAATGGTCTTCGATGTTTCGGGATCTTGTTGAACGCGAGTACGGAACACCTGAAAAGAGGGAAAATGTTAAAATATATGACAAAGTTCAAAGCTACAGTAGCGTTTGGCAGTGAAAAAGGATTGGCTGGCTCTGCGCTGAATTATTAAACAGGCCGACTCAAAATTAAGTCTCTTTCCACTAGGAGTAATTCAAACGCACATACTTGATCCAAAAGATGTAATTTCTCGACGTATCGTCTTTCGGATTCCACCAATTCCTGAGCTGCATACCAAGCTTTCTCGGCTTTTCGTTTGGGACTTGTTTGCAAAGACGGCACCACATCGCCGCCGACAGCTGCTATGGCATGAGCTTTCTTGGCAGATGGGCGTCTTCTCTGTCCAATGGCTATCACTGAATCTGTGTCGCTGAATTCACTAGGCGCGATTGATGCACGATCGGAATCCTCGTCTTGGTCCTCTTCCGTTTCCGAATCGGCATCTGGCGTAGCATCGGCATCTTCTATCTTGACTCGGTATCCTCCTTGAGGTCCCTGGTACTCGACCACGGCACGTGCTGAAGTGTTCTTGATCACACCATTTACCATACTAACCGACTTTTGCACGTGCACCACTTGGCGAGTGACCACCTGAAAAGCCAGTGTGCTGAAGATACTTGATTGGCTGCCCGGATTTTGACCTGATGCCACTGGTCACTCCTCCAGTGGTACGGGCCCGGACAGTAGGTAATAGATCCGACCCGTCAGGAAGCAAGTGGGTCGGCCAGCACAAACAAGCACCACTGCTCCAGAGACCATGCACACACGAACACAATGGGCCCTATCAAGCGGCAGTCGTCAACACAATGAGCACAATGACGGCGGGAGTGAAGCCCCAGAGCATATTTCTTTCCGTTCCTGATTCACGACAAGAATTGAGCTGTGCTAAATCATGGGAGATAAGAGTAGGCGCAAGGCCAAGGCACCACTCACATCTGCTGTAGAGAACACCGTAACCTCGACTCTTACCCTTTGTAATTCGACAATAGTCCCATCCGGCTGTACCCGTCTTTCCGTAATCACTTCTGTAGCTGGTGCTTGGCCTGTCGAAGCGGTCAAACGGGCATTCGCCAGTTGCGGGAACATGCGCACGAGCTGCTCCCGTTCTTGGTCAACCATTCGTTGAAAATTTTCCATAGTTTTCTGTAATGTTGCCTCGATAGCCAAATCCATATCACGAAATGCACAGTCTTCATCCATGCCCGCATTCGATTCCATGAGACCTCCTCTCGTATCGGGCGCACATTGAAATTGACTCAACGGTTCGACGGAAGCTGGTCGCGGGGGTGGTCTGATCGTTGATAAAATCATACTCGATGGTTGAGAAGACGTTCGTGGATGTTGGAAGCCATTATTCGGCTTTCCTCGTAATGAACTCCATCCGCTAGCTGTTGTGCTCGTTGAATCGTCAAAGCCACTACCATCTCCAGATATGATCATTTCGAAGGGTGGCTCGACCGTGGTTTTATGAGCCACCATGACTCGACTGCTTTTCGTGACACTCTTACGATGTCCATTTTCTTCTTTCGTACACGTGCGAGTCGTGCGGGTCGTGGTCATAGTATCACCCGATGGGGATACGCTGGTCAATGTAATTATGGACTCCGGAGTTTCATCTTGATCTTCGTCACCCATGAACTCTTCCGGTTCTCCCACTTCGAATACTTTCGAGATGAATTTGTTTGTTTTGATTGGCGATAATATATTATCGATGCCATTCTTGGCACCTTCCTCCACTCTTTCCGTCTCATTCGCTTTGTCGGCCATCATTTTCACAGTGTTCATCCAGGATATTCCACGAGCGGCTGCTGATATTCGTCGTCCTTGGTGGGCGCAATCTAAAATAAAGCAACAGTTTAAGAAAATTTTCGAACTTGATGGCCGAAAGAATTTGTTTTCACTTCTTTCGCAAAATTTCTTTTCTCGCCAGATTATGTCGTCAAAATGAGATCAACACGAACAATGATACGTCAGTCTGGCCCGACATAGACTCGTAAAATAGGTTTAAAGCACTAGGTAAAGAATACATAGGCGAGGCTCGGGCGCGTCCTCATCCACAAGCAAGCCATAGTAAACAGAACAAGCTGGTCCTTGGAGAATCTGACTCCTTCCCCGCATCTGGTCTCTTCGAAGAGACTCAACGACCTGGAACATTCTTTTTCGCCTCATCTACATTTTCATTCAAGCAAAAGGCCAAAATGGATAGGCATTCCTTTTTATGATAAGTAAAACTACATGACAATTTCCGTTTCACCTATCCCGACTAAATTCGAAATACACATTGATCCCGTGTACCGACATCGAAATCTGCCCGCCCATGCCCATTTATCTTCATATTGACGTTATTTTGTACAACCCCCGGCCGAGTCGACTCATTTGTGCAGACAAGTCGAAACTAGAAATTCAACCGGAATATGCATTTTAGGTGCGTGAATCAGGGGACGAGTCAAAACGAGAATATGGAAGACTATTCAAGAGAAAGAATGACTGCAGTTCAAAAAAGACTTCACAACAGGCAGACCAGGTGTTCAAATGGTAGAAAATTTATACTTTCAAAGGTAGCTCTTCCAGAATTAGCTTATTCCAGAACATTCCATGGTCTGACCAAACTGGATATCGAAACGGGCGGTAGCAGTTTGTCACGCTTGATAACCAAATGTAGGCAGAACTGATCTGGTAAGGTTTGCTTCAGACCCGACAGTCTTATCAGCATTTTAGGCCTTTGATGTATTCTGGTGGAAATAAAAAAGGCAATAAGCCCATAAAAAACATTTTTATCTCTCCAACGCGTCCTCGAGCGCAAAAACGGGTGACATCATTTCCAAAACATCGGTCACACTCGATCACCCAGGCAATGAAGCATACACTTTGCAGAGGGCGTCAGTGAAATCAAAACTGACAAAATGAATAGACTAGACTCTATGGAGAAAAGACGAAAAAACAAACCTTAAGCTGAGCTATTATGTCAGACATAATGACAATGCAGTGCAGAAACCAGACAAATCTTGGAATCTTTTTCTCCCGGATAAAGAATGCCAATATGCCTAAAGCGCATTTCGAAAAGCATTGCCAGACTCCCATAAGCTTTTGAGCGTCATAGATGAAACCTAAGTGACACGATGGCGCAAAAGATAAAGCCCCAGAAAAAAAACATTTTTCTAACCTGAGATTACTGACAGAAACGAATGTGCATTGGTGTCATAAGCGAGGACGAGGCGAGCTTTCTCAATCGAAAATGGCAAATGGTTCCTGCCGTAGCTGACTGACTGAATGTAGTAGAGGCTTAGGAATTGAGTCACGTCAACTTCAACCTTCTCAAGTCAAGCACATTAAAAAAGAAGCGATAAAAACCCGTTTCTGGTTATCCAAAAGACGTCTGAGCTCGGTATCGTCCACATACAAAACCTGTTAAACGATAGCGTCTCACGTTTTCAATCTCTCGACACACTCGGCGCCTAGAATTCGCAGCTAGCTATGCTTATGTTAGAGTGCAGCAGACGACGAACAGTAGCAAGAAATAGTTTTTGCTGCACTAACCTTAGCCGAGTCAACCTGCTTGTACAATAGCAAAAATACACGGTGCCTCTCGTAGGCCAGCTCCCTCCTATTGTACACAAACCCTATTCTACTCAACTGAAGAAAACTGGCTCGTTCGTTTAGCTAACTGGTGGAAAATATTGAAAAGCTAGTTTGTGTGCCGACCCATAGCGGGAGTAGCATGAGCGCTGGAAGACGATCCAATGCTAGTCTATGCTCGGGTCGAGATTGGTTACGTCACGCGAATTAGCTACAACCAAGTGAGTAGAGATGGGCCGAGTATGGGGGACAGAATTAGACGATAATATAACAAAGAACTCGCCGTCTGCGACACATACGCTCCCAACATCCATCCCCTTTTTCAATGCTCAATTAATCGTTAAGATGCCCTTTTTTAAAAGCAAAGCTATGAATAGGGTTTGTGTACGATCATAGATTGGGATATCATTCGGAGGGGCACTGACCAGTTTCGCAGGAAAGGGAAGACAGGCTGGAATTAATGAAGGCCAAAGTTGAAGAAAACGCGTCATGAAATCGTTTCAAGCTTGATTGATCCAACTTGAAGAGCCGGAAACGAGCCCAGGCCTTATTCGGCGGACTAGGACTCTCGCAGCAAAGCGTCCAGCTTAGTCAAACTGTTGAAGAGGAGGACATTGATTGAGGGTTATTTGCTCGCATTATTATCATATTGGATACCAAGGCAAAAAAGGCTTTGCATTGCATCGCATCGATCCATAAAATAGGCAGTCCACTCCATCCATGGGCACTCGTTCCACTGGGTCGGGCACATTATCGTGTGGATTTTAGAAACGATTTATGACGCGAACGAACCTTTAGAAATTGGACAGCAAAGGCGAATCGTGGTCAACACCAGCCTCCCATGATGGCGTCACATGTTGAGAAAAATATGAGCAGATCCCAGAGAAGATTTTTTTGAGCGTATTATGCGTGTGGGTGGATGGACACCCTGGAGAGCACCCCGACTTCCTCCCTGATTGCAAAGCAAAGAAATGGAATTCAATGGAGCTAGGAATTTTTTCAATGCCTAGATAGACCAAGTGACAATTTGAAGAAAAACCTGCTGTTTATACTCTGAAATATTTACTGTAGATTGCACTGTTCTTGCATTCCTGCGTCAGTAAGAAGAAAAAGCTGGCGGGTTCACTTAGAAAGTTAGAATTATTTAAGCTACAGAGCCTCGCCTATGGGGTCAATAAAACTGGGCAGTCATGGTAGGTAGGATCCGAGGGAATCGATTAGAGTAAAGATAAAATCCTGAAAGCAACACAATTTTCCTTACCTGTCTGATTACGGGGTGGACTGCTCGTTCGAAACATTGGTTTTCCCAAGGTCACTTCTTGGTGGCTCATAGCTCGACCTCGATTTCGGCCATGACAATCCGTCGGAGTCAATGTGTGCACCATAGTCCGATTGGGATTTGCGAATCTTTCCTGCAAGTATCTCAATCTTCAACCGGCACAGAGTGAAGTGGATCCTTGACAAGCCGTTACATAAGGTTATGTTGACGGCAAATCCTTCTAAATGTCACGCAGTTAGCTTTCCTACAACCCGAGGTGACGCGGTCTAAACCCTACGCATAGGTACGAGTGAATCAAGTAGTGGGAGTCATGAACGTTAGCAACACCGACATCTAGCTGTACGCGCACACCACTCACCTTTCGTATGTCTTTTTACAGTGAGAACGCATGAATAGGTTTCAGCGAAGGGCCATGGTACAGCTATGCATATCGCGCTAGCGTCAGGGCCTGCTAACCAGCCCGTCGCATTAGTATGCTATGAGAGTTGGAACGCGCAGGTATGAAGTTTACTATGTGTTTGTGAAAGGAGTCTGCCATAGTCACGGTTGATGGAGACGGAGGATCGTCTGATTTCATATTTACTGCTCTGATCGTGAGTGCAATCGTCAAACTGCATTCGCTCCACGTCTGGTTGCGTCATAATGACGTGATAGCTGAAGTTTCAGGTCCGATTGCGTCGTTTTTCCATAGCACAAGGAACTGTTTAGCATTAGTTCTCCAAAACTACGGTTTTTTGGGAAAGTGACGAAAATTTTTGGCGGATGAGTGAATGGTGACATTATAGCAAAACACCGATGTACCAAAAAATAAGCTCCTGAATGTGGTCTAATTCCGCTGCCCTTGTTAGGCAGTCTACTCCATGAATGGCCACGCGTTCCGCCTGCATAAGGACAGCGGCATAACGAAAAAGTGTAGGATGGGAAGTATTACACGACTTTTATTCCGTGCAAAAGTGCTATGCGCTAGCCTAGCAGGCGCAGGAGAGAATGCCGGCGGCACAAAACTCCGACTGGAGCAAGGCAAGTCTGGAGACTATACCTGCGGCTGAAACATCAACCAGAGTGGTTGACATCGCCTGCCAGGCTTGGTTAATATGTACTGTAAATCCGCTAAAGTGCGATTAAGGATTATATTTGTTTATGTCTGTATCAGGACGCCAAAAATGTCGCAGATTAGCGAGGCTGCATCTTCAGTGTTATCCGAGAGGTGCAGTTAATCGAGTTTGATCGACAGCATTGCAGTACCGGTTATCGTCGAGCTGACGGCACATAATCTGTGCGCTTACCCAGGCGAGTTCTTGACCAATGTACTGATGGGCTCGGCCGAGGTCTAGAGCACTTACCCAGCTCGCTCAATTACAGTCCGCATTCCCCTACTCTCGCAGAGTGTAAAGTCCTTACACTGCTCAAAGTATGTAGGGTGCTACTGCCGTCACACACTTCTCACTATCAGTTGCTCATTGATCTGTGCTCTACCCCAGCTGACAGCTGCGTCATTTGGCTCATTGCTCCGTCGATTTCTGCATTTTGATTAAAATGGACATCTACGGCTGTCTATTGATCGTCTTTGTCTGCGTGTCAGTAGAAACAAATGCGTCAACGATCAACGCGCCGCTGGACTTGGCCATTCTCATTCACGGTCAGCAATGGCCCGATGTTTTGCCAAATATTAAAAACTTGCTTGGTGATTTGAATGGCGTATTCCCATTCGGTCAAAATCAAACGCGAGTGGCTCTACTGGCGAATGCTGGGGGAGAGTGGACGGTGCTGACGAATTTGACAGGGTCGCCATCCGAGTTCGCTGGGGCAGTCGGACAGTTAGGCTATGCACGACCAACGTTGGACATGGCAGGGGCGCTGAAAGTGATTCAAGACGGGATTTTTGTGCACAAAGAACGATTCAGAGCGACTTTGGTCTTGAGTTTGTCCAGTTCTGTATCAGAAGAAGCGGTGCAGCGGGGACGAGCATTACGCGAAGATGGTGTGCAGTTCTACATCATCTGCGAAATTTTCAACAACGATGACCTTCGACGACTTTACGAACTCGACAGAAATCTAACAAACTTCCCGCACGTAACTGGTCTAGCGAAGACCTTCACGCTGAATCATTTGAGAGCAGTGAAACGGAGAACCGAAATGGATCAATGCTTCTACAACGAGTCCTGCTTCTTCTCTAGTTCTCAAAGCCAATGCAAGAAGGACTGGTGGACGCCGTCGATTCCCGATGTCTATGGCGACTGCAGAAAAGTCAAATCTCCCCCACCGATCAGCTCCGGAACGTGCGATAAGCAGGAATGCACGAAACTGTGCGACAAAGCTTGGCCTTGGCCGACTGCCTTACCTGCTTGCGATGCGAAATGCGGAGTCAGCGTGAAGCGAAATGGTGCGCCCCCATGGAAACAATTGGAACATTGCCCTCGCGAATTCAAATGTCCTGCTTGTACAACTACAACAACCACCACCACCACTACGACCAAAACTACGACAACCACCAAGACTACTACAGCGAAGGCTGCACCGACAACTAAGGCGACGACTACGCCAACGACTTCGACAACCACCACAGCAACCACATCCCCAACGCCATCGACTACGACGACAACTGAACCAATTACTACGTTAACGAAAACACCAGCATCTGCACCAGTGACCGGCACGACTTTACCAGAAACTTCGCCGGCGACCGGCACGACTTCAACAGAAACTGCGCCGGCGACCGGCGCGACTTCATCAGAAACTGCGCCAGCGACCGCCACGACTTCACCAGAAACTGCGCCAGCGACCGCCACGACTTCACCAGAAACTGCGCCAGCGACCGCCACGACTTCACCAGAAACTGCGCCGGCGACCGCCACGACTTCGCTAGAAACTGCACCAGCGACTCCACCAACGACTTCGGCGGCATCAGCGACAGCATCTACAAGCACTGGCGAGACTACGACCGAGACGCCAACACCAGAAGTGATCACAACGGCAAGTCCCACAACAACGACAGATAAGGCTACGACGACGTCAACAAAAGCCTTCGCGAGCAATAAACAAAGTGCCTCGACGCAGGTGAGCAGTACCGCTGTGGAAAACTGGCAGATCGCCTTGGCCGTAGCGCTCGTGATCGCCACCATCGCTCTCATTTTTCTCGTCGTTATACTTGTAATACGACGCAAACGAGCAGGCGAGGAGAAAGCTGTCGCCCCTTCGGTCACTCTCACCGACGCTTCCGCAGTGAGTGCGGCATCGAATTCGTTGTTTCCCTATTCGCTCAATTCGACCGCATCGATCAGGCCGACTTCGACCCATTCCGCCTCCCTGTCCTTAGCGAGCTTCATGGCCAAGAAAAAAGCGGCCCAGTCGGTGAACAGCGCGAAGAGCAGCGACCCCTCAACGGATCTAAAGAAGTCGTTCAGAAATAGTAAGCAGCAGAAGACGTCATCCACTCCGACCAAAAGTGTGGGGAAAGCAGCAAAGAAGGGAGCCAATGCGGCCAAAACGAAAAAAGCTTGAAGCAAGCATCTGAGCCTGTGGGAACTGTAGGAGCCAAACCAAGCGAAGCACTTGTATTGCCCTCCAAAAATGACTGTGCTCGACTCGTCAGGGTCCCACAGGGCTACGTGCGTATATTTGTGGCTCATGTGCTCATGGTGCAGCAATTGTAAAAGTTTTTGCTTGCTGATTGCTTGATGTCTTTAAACTACTGAAGCTTCAGGGCCGTGGATGCTTTGTTCAAAATTTCGGCTTGCTCCTACCCATTTTCCTAAAATAGAACCGGGCACTTGAATGCAAAGTGCAAGGCCGATAAGAGAGATAAGAGAAATGATATTTCAGCTCTAGACGGGAGCATACAATACGTACAGTAATAAGAGCACAGTCTAGCAAGAGAACCACGTGATGAATACGTTTCTGATTCATGTCGCGCAAACGTATCCTGCTTGTTGTAACTTTCATGTACTTCCAAAAAAGACTTCAGAGATGGTAAGATGCAAAGCATGATTTATTCAAATACACTGCATTCTGACTCCTTTTGGTTTATCAATGACTAGAAGTATTGAACCCAGCGGACATTTCTTTCACATCTTAAACCCGTTAAGAAGCCGCTTGATGTAATATTAGCCACGATATCAACACAAGTCATTGTCGCGCATTGCCGTAAAGGAAGGTAGGTCTGGTGGTTGGAGTCTTCACTGCGCCATCGACCGTGGAACTGTTCGCCAGCATGGGCGACTCACGACCAGATGCATTCAACCCGCAGCCAGGCTAGTAAATACACAGAGAAGTTGACACACAGAACACAGAGCACAGAGCAGGCACAAGGGTCACGGGGAGGCTGGGCACAGACGCCTTACGGTTTTGTTGTAGGGATCCAGTTTTAATGATCGATTCTCTTTGGGAAGCTCTTCTACCAGGCTTAGGCTTAGACCTTGGACCGCTCCCTTGTAAGGTCAGCCCGAACCTGCCGTCACGTGAACGCCGGATATCCTACGTCACAATACACACGTTCATTCGTTCTACTGTAGAGGCCAGCATATGAAAAAAGAGAATGTCACAGTCAGTTAAGACAAAGATTGGCAACTTATTGCTTATGGCCTGTCCTAAATGTCATTCAGCAAATCCTTCCACAGTTTCATGGTCGACGCTTCAAATGCTGCAAGAATGATGCTGGCATATTCGGAAGCTCGGCACCCAAATTTTTCGAAACAGAGAACGTATTTAACCGTGTTATAATTGAAAAAGCCTCCCTTGTACGCCATTCATTTCACGCCAAGTTCTGCGTTATCTATCGATTACCAACTATCTTATTGAAACCCTTGCATGCCTTGCACGTCTTACGGTGAGTAGCTGACCTTTTAACATCTTTGGGGTCGATAAACGAGGCGGGATTGAAGGAATCAGGATTAATCAGAAAGAGAAACTATTTTACTGATTTTACTGAATGTACAGTAAGGTCTCCAGATGCTGCATAATTTATCGTAAGTCATGGCCGGATCGGATGGGTTGGATCAGATCGGATCGGATGTGTTTCGGATTATATCATGTGAATTACTTGTAATTTTTTGAACAATCAAAAACGCATCAACTTTTTTCGGAAGGGCCCCATGATAAACACACAGCATGTATCTATTACCACGGTGCCGCGGCACAAGTAGCGCCTCCTCAAGGCATTTTATACACTGCTTATTATGGATCTATTGTACAACCTGATTACATAAACACGTGCAATGACATCTTCGCATTTGGGTCAAGTTGTGCACAAGTTATCGCAGGCATTGAGCATAAGAAACGCCAAGTAAAGCTCCATTTTTGAACCTTGTTCCACCACGACAATGCGCCCACGCATTTCTTAAAAGTTTTGAGGACTTTTCTGAAAGATTTCTGCTGAGACTCTTATTTATCGGACTAATAGTCCAGACCTAGCTCCATCTGATGTTTTTTGTCCTCATCACAATGAAAGCTTTTCTGAAGCTTTTGAAAGTTGAAAAACAATGCTTTTAATTCTGATCGTTTTTAGATGTCGCTCATCACAAAATTTATATTTTTTTTTTTTTTTTTCTGTGTCTGTAATGTTCAGAGTGCACAATCCTGTGTTTCATTACGAATAAAGCATGAATGAATGAATGAATGAATGAATGAAAGAATTTGTTGGGAATCGATTTTGGACGTCTAGACTGATGCCATGGAGTGCTCTAAAATCAAGCAATACTGCTTTGCACTGAAGTGGACTGGAGCGATGACGACATCGCATGTAGGGCCAGCTTGACCTGAATAGCTTGTGCGTTGAAAAGTAAAGTCATCTTCAGTTCTTGTTTTATAAAGACTTTCCGGGAACTTTTTCAACGCCCGTCGCACTGTACTTAACAAGCTTAAACAAGATATAATCTGCTCATAAGTGACAGTACCATAACTAAAAATTGTTTATCAAAACGGATATTTTCCCTGCGTTTTCACTCCTCACTGATATTTCTGCCGTCCGGCTTTAAAGTATTTGCAAATCTGTTCTTGAGTCATCATGTTTTCTCCCGTCTCAAAATAAGAGATTGACAAGATGACCTGTAACTCTAATTATGAGGGGAAAAAAAGGATGCATCAATGCAGAATACTGATCACGTCTCATTCACTACACTAGAGTAATTGGAAAAATTTGCAATAGTTAGTTGCTTGGCTGCGGTTACTTCAAACACCATTGTCTTAAAGTTTTTGTTCAAGTGGTTCAGATTGGATGATCCGACCCAAATTTTTGGATGGTGATTTTTCTGATCAGATCGGATATCCGTTTCGATTGGATATGATCCGATCCCATCCGGCCGTGAGTCGTAAGCAGATGCTTGGACGTGACCACTTTGATAAAAGTCTCGGCCCTGCAGTCTGGTGCAGTGACGGGCGATGCCACTCCACTGATCAGGGTCGGGGCTACAATGACCCTGAACCCATTCTAGGCGTCGTCGTCTAGACAAGGAAAACTAATCGGCGACAACGAGGCCTCGATTGTCAAGCCGCCTGATGGGCGGGACCTCGTTTGGTGATAAGCAGTCTAATCCTAAGATGACTGGGCATCATAGCCTTCCCTGTCAAGCTGGACAGAATGATTAAACACAGATTGCATGGTGTGCCTGCAATCCGCACTGATATACGGCATTCACGTGGTGTGCCTGCTGGTTCGCTGCCCCTGTCGCTGAAGAATGATTGATTGCATGGTGTGCCTGCAATCCGCACTGATATACGTACCTATTGGCCTAAAGCCTGACCCATTAGTTTGAGGTCGACTCGATAGCTAGTCCTCTGTCCTACTGTATGCCAAATGCTCTATACATGCTATAGAATGACGTGTCTTACTGCGCTGACATAGCGAATGCCGCCGTCGTCATCGAATACACGGCCCACGCGCAGCAGTCGAATTCCTTGCCATCGAACCAACATCGTAGAGCATTCCTCGAAAGGCTACTTGTGCTGCTGCAAATGCGGAGAAATCTTGGATTTTTTGCGGTTGGCGCGGATTATTTTGCGAAAAAAGGATAAGAATCTCGGGTCGAACTCGTTTAGACGGGATTGTGCTGAAATAAAGGGTCAGTTGGCTATAAAAATCGTTAGAGAGACTCGGCACCTTATTGTTTCAACGTCATTGATTTCTGACGAAACTGTAACCGCTTCTTCGACTTACGTTTGATTGAAGTATACTTTGGCACAAACACTGACGTTTGACACGGGCTGTGAGGGTACGACGGCTATGTGTGATATCTCGGCTACGTATCCATTGCGGATATATTCCGCCATTCTTTTGTAGAGATAGGACACACAAATGACTGACATTACCGCAACATACAGTATGACTAATTCATCGTATAGGCTCACCAAATGCCTCCTTCCAGCCAGCCACGCTTATCTTCTCAACAAGAACAAGATCTTTTCTAGCCTCCTTCAGCGAATCCTTCCGTTGCTTGTTCATCTCCGTTCGATCGCCAGTTGGGCTAGGGACGGTATACTAAAACCGTGACGTGTCGGGTAGGGTAGGTTTTATAAAATAGGTTTTTCACGTAGGCCGTGATCGTTCAGCTTACATTGGCCGTTCTCAAGCCATTAGATGATTGAAATGTCTTGCACTCCTTTGGGTTTCGCTTAGCTATCATCTAGCACACATGGAAAGATGCTCGGATCTGAGGACACACTCGTGTACACCTGGTTCATACGCGTCGTGACAGCGTAGGCCTAGTCGAAATTTCGGTCGAGTAACCTATGAACCTTGTTCACAGCCGCAATTCCCTACGGGAAGACCAGTGAACAAAATTTCCTTTCTAATTCGGTTTTTCTCACGGATCCTTGGGACCTTCGACCGTGCGACAGAGTCCGCTCCCCTAGCAAGTCTCCGTCTTACCTAACGTAACTCGAAAATTCCCGCCAGGCTTATCAAAGCGTCATGATTTTCGTTAAAAGTGTTATCCTCTGCTGGTAGGCCATGGCGAGTGGGAGAGAGTAATCGATGCTCTGACCTGCTTCAAGACCTCGACCTCTCCGGTTAAGGTTTCAGTTATAGTTAAAGTCGTAAGACTTGCCATGATTACTCCAGTCACAAAACCGCCAGCTCTGCTCCTAGCGAATTGGTAAACCTTATCTGACAAAATAGCATAAAGCAGCTGCCAGCTTGCTCATACATAAACGTTATGCTGAAGGAAGTTAAGGTAAAATAGCTTGCACAAAGTCGAATCCTCGCGCATTGATGCTAATATTATATTAAAATTCATGTTCGTGACCAGAACTTGTTACACATATAAAGGCGCAACTTCGATCGTGCTCACTCTCAACCTCCACGGATAGAAATCTTATGTCAAGAGCCATAGAAAATATGATACCATCTTGCTTTCAGTCCGCCACGCTTATTTTTAGTTTCGCGTTTGCCTTATCGTTAGATACTGCGAATTAAACGTTACGTAGTTATCATCGAGGGAAATTTAGCATCCTGGTCAGCATCAGAGGGAAAGATCCTCGACTTTGCTCTCACTGTAGAATCTCTTACTTTTTTGTCAAGCTTAGTCAAATTAAGCCTTGCTTGAAAAGAAGTTTTCCAAAGTAAAACTGATGGGCGATTTGCTCTTAAAGCTTTTTCATTAGAAACTTAATGGGATTTTGGCTTTTTATATCGTTAGACATCGCCGTACAGGAACATACAGTGAACGAATTGAATGCCTGTTCCGAACATCAGAGCGAGTAAGCATGACCCTGTATCTAGGATACTGCTGATCAAGGCCCCTTGCGTACAATAAACGACGCCCACGTAATCAGAAGGAGAGCCAGGCACCGCAATTATTCTTTATTTAGACCAATATGACCCCGAACGATCAGATGCCCAAAGCGTGGCCTACGTGGCGCCCCGACTCGTCGCTAGCAGTTCCTAGATACCTGCTATAAACTGTACAATGGCTCACAGATCTGGCTTAGCCGATGGCGCCAATATGAACGAGCGACGAAAAGATTCGTTAAAGGAGGCTCGAAAAGATTTTGTTGAGAAGATAAGCGTGGCTGGGTGGAAGGAAGCATTTAGTGAGCATATACAATGGATTGCTCATATCTTCAAGGTTGCCCTTGCGATATTGTTCATTATTTGTGTGTTTTATATCTACAAGAGAATATTATTATTGATACGCAGCGGATACGTAGATGAGATATCCGACATAGCAGTCGTGCCCTCACAACCTATATCCAATGTTACTATTTGCGCCCAAGTATACTTTAATCAAACATTCGTCGAAGAAGTGGTTACAGTTTCACGAGATATCATTGATGCTCTAAAACAACAAGGTGGCGAACCTCTATTGAAGAAATTTTACAGCCAATTGACCCTCTATCTCACCCCAATCCTTCGGCCGCACGATTTCGACCAACGGCTTTCACTCTATTTTCGTAAAATAATTCGTTCTAATCCAAAAATTCAAGATTTCTCTTCATTTGCATCAGCAGCTGTAGCGACGCGTCGAGGAATGCTCAAGCGATGCTGGTTCGATGGCAAGGAGTTCGACTGCTGCGAGCGGGCCTTGTACTCTTTGGATGACGACGGCGTCTGCTATATCATTGCAGTAAGACACATCATTCGATAGTACATAGCCCACGACAGGCCTATGTGTTGTCGATTAACGACTTCAAAAGCCATTGCGTCAATTTTTGAACATGTTTCGATGCGGGTCGAGTTTAAAGGCGCATTTATAGTCGACAAAATTTCTACTCCTACCCCTAGGGTAGGTGCAATGGCCATATACTTAAGCGTATGCTATTACTCCTACCCTGGGGGTGGGTGCAGAAATTTTGTCGACTATAAATGCGCCTTTACAGAACCAATGACTCTGACTAATCATAAAACGCGAACTAATGTAACCAGCATTCTTGGAGGTCAGGGAAATCGATACGCGCCCCTGGTTGGGAAACTTCAACTACTTGCGTCTCGCCTGTGCCGAATAACGGGGCACAGGTCGACACCCGCGCTCCGATACTTGATATGTACTCATTGTCAGTGTCACGAAAACCAGGTGCTGATCGCGTAGAAAAGTTACTCAGCAACAGTGCTAGTGCGAACGCGACTTTTTGGTGATACCGAGTAACTGCCTACAGCCCCAGTGTCAACCGTACCAATTTTTTTGACCGTACCCGTACCAGAACCGTACCTGGGGCGTGGTACGGCCCATACCGCACCAACGAAAAATTCCATCATAGCAAATTTAAAATTGGAAAAAATTTTTTCGGAAAGCTTTTTCTATACTGAACAAACGGGTTTTTATGATTTTCCGAAATAGAAATGCGTCTCATTGGCCCCAATGAAGCAAAAAATGTACAACACCAAATTATCACTCAAATCATAAGATTTCTATACGGCCTACCGCCCTAATTTCAGTGCCGTACGTATACCGTACTGTACGCACAGTACCACCCACAGTATGGCAGTACGGTAGGGCCGGTACGGTAGTACGGTCGACCCTGGCATAGCCGCACTACTAAGTATGAAAGCCTAGCGCGACTGCGGCCTCAGGCCCCGCCTTCAGAGGCATAACCCCTCTTTGAATGGCCCCTACGCGTTGCTGGCGTTCTAGATGCCTTTACAGCTCGGGATATAGCCGTCGAGGTATAACCCATCTAGGCCAGCTACTGTGAGCGTTTGGTGCTTCATGTATCGCGGTACTAGCAGCACTTAGCGCGGATAAGCCATTACCACTGGAGTGTTAGTTATCCTAGCTGGAGAATGGCTGGGACGCTTTTTTCTAATGCTGAGAGGAATGCAACCAGCATTCCTGACGGTCAGGGGATATCGATACTATCCCATAGCTGGAAGATATTGACAAATCCGGTAGATGTTTCAACGGCAGGTATAGTAGAGAGATTTGCCTTCCTCTAGCTGGAGTTCTGTCCCAGAGACTTTAGTCTGTCACATCTTCCGCTGCCTGGGTGCATTGGTTACTCTTGTTCCAGCTCAACATGAACAGCGATAACGCCAAGCTAGTTGCGACTACGTATCACCAAACAAGGTCGGGGCCATCAGGCGGCCTGACAATTGAGGCCTCATTGTCACTGAAGAATTTCCCTTGGCTGGATAACGACGCCCAGAATGGGTTCAGGGTCATCGCAGCCCCGACCCCGATCAGTGTAGTGGAATCGCCCGTCACTGCACCAGACAGGGCCGAAACGTTCATCAAATTGGTCCCGTCCAAATATGTGCTCCCGACCAATTGTGCAGCACCTGGCCATCTGTCCATGAAGGGCGGTGATTACATGTACTACGACCCGCATGGCTACAGTTGCGCCATTCGTGAATTCCAACGTTTAGCAAGCTCCTACGTTGCATGCGAAATTCCTGCATATCTGAGCCGGCCAAACAGCTCAGTCGTGTGTAATCCACAAGCTAATTACTTCCTCTCATCCGCTTTCGCCGCCAAGGACATCCGCAATTCAGTCGATTTTGTCGAGGGCGTTGGTGACCCCTTAGGAGTTTCGAAAAAGGCAGTATGTTCTGATGGATCACAGTAAACCTAGAGCTCAAGCTCAAATCTAGTTGCTCCAGTAGACAGCGCTTTACATACTCAGTAGAGATTTATAGTTTATTGCTGACAAATCGAAGAGCGAATCGATGATAGCATCCTGTCTAGGTGCTCAACATGGCGTATTTGAAGAAGAAACAAGATTTACACTAAAGCTGGAGGCTAACAAGAAATATTCGGGATAACTTCGATTGTCTGCGCTCCTTTTTAGGTATCGCAGTTTATCGAGTCGCTGGAAAAAACGATGAAGTTGGTAATGTCGGAGAAAACCCTTTGCCCCAGCCACTGCACATTTTGGACTTATAAAAGCTCAGCCAGTTACGCCGAGCTGCACAGTAAGGACAAGGTCGATAGCGAACGGATGTATAGCATCATACATGTCTACTACGCAGAGCTAGCCTATCGTCAGCATGCTCAAGTCAAAGAGGACGTTTTTTACTTGGCTTTTTGTGATTTGGGTAATGTTGTGGGATTGTACTGGGGTATGTCCGTCGTTAGCTTTTTCCATATTTTGTTTTATGTGCCGCGCTATATTTATGTCTTGAGGAAGAGATATCGAGCTCAAGTACATCCATCACAATAATTTTTTGCCTGGCCCACCCTGACCTTTTTAGGGGAGAGTCGATTTCGGCACTCTCATCTCAGGCTAAAAGGGTTGTACTGTAGTTGACTTTATGTCGCCATCGATGAGCGTCTATCTGGGACTAATGTAATACCTATAGGATCAATAAGAGGTGGAGAAAGGCGGCTGGCTAACTTATCAAATGTGGTCCCGCTGGTAAGAAGGGGGATTTACAGTATTCATGCAATTCTTCGCAGTTCAGTAGTTTTTTTTCTGCGTAGTGCCCAATACTGTGTCGATTTCGTGTTTGGGTGTCATATGATATGTATGTTGGGTTGCGGGATATGTCATTTGGTATTTAACAAGTTGATACTGTATGTATGGCGGTCACAAGGCTCAGGATGATGTCCGTATAAGCCACTAGTCGACACGCATTGCCTCTCGAATTCTCCATCTTATACCGCTTTTTCCACTCTCCCCAATTCGTGTCCTTGCTCTGCCTTATAACCCAATGGAAACTAGCCAGTTACCCACCTTCTTTGATCGACTTACAACGACCATCTATCTATTCCAAACAGAGCGAGTCATTGGGACCAGAGCCTCACTGCAAGGCCATAGGATCGGCCCAAGTGTCAATGAGTTGATGGGGAATAGGATGTTTCACATTCTTCACTTGCATTTTTTTTACTTGATTTCTTGAAAAGTCCAGTGGACCACTAGAGAAAATAGAATTGCATTTTACTCATGCATGCACCAGTGAATGTCCTGTTCTTATTCCTTGAAACAAGTACCTCTCCGGCCTGTAACCTATATTTTTTTCTGACGTGGTAATGAGGGCTAGAGGTTTTGCCATAGCGCAAAAACCTTGGATTTTGTTCTTCTATTATTATTTCATGCGTGGCAAAGAAATGGTGTAAATCTTGCCTAGTGATTGGGCCTAGTCCTGTAGTCTGCCATTGCAATGGCAGTCCACGACCCTGGCCCTTAAGCTGGCTTCACCGCAAGGGCCCTGAGTCATTCATGGGGAGATGAGGCCCCGAAGACAGGACCATTCGCATATAGTGGCAATGGGGATGCACTGTGCAATATAGTACAGTGTAGGGAGACCAAGAACCAGTACAGCAGAGCGTATGGCACTGGGGTGGAAGCGGTGGCCCAGGACTGAATGCACACAAATCGCTGCATCATGTTGGGTTTGTCAGAGTAATTAGTCGGCACTAGGTTCCAACAACTCCTCATACTCTCTGCAGTCGACGACCTCAGCATTAAGAAAGGACTGCCTGCAAGACTGGGGGCCATGGTCCTTAATCAAACAGTGGTCATCCAAAAGCTTTCTGGTGTTTTCATGAGGGCGAACAGATGACCACTTCTACCAGCTAGGAAAGCTGGTAAGTTTGCGTTGTATCAAAAGCCAATAAAGTCCCTCAAAGTGTATACAAAGCGCAGAAGCTCTAAAAACATGGCTGCCAGAATTGCATTTGATATGAACGAGAGATATAGAGACTAATCGATTTCATCGAGATCCCATTCGAGGTCGAGGTCCGTACTGCTTTTGAATCTGACAGTGCCTGCTGTTTAGGTCCTCAATTTGCAGCTGAGGGCGTCATACCTATATGACACCAATTTTGATACTTCCCCTAGGTATGGACCTGGTAGGGAGCCAGGCTTGCCCAATTATTATTACCAAGCCTAATATATGGAATAAAAACAAGAGTGTCACATTCTTTTACGAGGTGCGTAAAATATAGTTTTCGAAATTATTCGCTTAGCAGCACTCAAGCAGTGCATAGTGTGAACCTCTAGCCTTGCATCAAATCTAATAAAGCGTCCCAAGCGCAAACTTTGTGACTCATCGCTTTCTTCCCCTCAGGCGCTGACTAGAGGACTTTATCAACCTAATGTGGTGATTTACGCATTTATCTTTATATCTTTACGTGATTTCAAATATTCCCGCCTGCCTGAGCATCACTGCTTAGGACAAACTGTGCCGGTCAGAGCATTTGCTGTGCTCGCTAATCCAATCTTTTCTTTTCGCCGCCTCTTGGCCTTTCTCGTTGCGCCCTTGAATTTCCCACGAACCGAAAATCGACTCTCAAACTATTAGTTCTTTGTGCGAAGAGTTTCTTAATTGTCGGCATTAAATTTCGTCAGTTTTGCCTAAGATGGCTGCCATTCGTAAAAAGCTAGTAATTGTTGGTGATGGTGCTTGCGGTAAAACGTGTCTCTTGATCGTCTTCAGTAAAGACCAATTTCCCGACGTCTACGTTCCCACTGTATTCGAAAATTACGTTGCGGATATTGAAGTCGATGGAAAACAGGTAAGTTATGGACTTGTGCATATTTAGGCCCATGTTCTATCCACGGAAAGTATATTCTGCATATGCTCAGATTCCTACTGTGACCGTGAGACTGTGGGTACAAGTACATAGGCCAAGTCCGGAGGCTGGACTAAAGGTCGAGGAACAAATTTGTAGGTTCTGTGGTACCCGATCGATTTCAACTTTATGCAGTGCAGCTCACGCTCGCTGGTCCGTTATTGGCGGGGGGGGGGTCGTGTCTGGATATGCATGATTCAACTCGAAATATGTCCTAATTATACCCACTCTTCTATAAGTTACAAGCACGTGCTAAACGACGGGGTGTGCGATGGATCAAAGTGGTGACGTCGACGGTTTCTGAATACCTTTTTACTATTGACGTTTTACTTGCCATTTTAATGGAGCGATAGGAAGAGGGAGGAAGCCTGGTGTTATGCTGTTCTCGCTTTACGTAGTTTCCGCTTTTCGACCAAGACTCCTACCGGATCGATTTTATTCACGCCATTGCTCGCCGTCCCTAGTCCCAGGACACAAGCCGCCGCCGCTTTGGCAGCCTCTTTCGTTTCCTCTTTCTCTTTCATTCTTGATTGACATTTGTATGGCGAGTGCTCAAACCGAGTCCATTGTCGATCGACCAATTTTCTTGAAACTTCTCGTTCGTTTGGTACATTTCAAATTCTAGCATTTGCTTGTATATTAGGACACATCGGTGCATGATTCCTTGTAGAATATGGTGCCACCGAAAAGAGTTGATTCTAGATTTCGTTCCTTTGCTCGCATCGCAAACACTAAATACCTTGCATAGATGAGTGTGTGCGAACGAGTCATACGTTACAGCCGGGCTACGTAAACAGTGACCCGCACGCGACACAGGAGTGCAGTGACTAGTACGGTGCAGAGGACGCAGTGACAAATGGTCCCGTTTCTAACTGTTATAGCGTGTAGGAAGAAAAGTTGACAGGGCAGAATTTAGAAATTGTACTTGTCGCCCTGCGATGTTGTCGCCCTGCGATGCTGCATTGATGAAGAACTGTCTTATTTGACTGGTATGTTTCGTGGTCCTCGAAGTACATATCTTGTTTCTTTCTTTTTCGAAGTGGAAATGTTTCTCGTCGATATGCACTTTTGTCTAACTTCTTTGTTCATCTGGCCTTAGAACATATTGTCAAGTGGAATGGGACAGCGCGAGATTTGTATTATGTTTTTCAGACCAGGTTGAGTTGATATCTCGTTCTAGAAATATGTGCAGAGTCGCACCGGCTTGAAAAAACCTCAGCGGGTAACGATCGGAGCACGAGCTCGAATCGCCTGGAAACGTTTTTTTCTTATTACTGAGCATAAGATCAGTGAAAAACCATCGTTAGAGGCTTGCTCGGAAGTGATAAGTGTAATAGCGTCGAGGAGTATTGTGAGCCTTTTATATTGATAATGAGATTTGCATAGTCGGTTTTGAATGCCTGACGGCGCTCCGCTGAGAGTGAAGGGGAAGTCGATGGATGTGCGTGTCCCGGCAAAGGGTGTTGATCTTTGATGGACTATAAGGGCCTCGGACTGTAATATGCAAGGAAAGGGGGTGGTATATTGCTTGAATCTGATCAGAAAATTGTCTTCGTCGTTTTCTGGAGTATCATGCCTTTGTTCTAATTTCAGGTAGAATTAGCGTTATGGGACACGGCCGGTCAAGAAGATTACGATCGCTTACGCCCGCTCTCTTATCCCGATACGGATGTAATCTTAATGTGCTTCAGTATCGATTCGCCTGATTCGTTAGAAAATATTCCGGAAAAATGGACACCCGAGGTATGATTGTTGTCGTTTGTTGAAATAGTGGCAGTTTTTTCAAATGTTTTGTTCTAGGTACGCCATTTTTGTCCGAACGTGCCAATAATTTTGGTTGGAAACAAGAAAGATCTACGGAATGATCCGCAAACTTTACGAGAATTATCAAAAATGAAACAAGAACCAGTTAGACCGGAACAAGGTCGCGCTATGGCTGAACAAATTGGCGCCTATGCTTACTTGGAATGCTCTGCCAAGACGAAAGACGTGAGTTGCTATAGTTTCGTTTATGGGCGGTAAACATAGCGTCTTCAGGGAATGAATTAGTGTCCATTTAAGGAACTATTGTTGTGTGGACGGGGCGGACTTTAGGGGTTTATTTTTCGTATTCTTGTGAAAGAGGAGGAAGAAAAATGTGTCCTTTGACCTTTCCATTTCTGGTGGTGACGGAAGATATTTTTTAAGGGTGTTCGGGAAGTATTCGAAACTGCAACTCGTGCTGCTTTGCAAGTGAAAAAGAAGAAGCCGCGGAAGTGTAACATTTTGTAGTGTTATAGAAAGATAATTCAGGATCGCGTAGCCCATGATCATCGAAGTTGGTGAGCCTGCACCTGAAAGGAGGATCATATTTGTTATACAATTATTCTAGAGTGATGCGGCTACGACATGAGTATTTGAAAGGGTGTTTAGACCTGTTTGCTTTTGTGGGCGCCGTGTTTTCAATGTGGTTATGTCCCTCGCTAATACGATGGTTTATAAGTGTAGATGTAAGGTGTGCGTGAATTATGGGATGATTATGTGGTGTTTGTTATTCGAATGTATTTTTTTCATATTTTGCGATCACTTTATCTCATGTTATAAAAGGAGCGGAAAGACGCATTTTGTTATCATGCATTGATAAGACTTGGCATGATGAAAAGATAAAGCTGATAAAATAAAGTACACGCACCACAAACGGAAAAAACCAACCTGACGGATATAAAAAGGAAGTTAAAATGGATAACGCGAAACTGAGATGAATATTAAAAATTCAGTTTGATACTTGACATTGTGATTATAATCATCGAAGCTAGAGGCGTAGACTTTAAGTTTGTACAGACGCTCGTGCATCAATTTTTTGACAGTGAACAGAGTTCCCCTGCCTTGGACTAATCGGATGGCGAAGGGAGGGTGTTGATTTTCATTGTGCTGATCATCGAGTGCACTCAGCGAGAAATGGGTGCGGCGTAGTTGACGACCCTTGCCATCGAACGCAGTCAATCGCAGGACATCGTGGAAGGCCGGCACGCCGCTCGGTAAGGCGACAGTTTCGATTTTGATACGGCTCGGACGATTGCTAGGTTGCCGGGGGTCACTGCACGAGGGACCGGTGCACGAGAGTAGGCACGAGCTGAAAGGAGAGGAGTCAGTGATGGGTGGGGGGAGGCAGGGGCTTACCTGGTCGGTACTGAGAAGGTGTACGGATGGGGGCAGGAGATACGAAGGCAGCGATAGGAGCCACGTTCGTTGAAACACATTGTGCCTGGTGAGCAGATGCCTGGCGACTCGTGGCATTCGTCGATGTCTGAAGTGCAAGGTGTGGTGAGTGCTAGGCACAGGCTGCGAGACAAACAAGCCAATATTGTTGGAAGATCATGCATGGGATTCGTGTTCATATTTTGGCACGTATGGCCCGCCAGTCACCCAGGGTGGGAGTCAGGTGACCATCACACTTGGCCACGAAATGATCCTCTGATCTCCAACCAGTCTCGTCGTAAGAGAGCACGGCGGCTGGTCGAGGAGTGTCGGGCATTGCTTGGGTCAGCAACCCTGACTGGGATGCCGCAGTTCTATTCCGGCTAGGAACAGTAGTTTAGTAAGCCCGTTCTCACGATCAGAGGGGGAACCAGTCTTCGACGGCAGTTTAGTAAGTCCGTCGCTGGCCTTGCACGCCTGACTCTGGGCGACTCACCTCGCGTGAGCCGCAGGAGCAGAGAATTGGGAAAAGAGAACAGAGAATTCTCGCCCAGTATAATCCTTGGGCGCTGGTGCAGGCACAGGATGCCTTCGCGTGGAGGTGCTCCTAGCGGAGATGTCAGAGGGAGCCTGCCATGAGAGATGATCGCCTCACGGGCTCGCTTATGTCATGTCATACTATATCAATATCCAAGCACTGCACAGCACACTCGAGGGCTAAGGGACACATATTTGACAATCGTTTTGTACCGAGGCGGCAGTCGAACCCTCCCCTCTAAGTGCGCCTCCAGCGTGAGAGGCAGACGCCTTAACCCGCTAAACAAAGACCCCCTTATGATATCGTGACTGCTGGCTGAACGGGTTGGAGGAAGTCCCGTGGGGAACTGGGACGGCGCGGGGCCTACCCACAAAAAATGTCTCGTCGTCAATTCACCCATTCACTATGTGTTTTGACGAGCTGTGTAGGATATCCTGGAAATTTTACCCGTCTAAAGTTATCTCAAATCATCCACCCACCAACGACCCCAGACAGGACATCCTGCCTGGGCATCCCCTGAGCCCACCTCCAGCCCACTCACCTGAGCAAGAATAGCCATCCGAAGCTAATCGATATCCAGCTGGGCAGGCGCACGTGCCGGCACCATTTTCAGTCTTTTCGCATCGGTATTGACACGGCTGACTCGATCCACAATTTATGTCTGACACTGAAACAGGTACGGCCGAGCCTTATAATGAATTGAGTACTGTAGGTGGCTGATTTACCTTCACAGAACACTCCGTTCCATACAGTTCCTTCCGCACAGTCCGCTGCTTCAGACAATGCCAACTGTTGCCCCACCTCCGCTTGATCCAAGGCCAATGGATCTCCGAATCCAAAATCGATCGCTGCGGAAAGAGATGAAGTTAGAGACTGTATGAGAAGCCCAATCAGGCTGTGGCGTAGCAAAGACTGCAAGCACTACAGCAGATCTGAAACCTGTCTGTGGTGTTTGAATGCTATCAGATTGGATCTAGATCGGTATCACACTGATCTTTCATGCCTTAGTCATAAATTACAGTGATCACTATGCCTTGCAAGTCTTTACGTAACCCGCAATACACTTCCATAAATGCAGTCTTATGCACATAACCCATCCCAACTGAGTGCGGTGCCAGTGAATAAACCAAAAGAACTTAGATTAAGTCATCAAAATGCTCGGTTTTGTGACGCACAATAGAGGAATATATTTGTACATTCCATGTGCTGTGCTCTTGATTGCATCCTACACCGCAATAAGTGCTTATATCACCAAGTGCACCCAGTGCTGTGTCTTATCATACGAATAATGCCAATTCAATACACACCATTACAAGTGCGACCGTCCGATGTTAGTGCGTATCCAGTGGGGCAACTGCACACGTAAGAACCACGGGTATTACGACATCCGTGCGAACAAACGGGTGGTTGCAGAGCGCATTCATCAATATCTGGAAAACAGAACAGGGAAATAGGGAAGGTACAGAGGACACAACTACTCCTATACTTCGGGGGTTTGCAAAGTCATTTTGCACGAAGGTAAACAGAATTCGGATTAAAAGCGAGTGGGGAGAGGTCGAACATGGCACTATGAACTGAACTGGGGCACACACTGTAAGCTTGTGCTGACTCCTACCTTGGCAAGGTTGTCGCGGGCCCTCGGCGATCATTCCAGCAGGGCACAGGCATTTGAACGAGCCCGGCGTATTGATGCAAGTCTGCTCGGGATGGCAGGGGATTACTTCACGGCACTCGTCCACATCTTGACATACACCTTCATCATTACGTCGGAAACCGATGGGACACGGTTCTTTGCACCAATATCCTCCGACAGTATTCACACATTCTTCAGTTTCCCGACATCTGGCAAGACCAGCCTTGCATTCGTCCACATCTACAACATATTCTTTTCCAGCATACTTGACCTTGCGAGGCCTGGTTTGGCATACCAGAACAAACATCCGCACCCACATGCACTGCTGCACTGGTCAGTAACCGAAACCGAGTGAGTGACTCATCGGCTAGTGGAAGATTGGTCGATGCAGGCAACCGAGATCGGAAAAAACCAGCAGGGCACTTGCAGTAAAAGGCACCCGGGTAATTGAAGCATCCAAAATGGCAAGCATTATTGCAGTACCCGGTCAGTATAAGGCACTCGTCCACATCTACAGTACACCAAAATCCGATTAGTGCCCACTTCAAACAGAATACTGGTTAAACACACGCCGTGTCAAACTTAGAGACCAAAACTAACTACGCCAAAATTGACCACTTACCCACGCAATTCCCATTCAGATCACGACTAAATCCTTGTGGACACGTGGCGACACAGCGATAAGATCCCACCGTGTTGACACAATCCTCTGATTCTTTGCAATGAACCAGTCTCGTCTTGCATTCGTCCAGATCTGAAAGCACACGGTCTCCTTAGCTTTGCACTAAACCAGTTGTAAGTGTTGATAAATGAGGTGCACTCCGTGAGGCGAGATACCTGGCAGGGACCGCACTGTTGGCGGTGATGGGCTGTAGGATAATACGCCTTCAATCGTCGCCTCTCTCACGCCAGATAACACGAGTGTTCGATTAGATCCCGAGCAAATCATTTGTTGTGCAATAAGTCCCTTCACTCTACTTGGAGTGAGCATACCAGTGCTTGGTGATGTGGTAAGCTATGAACATGTGTCGCCACGATCGCGAGACACAACATGCATAACACTGACCCCCCTCCCTTTACTTCTCGTGTGTACTCGTAATATCGTTACGCACGAAGGGGTGCTGAACGTTAGTGGCCGTGGCATCTGGTGGTTAGCTGCACTGTAGTAATCTGATCCCACTATACATACATAGTACTGTACAGTAGGTGGCTGCTTTAACAAGCAGGGCACTGTGCGCTTACCTGAACAATACTGACCATCAGCCGACATAGCGAATCCCCGAGGACACTGTCGATCCGCTTCAGCCGCAGCCCTCATACTGAACTCGTAGCTGGGTTTACGATCGTCTCCAAAACTGTGCAAATCGATATTATATACTCGAAGTCTTTCCGAGGCAAAAGGTAAATGTCCGCCATCATAGCTGACATTGTGGCGCCAGCTAAAACCAAACAATTTTCAATTTTGTTCCCTCATTCATCAAGCGTGAATTACCTGAGAGGCAATGACTCCGTCGATCCCACGCGAAGCATACCGGACCCGTAACCTTGCAGTTGACCGGGCCCCGACTGTATCAAGTATTCTGTATAAGGTTCCATAGCAATGATTTCTTGACGCCGCTGTAGCGGCTGCGGCAATCGTCCATTAATCACTGTTTCCATGACCAAAAACCCACCATTGAGGCCGTGACCCAAGTTGCGGACTTCCAGTGTCTCACCTAGAAATACACCATACTGTACAGTACTCGCTGTCCATACCCAGACTATCCTAACTTACCACTATCAAACTCGTATTGCGAGGCTTGTTGGAACCTGCCTCCGGTCAATTGAGACAAGTCAGTGCCTTCCTTCATGGCAGGAGCCAATAGCCAACATGGCGTGGTCGCTAAACCTAGCATGGCTCGGTGCCCACTTGCTACAATATATAACCATAGGCTGAACTATATCGCTACATCAAATCTATGTCAGCGGAGTGGCTTACACAGATTCAAAGGCAGGGCATCAATGCGCACACGGATATCGCTTTCTCGAGCAGCATGCGCCAGATTGAACTCAATCGGTGCGCTCATGAATCGAACACCGTCAATTTCTCCCGATAAACGACTTCTCGCTTCCGATGGCATATCTGAAGGAAAGACAAGTGAGATAGCTGGGTGCAGCAGCACTGAGCGCTAACTACTGAAGGAAGCAAATGGTAAGTTAAAAGGAAAAATAATCAAGGTAAGAAAAGTAAGGACATTAGGAGAAGGGCATACACTAGGGTATAGTAGTCGAGACTGAGCACTAGAATAGGCTAACAAGAAAGCAAATCTCCTAAAGACAAGAACAGAAGGCAAGCATCAGCCATAACACACTGTGCAAATAACTGTACCACGAGTAAGGCGCATAGCCTCATTTCTGACGGTTACAGGTTCAGCCATTCCGGAAACAGCGAACTGCATGGGTTGCGCAGCTCTGGCACTGCACGGGCGTTCATTGCACCGTTGGAACTGTGTGGACGGGCCGTGACATTCGGCATTGGGTCTACGTCCAATGGTAAGCAACCCGTCTATTCGTCCTCCTACTTGACAATAACGCATTCTATTGCGCGAACCACCACCGCAAGTGGCCGAACACTCAGACCAGGGTGACCATGGTTTCCAGCCGGGTTCATCGGAGTGTGGTCTGCCTACCACAGGTAGTATGCTTGTGCCATCACCACCACCGTTAGAAGACGAAGACTCGGCTGTACGAAGATCATCATCAGGAGCAGCGCGGGTACCTAATTGACACACCAAAAAGGACAATAAAAAAAACAAGGCTATGCATTCAAATAATGCACTGCATCACTGTGCTCTTGCAATAACAGCATCGACTTTGAATTTGCATACACAAAGCTAAGTGATCAAAGGCTTTTAGGCGTGTGCTAAAATTTAAAACCACAGGGACGAAGGAATCTATAAATCTGCGAAAAAAGCCAAAACTGGAACACTGACAATACTCAATATTTTCCAAACCATATCAGCAATAATGTTCTAAAAAAAGAGCCTACATACCTCGAATGACAACAGACGAGGCAGCGTAGGCGCGTCCTCGGGTGTTGGCTGCTACGCAGCGATACTCGCCGCGATCGCTCGATTGAAGATTATTGACCACCAGCGTATGATTAGGCGTCACCTTGACTCGATCCGAATTGAATATGGGAAGCCGATTGTGGTACCATGTGATCTGCGTTGTCAGCGGGTCGCCTTCCAATAATTGGCATTGGAACTTTACGTTGTCTCCGAGTTGACCGCTGTGTTGACGGGGTGTGATTTCAATGACTGGTTGCTCTGAAAGCCAAATTTTCTCAACTGTGACCTCAACGAAGAATTTAGGATAACATACTTTCATGAATGGCCTTCTCCGCTATGGTCACACTCATATTCTTCTGTCCGTGTAGACAGCTGTATTGTTTCAGTTCGGCTTCCTGCAAAAGAGTGCTATATTGCTTCGAACTGCGTCTAGTGGGTCCAGGAATACCGTTCAGCTCATTTTTGGGGAGACTGATAGCAAGAAGAGGATAGCACACTGGATGACGACTCCAGTTGCTCATCTTGCGTGTACAGCCGGGTCATACCTTCACAGCATCAAAAGAGACGGCGCGAGGACACATACCTCGAATCCAGTCAAGACCAGGGTCCCGTTCTCCATGACATGGACACGATTGTTATCCGACGTGACCAAATGTCCGTCACGAACCCAATGTACCTTATCTCCTTCGCCGGGTGGTATCTTACAGTTGAGAATACTGACCACTTTCATCGGTTCTGATTTGGCACCTTCGGTTCGCGGGTAATCCCTCGTCTCTGAAGTTAGAGTAAGTGTTACCTGTTACCCCTTCGTGGTCTATTCTTGGAGTCCTCCAACATAATTAGACAATTTGGAGCGAAGACTTGCGGGGGGGGGACAGTACATCAAACCAATTTTCACAAGGCAAGGCGCACTCGGGCTAACTTGCTTCCACAGGGACAAACGAGGGACCACACTCCTGCTCAACTCCTCACCCCTAATTCGAACAGTCGCAGCTGCACGTGCAGTTCCGTGTTGATTCCTGGCCACACACGTGTACACGCCGCTATGATTGTATGTAATACGATTGATTTTCAGAATACTGCGGCCACGACTATTCGTAGGGCGAGCTGAAATGCAAATTCATTGCGCAGTGTGAACTTCGGTCTCATTATAATAGGCGGAATAGCCCTACATTGGAGAAGATACGGCGGAGAGCGGATGGACTCAAAAACCCTCCAGGCAGGCCACCTAGTCGTAGAGGCGTGAGAAATCAACCCGACGGGTTTCAGCCTCGCCTGGTGGAGCGTATCTAGCGGCCAGCGAAGGCAAGTGATACGCTGTATGCGGCGGCCAGTCAAGGCAGCCACATACACTACCTTCTCCACAGGCCAAACACACCTACTACATCATTGTCAGAGGTAGTGGTTCATAGAAGAGAACACTGGTAAGAGGAAGGTGGTTGCTCATTATGTCTATATCGACTCCAACTTTGTGAGAAATGGGCTCACCAACCTGACATCATGGTGCGATTGTGAAGCCATAGGATTTCAGGGCCTGGAGTTCCACTAGCACCGCAAGTTATGGTTAGTGTTCCTCCAATTCGTACATCTTGATTGCGAGGCAATTCGACAATGATCGGCTGCTCTGAAAAAAATTGCCTAGAGTACTAAGACAGTCAGAATTGCTATGAAACTGGTGCGCAAACCAATCCTGTTCATTCTGTTCTTTTTTTCAGCGTTTTAAACACAAATACTACCTTGAACTGTTAATCCGATAGACTGACTTACGCGGCGCTGGACTGGGATGTCTTTGATTCCTGCTTTGTGGCAGGCACTTCAAGATTGTTCCATCCGTTCCATTTTCTGGGAATTCTGCCGATTCTGAACTCCACGGCAGCCACTGCTGATTAGTCGATGGTGTATCTCCACGAGCGGGGACGTAAGACTCGCGGATTGGTTTCCCTTTGTCATCGCACGGCACCCAGACCACTCTCATTGGCCGGGGTACTTCGACTGTCAGACGACGAAAGCCGACACCTGCACCAGCCTCGTTCTTAGCCACACATCTAAAACGGTGTATCGGTGAGTGGTAGCACACATTCCAGCAAAGCGATTGATAAAAGTCTGCTGGCTGATCTAATTTCACTATTCCTGATAGTAAGAGTAATAAACTCTGCCTGCCTTGGAAAAACAGCAAAAGTCACTGTATGGGATTTCAAAGAAGTTATTGTGCTGTAGCCATGCGGCATTTTGCAAGCAAGTCCAAAACGCAGTGGATTTTCCAGGGCACTTGTTACACATACCTGTAATAACTCGAGTCCTCTGGTTTAACCCATCGAATTTTCAAAGTGTTATTTTCGACAGCAAATTCTAAATTATCAAGTAACACGTCAGATTTTGTTTTTTTTTCAAAACTATACAGACTTACTGCTATTGCTGACAATGGGCAAATTGGGTTCTTTAAACCAAGCCACTGGTCCCGTGGCACCTGTTACATCGCATGTGAACACAGCTGTTCCGTTCTCCTTCACCGTCAGATTCAAATGTTCTGGCGTAACTTGCGGTCGGCTAAGGATAATCAATTCCACATCTTTCGTAGCGGTCGATACCCAATTCTTGGCAGTGCATGTATAAATGCCGGCATCCTGAGGACGCACTTTTGTGAAAACGATAGAATTGCCGCGAAGATGTGATTCGGTAACTGGCGTTCGTCCATTATATGTCCATTCGATGGTAGGACTGGGATGACCGACAGCTTCGCATGGTATGTCCGTACGACTTCCATTGGCCACAACAATTCGTTTCACTTCGTCCGTAATCTTCGGTGCGATACCCACGTAGACTAGGAATCGTTGCGTGGCATTTCCAGCTGGATTTTCTGCTTCGCAACTGTAATTTCCAGAATCTGTCAAACGACTGTCGGCGATTCGTAGACGTGTCGATTGTTGCTCGAAGACCAATCGAGCCGTTTGTGGACCACCAAAAACGGGAACACCTTCCTTATGCCAGACTATGTGAGGAACTGGATCCGACTGGACTTGACATGCGAGCAGAAGAGGATCGCCTTGAGTGACGTTGATTACTTGCACTTCTTGCTCGGCAATTTTTGGTGGTTCTAAATGTTTCTGCTTGGTTTAATTGTCAAACATTTATGGAAGCATATACGAGTACTTACGTATGACAAGCACTTGATAAGGACGTTCATCTTTTCCTGCTGGATTCGTTGCCACGCATTTGTACGGACCTTCATCGTTCAAATCGGCGTCAGCTACCACCAGTGTGCCATCAGATTGAGCCTGCGCCAAGACAGTCAATCAGTCCTTGTTGTCTTCCTGCCTAGGCTCCATATATTCTGCGAGGCACGAGCCAACTTACCACATATTTATCGCCAGATTCAATATTTTGCGCGCCTTTGTACCACGTGATCTGGGGTGGAGGATAACCTTGAGCTGAGCACTTGAGTTCGAATGCCTTCCCTAATGGTACTGCTGCCTCCATCAAAGCCTTGGGTGTGATTTTCGGAGGGACTGAAAGAACCCGAGTCGAATCGTGGACTGGAATGGGTTGATTCAGGAGGCTTACTTAAGACTTCCAATGTGTAAGCCTGTTGGGCTACACCAATATTGTTTGTCGAAATGCAGACATAAATGCCAGCATCGGCGCTACGAGCAAGTGAAATGCGGAGGGTCTGAAAAATCAAAAATACATCATTATTAAAGTCAATCTCATCCCTACCACGTACTTTATTGAACACTTGATATCTATCCTTGCTGACCACTCGATGACCATTTCGTTGCCACTGGACATTGGGAGGTGGATATGCCCTCGTATCGCACTCCATAACGGCTGTTTGATTCTCGACCACTTGCACAGTTCCGCCAGGCCCGATAACAGGCGATTCTGCAAGACAGTGTTAGCTGGTTTAGAGAATTCTAGAAGACAATCAGTCGAACTTACGAATAATTTCAACATTGTAAACCAAATAGTCATCGCCAGCATCATTGACGGCCAAGCAACGATAAATACCTCGATCCTCCAGTCCAGCGTCACGAATCTAGAATCAATACCAGACGATTGAGCAGTTTCAAGTAAGCTTACCCACCGAATGAAATCAGAGAGTATGACTGATTCTTCCTGCCCATCCTGTGCTTATGATCCTCAGTCCTACACATTGGTGTCATACCGATATGTAAATGCCTCCGGGTGCGATCTCGACCCTCTCATCTGGTTTGACTGCGACACCGTCCTTGTACCACGTGATTTGCGGAACAGGTTTGCCATCGGCCTCGCACATCAGCGTCAGAGTTTCGCCCATAGATACACGGGGATTTGAGAAACTGGAGTCTGGTGTGCCATCTCGGCGGATGCTTGGTGGAACTGTAATGAAGGACCCTTTGTGAGAGTGCCATGATTTCATGAGACCTTTTACCTATCACATCAATGTCCTTGTAATCCTCTGCAGTGCCAGCCTCGTTGCGACCAGTGCAAGTGTATCGACCTGAATCTTCCTCCTTCGAGCGCGGGATGTAGAGTCGATCTCCGTTCTGGGAGATCTGGACGCCGACAGGACTCGTGACCAATGTCTGACCATCTTTAGCCCACTGAAGTTGCGGCTCAGGATTTCCTGTCGCCTTGCAAAGCAGCGTCAACGGCTGAGCGATCGGCAACGTGGTCTTGTCCGCTTCCACTGCGACTGATGGTGCAGCTGAAATAAAGCTTTGGTTACCATTGATCAATCGATATGCGATCAATCAACTAATACTTTCGGTTTATTTAAAGTAACAGAGAGCGGCTGACAATGATTGCCAGCGGCGGCTGATCGATCAGCCATCGATGTCTGTCAAGCATCCAACCAAGAAAAAACTTACTCCAAACATCCATCGTAACATCCATCTCCTTGGCACCCGCGGCATTCTTCGCCACGCACGTGTACCGTCCAGCATCATCGCTATTGGCATTTTCGATCTTCAATCCCTGATCACGATCGATCAGTGTGTACTTATTCGATTGACCAACATTTAACGGCAATCCATCCTGCCAAACCAAAGATCTACTATAGCATAGCTGAGCTAGGAAATGTAAAGTGCTCAAAAAAAGGACTAAGAAAAGAGAGTGCATGCCTTGAGCCAGGTAATGGCAGGTAGTGGACGTCCTGACACCAAACACCAAATTGTTTGAGATTGTCCATCGATCACGTGCGGTTGAGGATCGTTTCGAGATGCGTCAATATTCGGTTCAGCTAAAACAAAGGAGCCATTACGACTATCCCCACTAGTGTGACCGGTGCCTATCTGGAAAGAGGAAGGTCCGTTAGAAAGCGAAAGAGACAGGAAGCAAAAGCTGAGCGATAAGTCCAGTCCCCTATTTCAAAAGTCTCTTCTCCCAGTTCTTCTTTTACGTTCGCTTACCCATTGTGCCACAAAAATCTATCACCAAATCATGCAACAACACTCGACATCTCACTGAGGTAAGTCACAACGGCATATAAGCGTAATATAAAGCGGCAGTGTCAAATCAGCCATAACGAAAAGAATGCATTGCACCTTACATGCAAACACGGCCACCATCTTGCATAACATGTAGCACCGACATATAAACCAAACCTGCACATGCTTGTCACAAAGCCGCACGTTACTGCTGAAAAAACATCAAGTTTGAAGCGTTGAATTCCAACCAAAACCAAATTAAAATGCCCTAATTCATGGCCAAATAAAAAGCTTGAGATCGATTGCACTGCGACCTGAGTCAAACGACTGCTATGAATGCCCCATCGCGCTATTACTACCAGCCACAGGTCAGTTTAAACCCAACGGTTGGTCCCGAGCATAGACGTATCTCTGGGGTGTCTGCATGTAATCCGGATCCCAAGGCATAGCTTGCTTTTGAAAATACAAGACCTTTTTGTTAACACCCAGAGGAGCGGCAGAAGGACGCAGGCGATAGTTTGAATGCGCCTGCCTGGGAGGATGTGTTGGGTGGACCTTAGCTCGGTGCCCTCTTTGACGGTACCCAGTTAGACTAGGACCCCCGATACGTTCGCGCCTGTCAGAAGGACGGCGATGTTTATGGTGTTCTAAGCGTTCGCTAGCGCTGCCAGCCAACATATTCGAGCTCGTGCTGCCTCCAATCCTCCTGCCAGTGCATATCCTGCGCTCATCATCTGGCGTACACATCAGTTCCACTCGGAATTCCATTTGCGATTCGCCAGCCCTGTTCGATGCAATACAATTGTACACGCCAGAGTCGCTTAGCTTGGGGGTAGCGATATGCAAACGACGATTGTCTTGAGATATCTGAAGCAGAAGGTGTCATGCATTGCCGACACCCGCCAGAGCCTTCCTGTTCATGTTCACAGCTACTACAGTATCAAATGACGGCATAAAGACACAACATACCCTTAGATGTGGAGATGTCAGAGGATCCAATGGGCGTCCGTCTTTCGTCCAAGTGATATCGGCTGCTTGCGTCCCAGAAGTGACAACTGGGCAAAGTAGCGTCAGCGCATCTTTCTCAGTCAACGTATGCTGCTCCTTGGTGACAGTGGTTTCCAGAGTCGGAGGAGCTATAATTGAGTTTCCATTGCTCAGATGTTGAAGCAGATAGTTTAACGACTTACTCAAAACTTCCAAAGTGAAATCCTGTTCTGCGCGGCCAGCTTTATTCACTGCAACGCACTAAAAAACAGAGCCTGTGCTGGAAAGGACAGCCTACTTGCATGTTTTGCTCACCGTATATCGCCCAGCGTCCGATTCAAGGACGAAGTTGATCTTAACGGTCTGATTATCGAATGAATAGGCAATGCGAGGATCAGATCTATTTTCAGACAAAATTATTTAGAAGGTCAGAAGTACCTAGCAATCTTACATAGGCAAGAACTGCCCGTCTTTCATCCACGAAACCACGGGCGGTGGAACGCCAGTTGCAGGACATTCCAGCGATATCGTTCGATTAACAATTGCCAATGGATTTCCAATAATATTGGACTTGTCGATAACTGGAGGCACCAGCACGTGCAGAATCATATCCGCATCCGTCGTTCCGGCAACGTTCTAAAAGATCATGGCATATCATACTGCATGAGGTATGATATAATGGCATGGGCGTACCGTGGCCTTGCAAGTATACCGACCACCATCCGACACTCGAGAATGCGAGATCGTCAGCTGCTGTGCATCCGCTGACAACCATACATTGCGATCCAGATACACAGCGCTGTCTCCCTAAATCAACACTGTTCATGTAATCACTATTCCAAAGTGACAAGTCTGTGCTCACTTTCGACCAGATAATTTCTGGCTTAGGCTCAGCCTCCACTTGGCAATCCAGCGTTATGCCCTGGCCTTGAATGACCTCATATTCGGTCAATTGCGGCTTTCCGAATTTGGGTGGTGCTAAAACAATTTCTAGGTCTTATGGATTCGACTTAGCAGTGCATCGCAGAGATGCGAATTGATTACTTATCAGACAATAAGTTGGTTCTACAAATTTTACATCTCTATCCATCATCGAAAAACGGTCCACGAAATGCCCCGTTTAGGTTACTCGAAACAAGGACTTTCAAGTATCTTTCATTCACTTACCGCTGACATCAAAGACAAAATCCGTGTTCAACTCGCCGGCCTCATTTGTCGCGTGGCACGTAAAGCGTCCCTTGTCATTCATTTCGACGTAGAAGATTTGCAAAGCCTGAGTCGATTCATCAATACGATATCTGCCTGTGGTGAACTGTACGGGCTGACCGTCCTTTCTCCATTCGACCTGCACAAAAAACGGATGTGACAAAGAGAAATAAATCGCACAAGATCCTCACCTTCGGTGGAGGTGTCCCAGAAACAGGGCATTCGAGTGTTGCATTCTGCTTTACAATGAATTTCGGGTTCTGATCAACAGGATTTGAAATATGAGGAGGCACTAAAAGCAGTCACTGGGGTCTTATCAGTTCGAAATTAGTTAGTTTAAAATCGAGTTGACTCACCAGCTACGTTGACGCCAAAGTTAGCTTCGTTCTCGCCAGCAGCATTCTTCGCAACGCAACTAAAAAAACCGGTTTCTGAAGATTGCTAAAATCTTAAGTTCAAGTCGCTTACGAATAAGTTCCAGCATCAGCTCTTTTCGCACTCAAGATAATTAGTCGATGGCCACGTGGACTAAGAATAAAATTAGTCGATTTCGGGTCCAAGGGTCTGCCGCCTCGCAGCCAAGTCAATTGGGCGGGTGGCTTGGCTTCGACCTTGCAATCCAACGTCGCTCGTTCTCCTTCCACAACACTGATGGTGTTGACTAAATCAACGAAATACGGTCGGACTGCAAGAAAACTGTGCTGTCACTCTAGTCAACAAAAGCAAGTCAGACAGTACCATAAACATCCACAGCAAAGTCCACTGATGCTGAGCCAGCACCAGCAGATTCTGCTTCGCAAGTATATCGCCCAGCGTCCGAAAGTTGTGCTTGCGGGATGACTAATCGATTTCCAGCAATTTGATAGTTATGGCTTGGGCGATGATGGTGACGATGCCGGTGTTGGCCGCTGGACTCAGTTTCCTCGCCTGCTGATGTCAGCACACGGCCATCCTTGTACCATTTCAATACCGGCTCTGGTGTACCATCAGCCAAGCACTCGATCGCCAAAGAGCGGTTTTCAATAACGTTTAAGATCCTCTCACCAGCGAGGATTGTTGGAGGAACTGAAATAATACAGCTTTAGCAACAAGAAAGTGATAAACACAGATTTACACGTAGCAACAACTAGCACTAGACGGACATGACATCATGAACTCCTTACCCAACACAGCCAGAGTGGTCGTGTGGCGATCTTCTCCTGCTCGACTTTTCGCCACGCACTGCACCAGAGAAGTATAAGTGACTCGTAAATGCCCGAAATATAGGACTTACTGTATATCTCCCAGCATCAGTCAATGCCGCGTCCACAACGTGCACATAGTGGTTCTTTGTGCTACTATGAACCAAGGCTGTATCCAGTGGATGTCCATTCTTCAACCACGTGACCGTTGGGACTGGATTTCCAGAAACATCGCATCGAATAATCTGACTTTGACCAAGCATAACTTTGACTTCGGTCGGGCTCTTTACAATGACTGGTGGAGCTAAAAATAATAAAAATGTGTGAACCGTCTGAGCTAAAAGCATTATTTTGACACTCTTACCGATCACTTGCAAGAATGTATCCGCCTCAGCCCGGCCCACTTTGTTAATCGCAGCGCAAGAATACCGTCCATCGTGTGTCGCTTGGACACTGTGCAAACGTAGAATGCTACCGTTATGCATTAATTCCAAGTGAGATCCTAGAGCCAATGGACGTCCGTCCTTTGTCCATTCGATCTAAAGCCAAGAGCACCTCCTTAATTCACTTACAGGAGCCACCTTGGACTTACCTTTGGTTCTGGAATGCCGCCAACACGACATTCGATCTGCAGTGTTTGATTCACAATGCCTTCCGTAGTTCGGAATCCAGGAGCGTGTATTTTGGGCGGTACTGAAAAATTTAAGCAATTTTGAAATAAAATCCGAGCTACAAGATAAAATGACCCACCTAACACAACGACGTCAATGTCCTTCGCGGCCTGACCAGCTTCGTTCCTCTAAAATATAAAAGCACTTCACAACTTACAAATTTTATGTCTTGCAGTCGTGCTTATACAAAAGTTATCTTGTCTCTGTCGTGTTCTAAAAAAATTTTTTACCTCTTTGCGCTGTGTGCACTTTTACCTATCAAGCAAAATTTTATTTGTCAGTGTTCCTGACATTATTCTCCCTTTGTTTCGCCTTTTCGTGTACTTCTGTCACAGTGTGTAACCTAGCCTGGCAGGCCCAAGAGAGAATGTCGGCGGGACAAAATCTCCGACTGGAGCTAGGCAAGAGCTGCAACTGTGACTACTGCTGAAAGATGAAGCCAAGGGATTGACTTTTCCCAGCCAGGAGGAGATCGATTATTCTCCCCACTCGCCTTGCCTGCCAGGCGCCAGGGCTACAGATGCTGCGTTAGGAGTAGACAAGTAAAACAACTAGTCAAAACATCACGTACAGCAAGACAAGTGTAACGACCAGCGTTGCTTGGCTGAGCTCTGATCAAGTGCAATTTTCGACCGCTTCCAGCCACCTAAAAACTATCGGGATCAATTCCTATCTAGCTGATCTGAAAGGTATCCCTTACCTGTGTGTGATGATTGCTACTGACCACAACCCCATTCCTACTCCACTGCAATTGTGCATCGCCACCTTGAACAGGGCATTCTAAAGTGACCGTCTCGTTTTCTACGACCTCGATCGCAGATGGAGCTGCAGCCATTTTAGGCGGCACTGAAACGATGCCAGCAGAGAATACTACCGTAGCTTCAAGAAATATTTCCAGTTCTTACTTTGCACCTCTACAATTAAGTCCTTCTCGACTCGTCCCGCTTTATTCTCGGCTATGCACTGAAAATGTTGACTTGGTCAGTCTGAACCCAAGTCTGCTTACCGAAAAACCTACCGTGTATCGGCCAGCATCTCCTTGTCCTGCAACGGCTATCCTGTACTGCTGGTTGTCGTTAATGAACTGTGCGTCAGAATCCGAAGTCAGTTCGAGCCCGTCCTAAAAAAAGAGCACCGTTGCACCCAAAAATGCAAGTGACGTTCCAGCAGTGATCGATGAATATTCCGATGGTGCTCAGGGCTTTGAAATTATACAAGACTGAATAAAGAATCTAGGAAAATTCTGCACGCTTCGGCCATGCTACAGCTCACGAACGAACCTTTGTCCACGTGATCGTGGGTTTGGGGGTTCCACGGACAGAACAATCCAAAAGCAGCTGTCTTCCCTCAATAATAGAAGGTGATAGATTCGTTGTATCCAAGAATTTGGGCGGTTCTGAAAAGTACACGAATGAATTCGAGGAACAACGTGCAAAACTTTTTTTTACTTACCAAACACAGTCAAGTCGAAATTCTTCCTAGCTTCACCGGCTTCATTTTTCTGAAACAAGCCTCCTACGTCGTGAAGTAACCTAGTGACCAGCAGGTTGACAAGAACTTACCACAACGCAAGCATAGCGGCCAGTATCACCCAATCGAACGTCTCGGATTTCTAGACGCCTGTCTTCAATCTAAAAACATCACGACGCCACTGAAGTTCGGCCAGTTCAGCCATTACAGTCACACCTAACCTTCATATTCGGTCTAGCATCCTTCTTTACATCGATGGGTCGTTCATCGATCAGCCAAGTGACTTCCATACGGCCAGTGCCGCCAGTGATAGTGCACGGTAGCATGACATACTCCCCAACATTGACTTCCTTCGTAACCAGGGGCTGATCGACTTGAGGAGGGCCTGAACCAAAATCATGACCGAGCGTGTCAGGGGAATGAAAGTGTACTACTTACCCTTCAGTTGTAATATGAAATCTTTCTCTGCGCTTCCAACTTTGTTCGTAGCCACGCAAACATATCGACCACCGTGAGTATCAGTGACTCGGGCAAACCACAAAGTCTGATTGTCGTACAAAACCTTCACAAATGGATCGCTGGGATCCGGATGGAAAGGAGCCCCATCTTTGAACCAGGCAACCTTAAAAGACAAGAATCGAATGAAAAGAATAAGTGAACTCCCAAGAAAGGCTTACCTGCGGCGACGGATTTCCAAACGCCTTGCATTCAATTCTGAACGGATGACCGACAGTAGCTTTCTGAAGAGATGCCGAACTCAATGTGTCGTTGATGGTTGGCGGCACAAAGACGCTCAAGTCGAATGTCTTTCTCGCTTCACCAGCACGGTTTCGGCCAACGCAGCTGAAAGTGCAAAATTACTGCAAGTCATAGAGATGTTTTCCTCTCCAGTGAGATCAGGGCAGCGACCCAGAGGGATACCCAGATACGGAAAGATCTGTTTGACAAATATGGCCTACGGCTCAACATCAAGAAGACGGAGTACCTGGAGGGCGGCCCCAGATCGATGGCACCATTAGCATCGACAATGAGGAACTGAAGACTGAGGAATTCTGGTGCCTGGGTTCAATCATCAGCTACGACGGAAGTGTTGCAACTGACGTTTGAGCAAGAATACAAGCAGCCTGGATGAAGTTTCGTCAGGTGACAGGTGTCCTCTGCGACCGACTGATGCCGGACAAGCTCAAGGGGAAGATCCGCCCAGCGGCCCCGTATGGCCCGAATGCTAGCCTGCTTCGTCCCCCAATGAACAGGCTCTCAACACCATGGAGATGCGGATGATCCGGTGAAGCTTTGATATCACGCGGTGGGATCGCATTATGAACGAGGACATTCGAATGCGTCTAGGGGTAGCCCCTATCAAGGAGAAATGCTCGAATCGCGCCTACTGTGAGGGATATAGTGTTCGAGATATCGTTAACACTGCCCTGCCATGTTGCGTTTTTTGGTGCTGTGTGCCCCTGCCCACCCATCTGTCTAGTCTCTGGTCGCTCCGCGGCCACGCCCTGACTCTTTGTCTGGCTGACTTCCTGTCTTGTGCCTTGCCCTCTGGGTGTGCCTGGTCGTTTCAGTTGTGCTTGATATTGCGGTCTCGTGAGGCTGTCGTTCTAAATATCTCTCGAATTGGCTTGTCTTTATTGATACGGGAAGTCGCGCCTGACGGCTTCCCCCCAGCCGTATCGATAACAGGAGGTTCGCGTGGGTGAATCGATCAGCGATTTTTCGTATTTTTGAATTTTTCGTACCTTGGTGTCTGGCATGGCCGATCAAGGAGGCAACCCCGACAATCAGAACGTGGATGTCCCGCCGATCGTCGGCAACGAAAACGATCAAGTCGGTGGCGACCACGTTCAAGGAAATCTCGATCAAGGACAGAACTTGCAAGATCCCGGAACTGGAAATAATGGAAATGCTCCCGAGGCTCAACCTCCCCCGCAAAATTCGCCTGTTGTCGATATCGACGAGCAGTGGCAGTTGCGTTTCGAAGAATTGCAGCGGCGGGAACGGGAAATTATCACTCAGAACGATCGACGCGAGCAAGAATTGAATCGACGAGCTCATCAGTTGGAGGTCGAAGATGTGCAGTTGACTGAGCGACGTGTCCGGTATGCCGGGGATGAGGAGCACATACAGTGGGAGAACGAACAGTTCCGGATACGCCAAGCTCGGCAAAATGATGAGCAACAGCGGCTAAGACGAGAAAGGGAAGAGTTGGTGGCGAAACGGATGAGACAACGCGACGAAGATCGTTTGTATCGTGAGGTGCAGCAGTTGGACCAAACGGTTGGTAAGTTGGTTACTCGTCAGACAGAGCTTTTGGCTCAGGACGACCCCCAAAGTCAAAGTGGCAAGATAGCTCCGCTGCATGACAAGGATATCGACGTTTGTGCCCAGGCTCGGCCTGTATCGTCTACTGTCGTGTCGCCTCACATGCCACATCCAAGCTACCACGAGGATGGGGAGAACACGAGTGCATTGGATTCCAGTGATTCGGAGCCCGAAAGTGATGCGACAGTGCGTCCAACTCGGGGCGTGCGATCGGCGAGTGCAAGTGATCAGTCCTCTGGCGAAGAACGGCAACTAACAACATCGGCCGAGAGAAAATCAAGAGCAAATATCGTTCGACGAAGTGTGCGATTGGAGGCGAAAACGAAAACGCAAGCGGGCCGTTACAGTACACCGCCTACAGTAGTTCACGGCCCTCCAGGCCTATTGGTCACCCCAGGATCAAAAGAGCTCGAAAAGAAAATCGAAACGGCGACACCGAAACGGTTTAGAAAATGCATCAAATTGGGTAAGAAAACTGTCATCGCGGAACCATTATCAGATAAGCTGTCAGTGCCAGGTCGTGTGGTGTGGGTATTTTATTATCCCGAAGGTCGTCACCCGCTTCCGGCGGTTATCGTTGCCCCAGACTCGCTGGATGCCAAGCTGATTCGACAGTCAAAATATTGGGAATCAGATAAACGGCCTGTTCGATTTTTCATGGGAGCCAACCCCTTGTTTGCGGCAGCGAAATGTAAAGTTTTTGATTATCGGGAGTATCGACCTGTGTTTGCCAGTGCGGGCAAGGAATACGAGCAAGCGATCGCATTGGCTGATAAGGAAGTGGCCAAACAGGAAAGGAAAATGCCCGACCCGAACTTGGACTCGTCAGCCCCGTCTAAATCGATGGCGGAGGTGGTCTCGGATTAGGAAGGTAACAGAAGGAGGGAAATTACCAGGCTCAGGCTGAAAACTATCAGACATGCTCATGATTATGGTTATTTCTCCCGATAGGACAATTCCTAATTTGGCTGTTGTTTTATTGAGTTATACCCTGTCTAATGACTGATAATTTCGGATTTGGTGTCTGGTGTGGTCAAATATTTATATCTAAGTGTCTGTTATGTTTATTTAAGTGACTGGTTTGATTCCACTCCCCGTTTTTGTGGCCGTCTGATTTTCGCAGAATGAAGGCCTCAGGAACTTTTTTTTTGGCATGGCATAAACGAGTGTGACCGAAGTAGGTATAAGTTTTGTTACGCCTGGCTTGGCCAGTTGTGGAAATTTTGCTATGCAATCGTGCTCGTGAGTTGAGATGGGATCATGTGTTTTTCTCGCCTTGCCTATTTTTTCTTCGTTTGCTCGAATGGCCCTGGGTTGGTGTAGATCGGGTCGTCAGTCAACATCAAGTCAATGGATATTCGGTGAGTGCTGTGGCAATGGCCATGTCAGATGCATTGCACATGCGATTCTGATCCCTTCGTGTATTCGCGATGCATGGAGTGCACTGGCCAGGCTCAGACTGTGGATTTGCTATAATATTTGCTATTGCCTACTCGTCTGTTTTTTGCAAATGGAGGGACAGCATTCTTTTCGCCGCGCCGAATGTGAGAAAATTGCGTATCGATTTTTTTGAGCGAATTGCATCTGCATGATTGCCAGTTGAATTCTCCATTACCAACTAGCCTTTGTGGAAGTGTCGCGTTTCGTATCGACTGGACTGATTTGGATTATCTGAGCTCGGCTCATCGAATTGCATATGGTATCCATGGCAGTGATAACGTATCAGGAGTCTTATCTAAATTGTCTTTATTGATGCGGGAAGTCGCGCTTTACGGCTTCCTACACTACGACGGTATAAGCACATGGTCGGAAGTGCCGAAGACCCAGTCAGTGGCCGAAAAAGCCATGTCGACCCTGTTGGCCCCTCCCCTTTCTGAGGTCGGCCAAGGAAACGGTGGATAGGCAGAATCAAGTTACATAGACCTGAAGATGATCAATGCAGCCCCAGAAGGCGCCTTGGACAGACCCAAATGGAGACTCCTTCGCCAAAGAGCGGACCCTGCAATTACCGGAACAACGCCAGGATGAAGAAGACAGCAAGTCATAGAGAATAGGAGCTTATCTGAGAGATTGTTTCCCACAGGAGTTAAACAGACCTGCATTGTTGCTGAATACCCTTCGACTGCTCTCAGGAACACAACCACTGCAACCTTGTGATAGGCGGACCTATGTCGGTGGGACAACACTGTCACTAAAGCGAGGCTAGTCTTGCGACTATATTAGCGCCTGAATCATCAACCTGAAAAGTTGACGTCTTCCAGCCAGCAGAGATCAATGATTCTCTCCCACTCGACATGACCCGCACGACTGACGAGGGTCACACTATTCGTCACTTACGTGTATCGGCCTTCGTCAGATGTCTGAGCGGCTAAAATATGAAGTCGACGACCGCTGAATGCTATCTGCATATAAGCTCCTTTCGGTCCTTCCAAAGTCAGTGACTGCCCATTCCTCAGCCACTCGATATCCAATGGCTCGGTGCCGATAATTTCACAAGCCAAAGTTGTCGCTTGCGATTCGACCACCTCGACAACTTCTAAATCTTTTCCATCAACCGAAGGAGGGCCTGTACGTGAAAATGCCATAAGATTCCTAGCTAGATCCCTAGACCAAACCAGCATGCGTACCAACAACGTCCACAAACGTGTCCAAATCAACAATACCAACGGGATTGCTGGCGATGCAATTGTAGCGAGCAGTGTCCTCCAACTCGGCGTTACTAATCTGCAACTGACGCCCGCCATTCAGTAATCGAATTCGTCCTCCTTCGCGCACTGGCTGCCCATTCTGAAGAGCACGATACACCCGTCAAATGGCCCTGAGGTATACTGTAGTTATAGCTTACCTTCATCCAAGCGATGGTCGGTTCAGGACTACCGACAGCTGGACATTCCAATAGAGCACTTCGACCGATAATGACTTGAATATGCCGAGGAAGATTCATTCCAGCGATGGACGGGGCCACTAAATCAAGACTTGGTAAACTATTGACCCAGGGACCGCCAGACAATGTTTACCTAAGGCTTCCAGCCTGAAATCTCGCTTATCTTCTCCGGCGGCGTTTTTGGCGACGCATCTATAACAGTAGGCTGGCCAGATGCAGGCCGCGACTAAACCTTATCCGGACTTACGTATACAAATCCAAATCGTCCTTGCTCAAAGCCACAAAATGTAGTTTCTGCTTGTTCGACGAATAATAGATCTGGTCACTTGGCTCCAGTGGTCGGCCCGCCTTCAACCACGTGACTGCGGGGGATGGTCTTCCATAAACTGGGCACGATATCGTAGCACGTTGCTGCATAACGGCTTGGATTGTCGATGGTATACCCTCGCGTTCAATGAGAGGGGGAGCTAGTGCGAAATACACTTTTAGAATTGATGACAACACAAAAAATTTGTTCATGCCCCTACTCATAACGTATACAGCAATATCTTGTTCAGCTAATCCAGCTTTATTCTGAGCGACGCACGTGTATCGACCACCATCTTCGATTCTCACTCGAGCAACACGCAACGTATTGCCCACCATTTGTGCTCCAGGAATTCGTTGCTGTAGGTTCGACGGTGTTAACTGCTCTCCTTCCTAAAATTCAGATCTCATTACCAACGCATAACAGCAGCACATACCTTTTTACTTACCTTATACCACTTGATTTCAGGATCAGGCTTGCCAGAGGCTGGGCAACTCAAGGTCAAAGTTGAATTCTCAGCAAGCGTTTGATTCTTGTCCTTGTCCAAAATTAGAATCTTAGGTGGCTCCAAAACGACCAGCTTAAACTCGACTGTGGTTTCGCCAGCTCGATTTTTGACTCGACAACTGTAGGTGCCTTCGTCTGTCAGTTGAGCACTAAAGAAAGATTCATCAGCTTGGAGCAAGGGATTTGTGCATTGTCCTATACCCAGATAAGTGAAGTTTCCGTCCGTTCTGCGATTCGATATATTTCGGGTTGCCTCGCGTTGCCAGCGGGCGATGATCACGTAGCCAAATAACTGATTGGGCATAACGACCGTTACTGACTGGGCATCGAAGTGTGGTGCTGTGATTGACCAGAACTTCAATTGTGTCTTTCACATGTTCTGCCACGGAAGGAGGAGCTAAAAGAAACCACAGATCATTAACTGGTCATGGGCTGATGTGAATACTGACTCACCAATCACATCCACATCGAAGTTCAAATCAGCTGTACCGACCTTGTTCGTAGCAGTACAAATATACTGACCACCGTGGGATTGGGAAGCCGGCGAAATACGGAACTGCTGACCTTCCGATAGAACTTGTACATGGGGAAGTCGAGACGCGTCCTCGCCTCGTTTTGTCCATGCGATCGTTGGTTTTGGTACACCATCCGTTTCACACGGGAGTGTCAAAGATTGGTTCAGCACTACTGAGTGTTCCCCTCCTTCGCCCTTGATTGACGGCGGTACTGTAGAGAACAAGGTTCGGACCGTGAACCTGACAAAGCTGTACTACTCTTACCCAAAACCAACAGATTGACTCGGCGCACTGTCGATCCAGCTCTATTCTTTGCAACGCAAGTGTATTTACCAGAATCGGTTCTCTTGGCGGAATTGATATGCAAATGTCGTCCACCAGCAAGGATCTGAAAGAAAAGATATCACATCAGTCAATATCTCTCATATCAAAGCACCTTCCCCACTTGAAAGTTGCCATCTTCTTTGGTTATGGGTCGGTCTTGTTGCAGCCACTCAATCTCGACATCTTGCGAGCCAACAACAGGGCAGTCTAATGTGGCAGATTGCCCCAGCGTAACTTCCTCATTCGCATCTTCGTCCGCACCAATGGTAGGCTTCAGAATGACACGCACATGGAACGTCTTTTCCACGCTGCCCGCCTTGTTCTCGATTGTACAAAAATAGGTTCCAGAGTCCGATTTAACAGCCGCATTTATGTAAACTGTTACATTGTCTGACAACACCTGTATGAAAAATCGATTTTCCCTACATACTCACGTGACCTTTTTAATAATTCTGAACTGACACCACACCTGAGCCTTGGTTGGCAGCCTGGCACCATCTTTCAACCAGTTCACTTGTGGCAATGGATCAGCTTCGTATTGACAACGCATCGTCAATGACTGCCCTTCCAATATCTCGATATGTTCCACCTGGTTCCCAACAAGCATCGGGGGTGCTGAAGAAAGAACAAATTCATTAATTTGGAAGAGAATAGCTGACCAGGAGCTTACTCAGAACTGTCAGCTGGAATTCCTGACTGGCTGAACCAGCTGGATTTCGAGCAGTGCACCTAAAATGAACCCAGTAACAATAATACCACAAGGCCCATCCACAAGGCTTCCTACATGTATAATCCTTCATCTTCCTCTTGCGTGTTGATCATGTGCAAACGCTGGCGATCCAACGATAACTGGATGTTGGCCTGATTCTCCTGAAATCGAATCTCGGTGCTCTCACATTCTCAACTTACTGCTGCATGCACCTACCAACAAACTGCGCGCATCTTTCGTCCACTCCATTTGGTAGCCACCAGCACTCGCAGACAAGACAGGACAATCCATAAGGACGCTCGATCCTTTGACGACTTCCAAGTGTACTCGCTCGCGGTCTTGCATTAGAGGACGGGCTAAAACGAGCCAGGGCATTGGTTAAAAAGACCAGAAAACTCAGAATTAGTACTTACTGATTGCTTGAACGAAAAAATCGCGAGAAATTGTGCCAGCCTTGTTCTTAGCCATGCAAGTGAATCGCGAGGACAGTCCTTTGTACATTTCTCGTATCTTCAACGTCCTTCCGTCCTCGCTCACTTCATAGCCGTTTAAACTGTTGGCAGAAACAGACTGCCCATCTCGTTCCCATACTATTTCTGGTCGCGGGCTTCCAGCCGCATCGCAAGCGAGCATGACTGGCTGACCTTCAGCGGCTTGTATATTCTGTTCATATTGCTTTTCTCGGAACTCCGGCGGTACTGAAATGAATCAGCTATGGCAGATCATAAAACTAAGCTTAAAAAAGCCATACCGAGCACTTTCAAGTGGAAATTTTTTCTACTCTCGCCAGCTGTGTTTCGAACAATACAGACGAAAGTGCCCGCATTGGCGACCTCAGCCCGATTAATGTACAACTTGCGGCCTTCCAGAGCGACTTGCACGTTTTCTCCACTGCTTTCGGCGTCTTGATCAGCCTGAAAAATACAAATGCCAAGAAAACAGCTGGATGCCTCCTCTTTCATGCATACTTTTGTCCAAGTAATGGTCGACTTCAGTCCGTCATCTTTCGGATTGCAGTTCATGGTGACCACCGAGCCACGTGTTACTTCTATGGTCTCGTCTTCGCCGAGATGAGGAGGCGCTACAAGAGCACACTTGATTTATGTTACATGTTGTGCCACATGTAATAGGTTGAATAGCCCTATATTAAAGAAGGTACAGCGGGGAGCTGATGGTCTCAAAAATCCTCCAGGCAGGCCTCATAGTCGTAGGAGCCCAAGATAACAACTCAGCGGGTTTCTGCCTCGCCTGGAGGAGCGTATCACGGCCAACGAAGGCAACTGGTACGCCGTATGCGGCGGCCAGTCAAGGCAGCCACATACTGCTCCGTGTGTGTGAGGCAACCAGATAGACTACCTACTCCACACGCCCTAACACACCTACACCTCTATCAAATGCTAGTACGCGCACCAGAAAGTGAAGGGACTGTAATACCCATAGGCGCGGTTGACCCATGTGATGTGTGTTTGGATGCTACATGCAGCAGTGTCTTGGTTTCCTTATGTTGGCTAATCGTACTCTACCCAGACCGGGCAGAACCACTTCAGCCTCCTACAACTACGAGACACGCCAAGAGTGGGTTGTTTTGAGGCTATCCCGTCCAGACCACACTCGCCCGGTCCCCTAGTCAAACACAGATGATAAGGTAAGCGCGTACCCAGCGTGACTAATCACCCATTTGGCTACTTACCCAGCACAGATAGCATGACATCCACATCCAATGAGCCAGCCTTATTCGTTGCCACACAAGTATACGTTCCTTCGTGGTCCAATTGGGAACTTGCAATTTTTAGCTGAAACCCTCCTCATGATTCAGGAATATCGCGAAGCCAACAAAGCACAGGTTACCTGTCTTCCGTTATCCATAACCTGAATGCCCTTGATCGGTGGTCCGTCAGCAGGCAATAGTTGGCCATTGAACATCCAATTCATGGTTGGCTCAGGCACGGCCGAAACTGGGCAAGTGATTGTGACAGGCTGGTTCACAATAACCGTCATTTTGAGATTTTGTTTAGATTCATCCAAGTTGGGTGGAACTAAAACAAAATTGTATCTTGCAAGCCTGGCTATATTGAAGAATGGCAAACTTCAAACCCAAAACTTCCACTTTGAATGCTTTTGCAGACTGGCCAGCCGCGTTTCGAGCAACGCACTGAAAGTAACAGTTATAAATACTGAATCTGTCAGAAATTGGCTTTTCGAAGATAGACCCACTCGTCTTGGATGACTCATCGTCACAATCAGGTCAACCCCTCTTGTGTTTCTTGGAACTATAGATCTAGACAGATGACAAGGTCGTGCCTGACTTCTCGCCCGTTCTTCGTGTGCCTCACCCAGTGCGACCCAGTCCGCACTGTGCCTCGCTGTCGTGCCTAGGCAGTCAGTCTGTAAGTCTGGACTGTGTTCGCGTCCAGTGCGGTCGTCTAGTAAAGCCCTCCCTACGTAGTAGTGTTTTATCGTACCGCTAGTCACTGGTTATAACTTATCCAATTCTACTGGACCGGATACCTTATACAATCCGGCATCCGTGACACGAGCCTTTAGAATATGCAGCCGCCGTCTGTCCTCTGACAGCTGAACGTTCGTGTCAACTTCGGCAATTGGTCTTTCTTGCATGTGCCAGGAGATCTTAAAAGTAAGCACTGATAATCATAAAGCACAGAACGGCCAGAAAAGTCAGTCGTTACCTCCGGAACTGGGGTTGATGAAACTGGGCAATAAAGTGTAAAAGGAGCACCCAGCAATACTTCCTCCGTCATGATGATTTCCTGATCGGGTATTTTTGGTGGCACTAAAACACGAAAGACTGATTTTCGAGGACTTCAAACACACATTTTATTCTACAGAAAAAAAGTACACTTTAAGGGGTGTAAGCTTGTGAGTAATAAGTAAACTAAGCGGCAGCTTTTCTGAAGTCAAGTAACTAACAAACTGAAACCATTCTCACCGATGACAGTGACCATAATATCTTGGCTGGTTTCGCCGGCCACATTAACAGCTCGACACAGATACGGCCCGTGATCTTTGTCCTTCGCTGATTCGATAATCAAGCGTCCATCGGGATAGATTAGGACGCCCTTTTCGTTCTGAAGTGAGGTCCCGAGTCTAAACCATTGAATCTCTGGTGCGGGCGATCCAGTAGCACCACAACGCATCTCAATACGCTCCCCTTCGATGGCCGTGTATGCTGGCAGAGTCGACGGAGAGATTTGAGGCGGTTCTTGTATGATCAGGCTTGTCACACGAGCATCGCTGCCAGCGGTATTCTTGGCGGTGCAAGTATACCTTCCAGCGTGTTCTAATTTGGATTCACGGATTCGCAAAGTGCCATCACGCTCAACGCCATATTCCCCGCCGGATATGATGTGGAAGCCATCCTTTTGCCAGGAGATAGTCGGTGGTGGATTTCCAACGGCTCTGCATGGTATGTCCAATTTCATACCTAACACGACATCAATGGAGCCAGGAATATCAGAGATTATGCGGGGCGGTTCTAAAAAATTGGCTCCTTTTTTATGTACTAACAAACATAGCTTGTAACACGATTCTCGTACCTTCTATTTTCAACACGTAGGATATGGAGTCGTTTCCAGCAATGTTCGAAACGATGCAAGTATATCGCCCAGCATGTTGCACTTGCACTGACAATACCTCCAACAGTCCATCATTTTGTAAACGGAGTTCACTCCCGTGTGAGAAGCCACGATAGAGAGTACGGCCTTCGAACGTCCATTCGCGCGTTGGTGGCGGATCAGCGCGAGCGGGACATTGGAATCGAACAGTTTCATTCACAAGTGCTGAGATTGTGCGGATTTCTCCTGAGCCTAGGATCACTGGTGCAGCTAAAATCAAAACGGGTAGTATCAAAGCAAAGAACACATTTGGTCAGAAATGACAACTTACTATGAACGTTCACCGCTACGAGTCTCGTATCCTGTCCAACATCGTTCCTGGCCACGCAACGGAATTCACCACGGTGTTCTTCTTTTACGTGGCTGAAACGAAGAAGAGTCTTAGACCACATGTCAAGAAATACTGCTTCCACATGGACAGAGAAAAAACACGAGGCCTGAGTGGGAATCGACCCTGGCCCTGGAGTACTGGCTTAATCTACCAATAATTGGTTTCTTATATACTTTATGAACAACGATCCATCAGGGCGCTGGTGCACGTTCCGATCAAAAATTATTGGCCGACCATTCAAAGTCCATGAAATGACTGGTTTTGGTTCTCCCGCGACGTCACAAGGAATGATCAACCGTTCGCCCACTTTGGCGCTGTAATTCGGCTGATCTGGCGTGATCTTCGGAGACACTAAAAACGCAATCGCTACGTTGCTTGTTGCGGTTGCTTTTGCAGCTTGCATACCTCGTACATGAATCTTTACATTCCGACTGTCTTCTCCCGCCGAATTAGCGGCAGTGCATTGATAGAGACCAGAATCAGACGGGCGCATACGGAATATTACCAAGGTACCATCAGGCTAAAATCGGACTGTGTCAAAGTCAGACAAAGATCGGTATTTTTCTACACTTCATCCTGCTCCACCCTGACCCAAGACCTAACCCGCTTTGCCTATGATTGGGTAACAATGATGACGCGAAAAGACTATCAGGCGACCAATACACACGGCAGCTTTCCTCTGGCACTTCCACTTGGAGAACCTCTGCCATGGGCATCCTAGCACCAGAGTCCTAAGAGAGACAAAAAAGAAGGACCCCGCCTTCTTACCTTCACGGCATATTCTGCCGAGTGATGCAAGAGAGGTCGTCCTTCCTTTGTCCATGTAATGGCTGGTGGTGGTTTTCCTTTCGCTTTGCATGGCAATTCCACACGATCATTCTCCTTGGCGATGATATCGGACAGCCCGGGTTCCAGGCTAGGTTTTGCTAGAATTAGATGGACGCACAGAGCATGCTCAGCATCCCACGTGCATTCAGCATTCATTATCTTCTACTATTGCACTCGTGTCTCGTGTTCAGGCAAACAGCAATCCTAGTGCCTTCAAAACGATCAGAGCAGAATGCACCTTTGGAATGGCTTCGTGCTAACAGAAAAACTTAACTAAAACTTTTGGTAACATCCACAAATTCTACTTTTTCTAGTTGCATTTTCGTTTTTCATGCAGTCGATATAATATTTGGACCAAATACCCAATATTTTTCTTTTGAATACCCTATCCCAGTCAGTTACACAAATCATGGTCTTACTGATCACGTTGACGTTGACATTGACGGTTGCATTACCAGCCGCATTGCTAGCGAAGCATGTGTATCGACCGTCGTCGTTTGTCGTAGCACCATTAATGGTCAAAGCGCTTCCCTCTGAGTGGGCCTGAACATGCTCAGAATTGATTTAGATGACTACATGCAGTGTCACCGAAGTCCACTACTTACGTAGATATTAGCGGTGTTCGTCAATGGTCGCCCATCCTTCAGCCAGTGCAAAGTCGGTTTTGGTGTTCCCAGCACGACCACACAACTCAGACGCAAGGAGCCACCCTCCACCACTTGCTCTTCAGGCGGCATGTGACCAAGAATGGGACTGACTGAAACATATAAGATCCTTCATTCCAGAGTCTGATTTTGCATAGAAGGACTTACCCAAACCAGAAACAAGCAATGTCCGAGGAGCATCCTGCCTACCGAATCGATTCGATGCACTACAGATGTAGCGCCCAACATCTTCCAAGGATGTACCTGCAGCCAGAGATGTCTGTGCGGATAGAGAATCAGAAGGGGAATCAAGTTTTCATCTGGATGATATATTTTGTTTTCCTATTATTGCATTCGTTAACTGTAAATGTGCGGCACCGTTTTAGTGCGCTTTAGTGCTTTGCTACAAAGGTAAAGAGACAGGTAAAGCAAACTGACCTCTGATCATCAGTCCGCCATCAGGCAACAGAGAATATCTGGCACCCGGTCTGACAGGTGTTCCATCCTTCGTCCAACTAATCTCGGGAGTTGGATGACCAGTTGCACGGCACTGCAACGTTACATCCCGCTCGATGTTCACTGTCACAGTTTCTGGTGAAGGTACGATAGTCGGCACGCCTGAAACTCGACGCAGTTATTTAAGTCACCTCATATAACAGAGGATGTAGTGGATTCTTACTTCCAACATCGACTCGAATCCTTGCCTCGGCTCTTCCGGCAATATTCTCTGCCACACAAGAATATAATCCTGCATCGGCATCTTGAGCACCTTGCATCGTCAAGCGGCCATTTTGGATACTAATGTATCGAAATGCTGTTATTTCTCGTCCTCCTCGATACCAGGTGATTGTTGGTGCCGGAATGCCAGCAGTGACCTAAACAACGTTGGCAGCTAGCTACAACCTCGAGTTGAAGATATTGCAAAAGCATCCGCACCTGACATTCAAGAGTCACAGTATCGCCTCGGCCAATCATTTCTTTGTCTCGTGCGACAAAGACGTTAGGAGCCTCTGAAAGAAGAGATAAGTCTTGCCATCGAATTCAAATAGGGAGTAGGATATGGTCAGGGGTACCATGGTCAGCCCAACTGGATGGTTCTTTATCAACCTTTGCAGGGCTGAGAAAACCAGCACTCACTAGCCGCTTTAGGTCAAAGCTAAGGGCCCTCCAAACCGGAAATGTTTTCCTGCTCCGCACCTTTTTGAAACTAGTTTTTTTCCAACCAGTTCGGGGGGGGGGGGATATTGGGGAGTAGGTCCGCTATTTGGCAAATCTAGGGTTCGAACCCTGGGAGTCTGATAATATTTTCCGCTTCGCACGGTGAAAAATTGAGTCACGGACACTATACAACCTTCGACCTAAAAGTTCGAAGACGTGGGAAAGCAAGTAGAAATAGGGAGCGGTCGCGGTGGCGCAGCGGTCCGGCATTTGTCTCTCCGTATAACTTGGGAGCAAGTGGCCGGACTCGTCCCCCCCTGGTGATGAAGGTCGGTTTGCGAACCATAAACCCTCAGGCTTCGGCCCACAAAAATTAAAACAAGAGTAGGAATAGGGATCACTTCTATAGGAATTTGGGACGTCTCATCCCGTCCAGCCACATCCATGATAAGGCAACACTGGCAATTCAGCATGAGCAAAAGTGGCCTTCGAGGATTTAACTAATCTAGTCGCACCTGGACTCGGGAACTGCAAAAGTAGTCTTAGCCCAGGGTAGGGTTAAAGTACCGTGCCGTTTCGAACCCAGCCTCACCTGCCATTCGAACCGCGGCATAATCGTTAGCGATCCCCGACGGACTCGTAGCCCTGCATTCGTACTGTCCTTCGTCCGATTTCACAGCACCGCGAACGATCAAGTCATCTGAGTAGCAATTAGTCCGAGTAAGCATAGAGTACAGTTGGTTAGAGTAGTCTTACTTTTGTAACTGACATAATGTTTCCCACTTGGACGAATGCGTTCATTTTTGAAATGCCAATGCGTTTCTGGTTGAGGGTCCCCAGTGACAGTACAACTGATGTTAAATGAACCTCTGTCAGCGAAGTAAATCGAGGTTGGATAAACGGCAACTTTGGGTGCTTCTAAAAGCGTAATTCAAGATTTCAGGCCCCAGATATTGACCCAATCTTACGTCTAGCATACGTTCGACATACGTATAGGCAGTCATCGCTGTAGTTGTGTCTAGCAAACTGAAACACTTACCCAGTACAGAGACGTATATCTCAGCCCTTGCGGATCCGCCAGGGGTGATCACATGACAGACATAACCACCTTCATCATTTTTCGAGATCGGACTGATGTTTAGCGTTCCATTTGGAAATACACTCTGCAAAGGAAACCTGAAATTTATATCAGGCAAACCCAAATAAGAACAGCGACTTACGAACTGAGCCGAGCTCTGGATAGGAATACCCTTTCTTTGCCAAGTGATTGTCGACGGCCCCGGAGTCTGCGTGCGACAATGTAACTGTGCAGTAGAGCCAAGAGTAGCTGTGACGTTGCGAGGGGCAATAATATGTGGAGGCGAATCTGAAAAGCTGGGAAGGTGCCAGTATAAACTTGACATCCACCATTAGGCTCACCCTTCGTTTCAAGCAAGGTGGAAGCAGAGTCGTTTCCGATCGGACTGGTCACTTCGCATCGATATTCACCAGCATCAGCTGGTGCGACATCGGGTATCGTCCAGAAAGCCGAATCCGAATACCTGAAATATACTGTCTACAGCCCCTTGAAAACTGAAATGCACGAAGAATATATACCGGAAGTAGAAGGGGCCACCAATTTTCTCAGACCCTTTATACCAATGCAGTGTAAACGGAGTTCGACTTTCGATGCTGCAAGTGAGATTGACAGGCTGGCCATGGAATCCCAGAGTGCGCCCATTCATCAGCACTTTAGGACCAGACGCAGGCTGCGGGTTAATGGCGGTCAACGAGATGCGTTGGAATTCAAAGTTTCGATCATCGATGCCATTCACCTGAAAGAATAAAAGAGTCAGAAAATGCCTGCTAAAGTGCAAGAAAAGCTTACTTTCACGAAATAATATCCTTCAGGGGGCATGAATGGTCCGATGTGGTACAAGAACGGGTTCTTCGTGTCCATGATAGCCTGGCTTTTAAACAATGTATTTCCCTCCAAATCGATCAGCTCAATTTGATGAACTAAGCCTGGTGCTGGCAAACCGCTCATATTTAGCATCAAGTAAGTCATGACACCTGGAATCGGACGGAAAATTAGGGAGTTGCAGGCAAACTTTGGAAAAACTGCTACCTTGCAGAGGCCTGTAATGAGCTTTGTTGATATCGTCCAAAACACGAGTCGCGAATCCGTGCGCGAATGCAATCTCGCCTAGGCCGGAAACTCGGACAGTATGCTTGCTCCTGGCCGTCGTGCGTAATCTCCAAACGCCTGGCTTCGGATTACGGACATTGTAAATAATGGCATTTCCCAAATCCAAAATAGGTTTGACTTCGGATCCTTCTCGAAATAGCTGGCCTAAAATTGAAATTCGTATCATTATCAATGCGTTACAGTCTCTTGAATTCGCAAGCTCGCAAGCTCGAAACAAAGAAAAGTGGATAGTCAGGGGCTAACGTAGAGCAGAGGGGTCGTAAAGAAGGAACCAGCAAGGCTCTCCACTACCATGACCACCACCACTATATGTCACCAAGGTAAGGGGTGTGTAATACCAGAGTCCTCATGATCAGCAAATTGGCGACGTCGTTCCAAGGCCGCATGTTCATCCTCATCTTCATATATTGGCATGAGGATGTCTTCTTCGGTGTCAGTTTGAACCTGATGTCCTGTTATAAGTTCATCATCTCCGCATTACCCATTTATATGGCAACTATTCGGGTCAACAGCTTTTCAAAAATACCCCCCAGTTTGTCAACGTCTAAATCATTACCTGCAGGATCGATAAGCTGGATTTCTGGCTCATCGCCGGACAGAGAAACAGTAAATTCGTGCAGATGAGTGTCGACTGGTATGTTGATGATGAAGGAGCCGGGTCCATCCCGATCCACAGATGCAATTTGAACTTTCCGGGTTTGCACTGCCACACGCACATAGTTTAAGACCTGAAAATAAGATTAGGGCACTCGATGTGTCCTGTTTGGCACAAGCTCGATGCTCCTTACTTCATTCACGTCTGATTTCTCCAAATGAAATACTTGACCGCTGCTAGTCGACGCAATCCGCTCGAATGCCTTGTAGCCAGGATGGGAACGATTTCCGCAATCACCAGTCATTACGAAGACGACCTAAACAGAATTCAGATAAATGCATATCGATCGATCAATCGATCAAGAGGAGGAGCCCACAGACGCATTGAACTACAGTAGTACGGACTGACTTTACGCCTGCTCTTTATCAATCTTAGACACCTCTTCGAATAAAAACTGACATTGGCATTTCAAAGACAAAAACTGGTAAACCAGTCGAACGTGATGTCTATATTTCATCCGCTCATTGTTTATCCAAGGAAAAACAAACTTCAGTGCAAAGAACACATACACTGACGATAGTTTATCAATCCTGAACAGCCGAACCAAATAAATGATCACATTTGGTCCTGCTTTTGAATAATTATCTTCCAAAACAAACTCCTTGCGACGTAGAATATAACAACTGTAAAAACTAGCCTAGACAAGCTGCTCCTCCTCGTCCTACCATTGCCATCCGTCAAGAAATCACAATCTCCGAACGAAGTGCACAAGAACAAAGAGAGCCCACCCCGAAGCAAAATTTTCGGGCGATCGATTCTAAAAGCTACACTCGTAAATTTCTTGCGTTTCAAAACTGCAGGCTGCAACAGCACTCATGCAGGCCTAACAGAACATTCGACTGAGAAGGTCTGCAGTCCATAAATTTCCATAACAGCCGCACTTACCTGACTTTGTTTGTCCTGAATCAGATTTAGTACTTGATCCGTCAAATGGTAATCTTTGGCTCGGGCATCGGTGAAGACGTAAATGAACGATGAAGGCAAGGACGTTTCCAAGGCCAGTTTCACGCCTGATATGGCCATTTCTGGACAATCGCCTCCACCTTGCACGTACAGATTTTGCAATTTCCGTTGAAAATATTGAGTATCGCTCGTTGCCACCACTGGTCCAACTTCTAGAAAATGCAAAACTTACTTTGAAACTCAGATGCCAAGATTCCTGTAGGTCACTAACCACCTTTTCATTCACTTCTCTGACTGTGTGTTTTGAAAAATCAATTTCTTGCTTTAGTTTTTCCCTTTTCAGCACAGTGTTTCCTATCTCTGTAGGTCTGGGTGCTTAGATGTTCTCTGCAGCGCAGAAAAGGACCCTCAATGTAGTTTTTAACTAGTACCGTCACTCAGCGGCCATGCCACCTGTTGCTATAAGCCGTTGTCTAATGCGCGCGAAATTCAAATTCGTAATTGTGAGTATTTAGTTTGCACAAAATATCAGCAAAATTCCCGATAAAGCAGAAATTTCAGCACAAGGTAAAGCTTTTTTTCCTTTTCTTGATTAATGATAGATGTGGAAAAAGCAAGAGGGTGCGATGGTAATTGATACATCCGCAATTCGAGGCCCATCCGGGCCTGTTTCTTTTCTCGCAAGGTCATAAATCCCTATGATAGTGGCTGTTATGCCAATGTTGCGAAACGAATAGAAGCTTAGCATGTAGCTAGTAACGCAAGCAAAGGTTAGCAGGCTTTTCGCTCGAATGGCCATTTATCCTTGTTCCACGGGCATTTCGTCTTCAGGGCGGGCCAGCCGGCGTTGACGCACTGCATGGCCATATTTCATGCGTGATAAATGCCCGTCTTATCATGTCTGTAGTTAAACTAGGATATGCTCGTTGTCTCGGCCTTCATTGACGTAAAATGCTTTGCATTCTGTTCACAACAGCAACCGGTGCAGATGTCTTGCTTATTCCCTCAATCGTTAATCACCTGTCTACACTCTTCCTAGACCACCTATTTGCCCCTTGTAATGATTAAGAATGTACAAGAGCGTCGAATTTTTCACCAGCCCCCTTTGCCTGAAACACATTCGTCAGCCCCCTCGATGCACTTCGAAACCCGACCAACCAGTCTAGCCAATGTGCATTGCGAACGAGATCAGTCAGTGGCGATGGTCAGAAATAAACTCGGACAAGACGACCAACTGCGCTCTTCGTTCCTTTCAATCACTTTCGCGCATCCAAGTCAACAAGCCTTTTGATTGCACAATCTGACTACTAATCGTAAGTTTACAAACACAGATGACCATCTCGTCGGTCATTACTCGAGATGAGCCCATTGGTCATTGGGGCGTGCTGCGAGCAAGAAGTGAATGAAAGCGAAATCGAGTTTGGACTGCCTGCTGTTCATCCTGTCTAGTCTGTCTGCAAGAGGGCCAGTTGTTCGAGGAATCGGGATGTCGTAAACTTATCCCACTTCAGTTGTGATTTTTTTAAAAGGTTTTTTTGAAAGAATAAAGAAGAAAAGGGGAGGACAATTCGTGTGAGGTGGAAACTTTGCACACATGCACGATAGCAACATGGCAGACACCCACAACGCGCATCGTTGACGGAAAAATCTGGAAAACTTAACACTCGCATAATTTTCATGGAAGCCATATTGAGCTTCTGCGCAGATAGCGCCTGATCGTGAGTGAAATTTGTGTCGAGTATGAAGTTTATCCAGATTTTTCTGCTCACCCTTTCGACATCATGGAGCCACAAAATTGATGTTCTTAGACAGTAAAAGCTCTCAGAAGCCGATGGCCCTCGTATCACCTAACATCAGAAACACAGAGAGATGTAGCAGGGTAACAGGGAGGGACCACCCATCCAGTTACAGTATGGCTTGTAATTTCTTATAAGCTCGATGCCGCCGCACTGGAGCCAACATTAGAAGCAGTCATCTTCCGCATGAGTCAAACAATGACCTCATATTCAGGTCCAAGCGCGGTACCAAGCACGGCATTGGATCAAGATAGCCTTTGGTTTTGCGTTCAAGAAAGAAGAGCAGCTGTTGAATGTTGTTCACTGTTTCCTAGCCGTGTTGTTGTCGGAGTTTTTCCACCGTCCGCCAACAACGCGTCAAATATTCGAGTAGTAAAGATGCAAAGGTTTTTGTTTTTGGAACATTTTAACTCGTCAAATCAGCGCCTTTTGGAAAACTCGATCAACTGTTCAGTTGTTGATGGCTGCCAAACGGGCACGCCAATTCCAGTCGAGTCCGACTTTGACAATAGAATGGTCACTCACGTGCCATAGAGACTATTTTCAAAACACCATTTGCGATTTAGATTAGGCCCCAGTGCATTATCTCGATGGACTCCAATAGACTCTTTCAATGGATGACCACTGGCCACTCCTCGATAAGCCATCTGTTACGTGTCCGTCCCGCTGACCCACACTCGCCCATTGCGCACTGAGAATGGGTCGCATGTTTTCTTTTCTACATTTGCATTTAATATATGAATTTTTCATCTCAGATGTTATCGTCGGCGACAGGTAGCGCACATGCATGCATAAGTAATCGTACTCATCTCGCCCTCGTTCTTCTAACCTCACACCTCGACCCCTTTCTTCAATGAAAGCCAACACCGGCTTTGTGCCTTTCAGCAATCACAAGAATCGTTATCCTTTTTTGGCCTATCCCAAATGTAAATTCCATATTTGGACATATCAGATTTATCAGAGCGCAGCGCCTTCTTTCATCATACAAGCATAAATTGCACAAAGAAGATGCAAGCTCGTTTAGGAGTTTTCCTTTTTCCAAAGCACCTGACTGCCGACGACAAAAGAACAGGCCCATCTTTCTAGCATTGGATATGGAATTGGGACAAACAAGCTGTAAAAATTTACAATTGAAAAAACTTTTTCCATTGGGGGTGGCATTGTTAAGAATGTTTGTGTTGGGGGCCAAGGTATAATATATGGCTAAAACGCGGCATATTTCATTTTGAAGTTAAGATTGAACGACGACGTGAAGCAGTTTATCACACACGCCACTAGATGGAAAATGATGACAAGTAAGAAAAGAGAAGCCGCAGTTTCTCGAAACGGCATCTGAAAGTGCGAACCAGGTCGTAGCACCTTACACACCTAACTATCTACTCTTTAGCTTCCTCAATAAGACACCAGTTGGTGGGGCATTGTGAAAAGAGGGAACACGCGTCACCGAGTATAACATTTGTTTGGAAGCATAATGTCCTCTAGTGGCGTCGTGGTGTCGAAAGAAATGCCAAGGTGTAACCGATGCATCCTAGAACCCGTTCCCACCCAAATCCTCATACAACCACTACATAGCACTCGAGCCTTTTGGCTCTTGGTTTTAAAGATAGAGAGTTTTGTTTTTACACGGGGCGAATCGGCAACACTTGCGCAATTTGTGGCCACTTGTCAGCGAGCCCACCCATCGAATCAACGCCTCGACTTTGCCAAAAGTAAGAAAACTATCCGACACGCGCGCCACGAAATGACAAATTTTCGAGTCCACCCTATCGATGAGCCTAACTAGTATATGTCCATACAGCCCATACACTTAAACTACTCTCACGCTTTCGAGTGCTCTGACGACTTGCATGTGTGGTCCGAGGCTACTCCACCTCCCAACGCACACAAAACTTCCCTAACTACAGGAGAAAAAAACCGTTTGAGAGGCATTTTGTGATTTACACGCGTTTTTTCGCTTCACTTACAAACGCTCCAAGCCCTTTTTCTTGTCAAAAAATTGAGCCGAGCTTTTGATTTAACAAAACTTCGCTTGGAAATGTCTGTCAGCTTGGAAAAGGCGCAATCAGATAAGCCTATCCCCCAAACAACATTCCTAAGAACGCGTAAAAAGGCTTGTCAACAAGTGACTTTTTTACGACTCGCTAGCTTTTACGACCTCGTTATGTGACACGTCACTCATTCCCTTCAAGGCAGGTGGGACTTCCAAAAATTTAGACGTAAGAGAAGCTTGGCAGAATGGCGTCATCGTATGAGTGGCCGGACTAGGACTGGAATTTTGGAATTTGGATGATGGAATGCATCGTAAAGAAGGAAATGCATAGCTTCTATTAAAAAATGCGCAATCTTTTCTCACCTGGATCATGAAAAGGAACCAGGACGTAGTTGTAAATAAGCTTCTCCCTTTGTTCGAGTACTGTAGCGAAAATACGTTTGGCGCCTTCTCGGACTTGCACCAAATCGTCGTACATGGATCCAGTCACGTCGAATACGAACGTCAATGACGATGTTCCGGGTGGGGCATGGGGATCGGGAGCCGGAGGAGGGGAGCCTGGTTCACGGATAATGTGCGGCTCATCCGTATTCGCCAAGGTGCGTTGATCCTGATGCTGTCGTTGAGCGTATTGGTGTTGCGGGCGTTGAAGTTGTGGTCGGTGATCGCGAGCAGCGTCCGAACGTGATCGAAGGAAGACCACAGTCAAAATGAAGACTACGAGGGGGCACTTCATTGTGTAAGTGGGTATCGTCGAACGAAGACCTGTGTCATCAAAAACGACCAAACTGGAAGCCGTCTCCGACAGTGGAGCAGCTAGCGTTGGTTATAAATGACCTGGCCGGGAGCAAGTAGGTCTGCAGAATGAAGGCCGGCTGTAGGAATCTTCTGAATAAGTAGTACGTCGACTGGGAAAAACAGATCGGCACCGTTAATCAAAGTGCTTGTTCCGTTTAGCAAACGTATTCTAAGTGAACAACGAGCGAGTCATTGTCGTATTTCGTTGACGGACAAAGTCTGCAACATAAATCCTGTCCACCTGTGCTTACAAACGTCAGCTGTCTGACTGGTAACTAAGAAATGAAAGAAACCCTATCGAGTCTGACCGGAGGCAGCCGGACCGGGGTCGGAAGGTTCAAGGAGTCACGTCGGCGGTAAGCAAAAATCGCTGCCACCCGCGCCGTGAAGGCCTCGATGGTCGGATGCGGAGTCTGGTACTCTAGGTATACTCGCTCGAACGAGGCTCGGGGGGGCCGACTATCGGCTGGCAGCAACCGCCTGCCGCTAACTTTTAAAAGCGACACTCGTCGCGTCTTTGGGCCTCTTCTTTTTTCAACGTTCTCCTGGCGCCACAGCGATTGACTCCGCCTCAGCGTCTGTCAGGAAACGTCTTCTCATTCGGTCCACCTCGATGGCCACTCGCTGGTCAGTAACATGATGAAAGAAGGCGTAGACAGCGTCACGTGTCCACAAAGACGGATAACTACTGGCAGCTGTCTCCACGCCGCCAGACTCCTCTTTTTGATTTTTAGCTAGCGATTAACACTCAAACATCGATCATGCTCAATTTTGATTTCGCTTTCCGCTACGCACAATTACTCGGCACGGATATACTCAAAAAGTATAATGACAACAAAGAATGAAGTAGCGCGGCTGTCAAAATCATGTCTGATGACTAGCTCACCATAGGCCTAAAGACAAAAATACATTCACTTTAGCTCAGTCTCACTTTTTTGTGCCCCTCTGATCGTGAGTATCGCCTCACATCTTCGAACAGTTATTTTCGGCGCCACAATTACTACATTCCCATCGAAGTACCCATTGGAAAGGAAAAAGTCGAGATACAAAATTGAACTTGTTCAAAGGCGGTTATAAAATCGAGTGTCCAAACACTCGATTGCATGAAACTGGAACGAAGCTCGTCGCGACTGCTAGCAAAGTAGACATAAAAACTTCAATTAGCTTTCTAATGCCCTTCCTTTTGTTGACAGTGTTAGACACGAACACTCCAGGAGAAAGAACAATTAGGTCTACCAGTTTTCGTTTGAACAACCATTGTTTTCCCCGGATGTACTTGGTAGTCACTTTGCCAGTGTGCTCAATTAGTAGAACTAGTTCTGTAATTACGAGTACGGGTTAGATGTAGCGTGCGCATGGGTTGCGGAGAGGCCTCAGTATCTACTGTAGTGTCGCCATTCCTTTGGATGCTATGACATTCTTCAAAAGGTCTGTTCTCATCGTTTGCACCAAACTCTAGCTTCTTCTTCACTCGCAGCCAGTCACTTCAAAGTCCCCTCATGAACATTCAAATATCTCTTAGCTCATCTTAAAAACTTGACATTCCTTCAGATGAAATATGATTCTCAAACTCGATTGTAAAAACTTGTTGCCTGGCACGCACTTGGACTTCCTCGCCTCTGAAATTCTAGACAACAACTAAACTGCACTTTTTTCGATGGTCAACAAAATGAATAAGCAGAGTATGTTTTCATGCTAAACACTTTATGCGGATGCTTTTATTCTTGACCAAATATCAGACACTCTCCATAGAGCAAGTAAAACATAAATTCCGGACCATACATAACAAGAGGTAAACCAGCCTCCAACAAGTCGGCTGTCACAGTGTCTACAGTGTGATCACTTAGTGAGTGTTGGCACTAACTTTCAAGGAAGAACTTTCGCGAGCACGGACTCCGTTGTTATCGGCATTGGCATGAGCTCGAGCATTGGCATTGGCATTGGCATTCGCACGGTTGTTGGCATTGACGTTAGTGTTGGACGATCCTGAGCCAGAAGCTGATGAGCTGCCAGCAGCTCCTTGGGCTGTTTTGTCGGCATTGTCGACGTGACGGTCAGCCGCATTGCCAGCATGCTCAGCTTTAGAATTAGCGCCTTGCTGAGCTCGGTCAGCTTTAGCATTGGCTCCTTGTTGTGCCCGATCAGCCTTGGCGTTAGCACCTTGTTGAGCTCGGTCAGCCTTAGCATTGGCGTGTTGCTGAGCCCTGTTCGCATCGTTCTCGGCCTTTTCTTGAGTGCGAACAGCAGCCTGCTCGGCATTGCTCACTTCGTGATTAGCGGCTTGTCCAGCACGATCTGCTTGATTGTTGGCATTGTGAACTTGAGCATCAGCTTCGTTTCCAACTGCTTCTCCAGCCCCGTCCACAGTTCGGCCAGCACCAAGCAGTGCTGCGCCAGCGAGATTTTGTACACCGCTCGTATCAGCATTGACTCGAGCTCGAGCATCGGCTCTCACTTGGGCATCATCGGGTACTGGGGCGGCTGCAACAAAGATAGAAACATTCAAATTCTGACAGGATAACTTCACAATCAAAATCACAACTTACCAAAGGCCACAGCAAACAAAGCGGCAATCACGACGGCACGCATTTTCATTTGAAAATTGGAAGAGTAAGTATTCGTGAACGGTCCTTAGAAGGAATGACTTGAGCGAATCCAAATCGACTGTATCACCTTTCAAATCTGACGCCTTATATAGTGCGAAATTTGCGTAGGTCTTCGCAAACATGTCTGTTTTTAGTTTCTGCGAGTACCGGCAGCGTGACTGCGATCTAGTTATTTGGGACAAATAAAAACTATTTCTGCATCGTGCAATCTCACTTCAAAATTGCGTAGCCAGACCTAATCACATGACTTTTTGCTCCTTTTATAGCCTGCACGTCGAACGGGTAAATGACCTGTTATTTGGTATATTTGCTAAAATTGCGCGACAAAAACTACGTGGGCGTTCGTGAAAGACTTGTCTTTGCGGATCTGCGAGAGAGTGTGTGAAAAGACATGTGATGAATAGAGTGCGAACTTTCTAGACAAACAGGACTGCATGACAATAAAGTTTACTATTAATGATAGGTAACCCACATCCCACGCCTCTCCGGCTTGCAGTAGTGTGGCCTTTGATGAGGTCGTGGGCGACCTCTGAATTCCTGTACCAGTTGATGAGTGGTGAAATTAAAAGGTCTTTGTCTGCTGATCACTGATGTAAGACGTGGAAAGTTCCCACCAGCCTCCGCAGCCACGCCTCGCCTCACAGTTGAATTTCACTCGACAAATTCACAGGATCAGTGTCCATTTACTGTGGACGAGAGCACACCCTGCTAGCGAAGGTTAAAAAGAGTTTGTTTTCGTCATAGAAGTTCCCACGAATCGTACAGTATCTGGAAGGTCCCATGAACACTATGATATATAGCAACTCAATTTCTCTTCACAAATCCATCAAACAGAACTAAGCAACTGTCAACCGAAATCATCTGCTGCCTTCAAAAAACATTTGCTCGAAACAACTTCACAAATCACCTAAAATACACGCGACACAATTTAATTGCAGGACATCTCACACAACTTCGTCACTGTATCGTCACTGAGCCGACTTGATCAAAATTCGTCCGTTTTACTTACTCCCACCTAAAGAATACAAAATAGCTGAATCTAAACAAGAAGCCGATCCACAATCACTTACGCAGCCATTCTGGCGGAGGAGGACCCAAAGCCGGAACCAACGGTGGCCTCCTAATGGTCTGTTGGGCACGGACACCTAAAAATTGACGGGGAATAAGACCGGGGCTCCCTCAAGGTATGCAACCCACCAGCGCTCTCCGCGGGAACCTGCATTACCGATGACAGACATGCCGTGTTCGAATACTCCGAAACTTGTTCCACCTCAGGGGTTCCCATTTCATGCTCCACCCTCACAACAGTTCGTTCGGAAGGATCGCTGGACGGGGCGCTGCTTTCGTAAAAAGCCGAATTCGACACCTGCAACACACACTGATTAAGGCTAGCAAAGATGGGCAAAGTCCTGACCAACCCACCCCATAGAATTTCCTAGCCTCTCAATGAGAGCACAACTCACCTGTCCCTGTTCAACCTTTGGCATATGATTGGGCGCATTAGCAGGATTACGACTAAACGATGGACGATTCTCCGGGATTGCCAGCACGAATCCACGGTATGTCCTCCTCCCAAGCATTCAACGCACTAAAACGGACAAGCAACCGTGACTGTAACGGAACAATGCGAACACTTTTAAGATTTCCTTACCCAAACAGATTTCTTTTCATTACGTTTCTTCGGCTTTTCTTGTAAAGGCGAGGGGCTGGTAAGCCCGCTCGGCTCGTCTTTGACACTTGTTCTGTCGTCTGTGTTCAACCTTAAATTCTTCGATTGCTAAAAAAAACCTTTATTTTGAGTAAATTTGGATCAGAAAATTCACACAGCCCAACAGAGCAGCGTTGCCAGATGAAAAATTTAAAACTCGCTGCCCGGGTCCTGAAAATCCGCTGTATATGTTAAAAATTCCGTTAAAAAATTCGCCAAAAGTTTGCCGCAGAACTGAGCTATTTTAGCTAATAAAACATGGAATACAGCAGATAGCGGCATATGAGGAGACGTTTACTAACATATGCTCAATTGCTGTACCATCTACTTTCAAGTATCGTTTATACTAGGCGAGGGGTTCGAAGGCCGGGGGAAGGGAAAAAAGAAATTTCTTTTTATACCAAACAAGGGGGACAGAAGAAAGGGGAACTGCCATTGAGACCCACACTCGTGCCAAAGGCTGGACGACTGTGGTTAGGCCTACTGTAACACCGACTGAGCACTCAACTATGAATTTGTTGTCAAATACGGTCTTTTATTCAAAATCGTAGACCCATCGTAGACCCCCCTGTTTAAAAAACCTTCCCGCACAGGCTACTTAAACATAGATTGGCAATAATCAGCTAGAATCCGCTGAAAACCCCAAAATTAGCTGCAAATTCCGCTGAAAAACTCAATTCGCTGTTTTTCCCGCTACCGGACAAAAAATCCGCCTCTAGCTGCATCTGGCAACGCTGCAACAGAGTTCCAGGACTATTTGATTACTGTACTGTGAAGTGCAGAAAATGCTGAATTCAGACAAAGTTGCGGGAAATTTGAACCTCGTATGCGACATGTACCGTCTCGGCTGCACCATGTTTAGGGCCGAATCTATCACTATGTCGCTTACAACAGCCAACCAGACGCACAATGCTAAAGGACGATTTGTTGTTTTTCCTGCCGCCTGTATATATAAGTATGTACATATTAAAAAAATCTGTGCATTTCATCATCAGGCACCGTAGAGCGGTAAGAGTTTCTGCTGCTTTTTCTGCATGAATATCAACAGGACGCCTGATCCTGGCAACGAGCAGAGGACCATGCAACCCTATGCTCGTGGTCCTCATAGTGGGATCGGTGTCTGATTCTCGGGCTATGCGTACTGGCGCTTGCTCTTATTGTTAGTAGTATCCACTTCCAGTGTGAATTGCACAGTGCACACGCGGAATAGACATGACATCATGGGCGTGGCTAAATGGTCATTGGCTACAAGGAAACTATTATGCTACCATGATAGGCTATGACTAATGAGCCCAGGATTTATGGCGCCGGCGATGTAGGCAGGAATGAAAGCATAAAAAAGCATAGACTAATCCTGACTAAAGGAAAAACAGGTGCCCACACAAAATGCGTCTGGACTAAACCAAAACAAGTGCACTTGACAGCCGACACTCGAAAATCGAGCACACAACAACTATCACACTGCATTTGTCCCACATACGTATTCAGTGTAATGCGACTTATTCGTTTGAAATTTATGATTTTTTTCTGCCGCCTGGTCCAGAAAACAAGGTTTATACAAGGTTGGAAAGGAAAATCGAAAAGCGGCTGAAGCATCTGGTAAAATCAGGGAAAAAATAAATTTTTAGAGCCAGTATCAGGGAAAAGTGAGCGGTCGCATCTTGAAGTTTGAATTTGAGAACCTGAACGTCAGTTCGAATTTGGTTTAGTATGCGATAGCATGAAAAAATCAGGGAAAAACTTTTTTTTGTGTGGAAAACATGAAAAAATCGAAGACTCATTTTCCTCGCCTTGTACCCTGGAAAATATCTACGATAGTATGTTCACCCCACAAAAAGTTTTGGGCTCTCACGTCCTTGTTCACTGAAAACTGTCTATAATCATACTTTTTCCGGTGTTCTGATACGCGGTGAACAACGACTAGTCGTAACTGCTCCCGTTGCCAGTCCAAATATTGCCAGCCAGTCGGTTCGACCAGATCTGCCGCATCGTTTGATCGAGGGTGTTCCAGGCGGAAGTCGGTAAGTTACTTAAGTTAAATTAGTATTCACGTTTCAGATGTCGAGAACTTGCTGCTAGGAACAAGTTTATTTGATGTTAGTGGCTGCAGGTGAATGGCGCTGGTCTCAGCATCCGGAAGTGGGGTACGCCTATACAGACCTCCCCCCCGGCAAGCCAAGCGGTCACAGGGCAAAATTGGCCAATTTTCGACCAGATCCTTCCCGTAGACTTAAGCTAATCGTAAGTCTAGACCCCCATCCCCATCCCCATCCCCACTGGTAGGAATTGAACTGACGTGACCTTAATCGAAGGCTTTAGGCCCGAAGCGAGCTGAGCGAGAGACACTGCCAACAAAATAGAACTCTATCCTGGTTCGACCACTAGTGCCAGTCCTGGAGCCAACTAACCGCATGTCACGAGATGCCAAATTTACTGAAGCAGTCCAACCCAGGCTCAACCACCCAACCTCGCAACAAGCCGAGAGACTGATATCGATCGAGCGAGCGAAATCTCTTCAAGTCTGCTGCTCTCACCACCATGGATACACTAGAATCCATGTGATTCACCATACTCCCGCGCTCACAAGCAGACATACCTGAGACACAGACAACGAATTGGCGCCACACTCAAACAATTTTATGGACAAAGGATAACTCACAACTTTATCACATGTCGTGTGTATTGTATCAGTGAAATCCTTGGGTACACACCCGATTTTGTTGACTACCGACCGCTGACTCGGCTTATAGCACAACCCTGACTGACTATTGTGCCCCCTAATCTAGGCCATCTAGCGCACACAAAAGTTGGAAAAGGCACTGTATTAAAATCCTGATCCCGAACGAATGCTACGAGTAAATAAGTCAAGTTTCTTTTCTGTTTAGATTTTGCCGATGCATTGATGCAGAGTATAAGTGAGTAATAATAGCGCAGGGAGGATCATGAGTCATTTTTGTGGTACAATGGTTAAGCATAGGCAGTGTAAAGTGTAAAGTAAAAAGCACGCGTGCAGTGAAAAGTGTGAAGCGAAAAGCGCGCACGCAGTGCGCAGTGTGAAGTGAAGTACAGTCAACTCCGCTTAATTGCATAGCCTCCGGAACAAAATTTTATATGCAATTAACCGGTTTATTCCTTTATCCGAAACATCGGATATTTGCATAATATGCATATATAAATGGGTTATTCGATTAAGCGATGAAAGCTAGCTTGGTTTGCTCAAGCACATTATGCTACATTCAGCATTTTCGCAAAAACTCTTAATGACCACTGCTAATAATCTTGAATCGAATTTGGGAAAACTTCATCAATCCAATGACAAAACCCGGTTCATTGACAAAAAGCAGACTGGCTGTGAATTGCGGGATGGAGAAGCGACTTCGATTGAGGGGCGCAGCACATCCGTGCTCGAATGTAGGCGGCTCTGCTGTGCAAGATTGGAGCTGCAGAGATCCAGACACGAGTGAATCAACAGCCTCAAAACATTTACCAAACAGCCAAAACTATAGTCAGGTAGCATTCCTTGTAAGGCTGGAAGTATAGTTCGATGCGATGCGTCAAATAAGCTTGCGATGCGACGTTTTAGGCACCCTTTTACATTGTCAGTTGACCCAAAAGTGTCGCATCGCACGCTTATTTGACGCACCGCATCGAACTATACTTTCAGCTTAAGACTAGAGATTTTAAGTTTTGTCACTGTGCAGACGCTCGCCAGGGCACCTGCTCTAGTGGACAGGCTGACCGCCTGGGTGTCGTCAGGTGATTCTGCCCGATCAGAACGTTCTCAGGGGAGCTGCCAGCGGAGGAACATGGAAAGAGAACGGGTCCTCGAAGGCTTGTTTCTATGACAGGCGGGGAACTAAAAAGCCTTCTTTGTATTTGACATCACCGACGGCGATTTCGAAACCGCTTTTTTTTGTTTTACGCATTTTTATTGCACGAACGGAAAAAAGGCAATCAACACAAAATAACCACCTGGCTAATCATTTCACTATAAATCAAATCGAAACTGTATTGGTCACTGCTGATTTGACATTTGAACCAAACTTTAAAGTGGGCACAATTTGCGTTTTTCGAAAAACAGCCGAAAAAGCGGACATGACAGACCCAAATGCTGACAGCAGGCGGCCAGGTATCCTGTGTGCGAAGCCTCGTCTTGTATCCGCCTTTGCTCTCGCAGGCTTCTCTGGCGACCCCGCTGTTTGCTTTTCATATCTTAACGAGATTCTGGGTCAACGCAGTGAAATAGAACTCACAAATTTGCATACATACATGCATGTTGGCACGGCCCTCCAGTCTTGCGAGACAAAGGGGTTTTAGAAAATAAGGGTCATAACAAAAGGTGCAAAGCAGTATATGCTCTGCCCGCATGCACCCCCATCAACTGATTTCTTCACGTGGAGAGGACACCTGAAACGAGAAAAACCGGTAGAATTCTTCGAGCTCTCTTTCGATCTCATCATCAGATTGCCTGCCAGTTTTATTCGCGGTTGTGGTTCGAAGTGGTTGCTTTCTTTTCTCTAAATTGGGATCGATAGCCCACGATGAATTCGACAGCGCACGAGGCCGTCCTGCACCAATTCCTGTCGTCCCTGTCGCACTCGAGCTGGACCTTCCCGATGATGGTCATCGTCCTCGTCCTTTCCACCGTCCTACTGGTCGCCCTGGTCCTCATTCTGGTCAAGAGTGAGCGGACTAATCGCATAGTTCATCGTCTGCTGTTCCGCTTCTTTAGCGACAAGGACTCGTCGAGGACGACCATCGCATCTCCGGACAAGCGAGGCCAGTTCCGCCCTCCCATCTGGTGCCGAACGTGCAACGAGACCATCGACCACGTCGACCACATGTGCCCACATGTTGGACAGAAGTTGTACGCGTCCAGTCAGAGCAGGTAAATTGGGCGAGCTACTACCCTATTCGTATGCTCGACCCCTCCGTGCGTTTCACAATGCTTGGTGAGAGTAAATGACATGGCATGACATAACCCTGCCTCCGATGTAGTCATCCCCTTTTTAGGCGACTTTACGACCTTTGGCGTCGTCAGCTGCTTCAGCGTTATCGAACGGATCGTCTCCCAGAGGCCAATCCGACCGTCCCAGTACCTAATGTCACCATCGACCTGGACGACCTGGTAGCGAAGGATGCGATGGATCGTCGACCGTCGACGACGTCCATCGACTCCACGATCCTGTGCCGTACCTCGACACCCAACGCCAGTCGGCGTGCTCGGCGTCCGAAGACTCAATTGGCCAGGCTCCAAAGCACGCTCAAGTCGCTGACCTTCCGTCGTCAGTCGAGTGAATCTTCAGGAATCGGCAGCAGCACAGAATCCGTGGTGAAGAACGAGGTAAGAATAAGACAAAGAAAAGATTTGTAGCAGGTTCGTTGTGGGCACACTTCTGGGCAAGATGATGAAACGCTTGAAAATACTTTTTAATGATCCCAAGTACTTTTCAGAACGACGGCTATTTCCGACGGTTGATCTGCAAACCTCGTCGATGGGCCTCTGCTCTTGCTGCGACTCGGCCGTCCTCTCGCTCTCGTTTTTCTCCTCAGGACATTCCCAGGATCATCGTGCATCGCTCTTCGTCTCGTCGTCGCTGCACTGCTCCATCGGACATTGCCAGTGTTCGGAACCACCTGCGAGTGAGTGTGTCCTGGAATGGTCCTCGATCTATCAATCGTGTTGGTGGTGGGCCCGCACTTCGACGAGCGTTCTCGAGTCCATGTGGTGAGTCCTCTTGCTAAATGGTTTCGAACCCCATTTTATCTATTCTACCTTGTCTGTTCTTTTCTTACTAGTCTCATAAGGGAACATCGCCAACCGTCAAGTCGAACTTGGCAAAATAAAAAGTTTAATTTGTTCTTGGGTGTAGAGAGCTCTGTGCAAAATATTAGAGGCGTCTAGCCATCTGGTCAGCGCTTAGAGTAGAGTGAAATTTTTGAATTCTACTGGATTTTTTGGGCTTTTTCGGGAAAGTTCCGCGAGCCAGAGTGTTGGAAGATAAAACTCGAAACTTCGAATCCAAAACCCTAGTTTGGAAAGAACTCTGCATGTTTTCCTCAACGCTCGACTCCCTTACCACACAAAACTTCAGAACTTTAGACGCTGACCATAACTGACCAGTTGGCCAAACGCCTGTAATGTTTTGCAAGAGCTTTCTTTTGCACGCAGGAAAATGTTACAATTTTTCGTTTTCCAAAGCATGACTTGACGGTTGGTGATGTTCCCTTGTCAATGTCTCTTTGTGATCACAGCATAATTTAAGTCCACTTCCAGCTTGATATTCCTGTCCCTGCCCGTCCGCCAGGTCGACTGCCACCCCTTTGATGTACCTTTAATCTATTGCTATGTCCATTTCAGGCATCAAGTGTCCACTCCCGCCATCCACTGCAGGCAGTGACTTCGGAATCGTCGCTTTTTTCCCGCAGCCCGTCTTCGATCCGCAAGCTATTGTTCACGCACCCGCCTCCGGGCAAGATAACTCCTTGGCGGCGATGCAAGTCCAATCCGCCCAGAACGATTCGCCAAACTGCTCGTTCTCCGCTTATTTGTGACAATAAGCCCGGTTTTCTTTTTCCATTTTGACGTTTTTTTTATCGTATTATAGTAGTGGATGTGTGCACTGTTTTAAGGTGCGTGAACGAAGGCACTTTCTTTTTTTATCTCGACACAGGCAGTGCCTTTTTTACCGACAATAAAAGTGTGCACAAATTGACTGGGCGGGGGTACTGTGGAGAAACACAACAGTTCAGGGGAAGTCTATATATAGTAAATTTGGTCCTTTTTCCGTCTGGAAAAGTGGGAGGGCCTAAAGTGGTATGTGCGATCCGCAGGGGACATGAAAAACCCTGAAGATGCTTCATACGACGGTACAGTAGTCCCGTTGCTTATCGACCAGTCCTAGTCTCGTCCCATCATGGCTATACTATATGTGATAAATCACCCTCGCACAGGAGAGCGCCCCCCCCGCGCGTCCCATGGCCCGCACATCAGAACATAGAAGAAGGATCGTTCATCCGCTTATCTGCAGCGTTCGAGGGTGCTTAAGGGTTCGGCGAAGACTGTGCAGTTGCTGGAACTTGCGGTGGTTGCCACCATCGTGCACCTCCTCGCGCACAAGATTAAGTGCCAGTGTAACCCTCATGCCTGATAGGCCATGGCGAGTGGGAGAGAGTAATCGATACTCTCCTCTGACTGGGAGACGTCAACCCCTCGGGTTGATGTTTCAGCCGTAGGGTATAGTCGCAAGACTTGCCTCCTCCAATCGGAGTTTTTCTTGCTGACTTCGGTCGGCCACCTTTCTCCTACGCCTACCAGGACTGGTTACACCAGCGAGGGGTGCCGGGTCTGCCGTTCGGTCAAGCCCCGCTCCAAATGGTCGATCAAAATGTGCGGCGCGAACAGGACGGCCTGAGTCAATCACTGGCAGTGAACTACCTCGAAACCCGACGTTTTTAAAAACTATGTATAGTCCGATGTCGAAATGGAATGAAATCTGCGTAGGTGATTCGTTTCGATATGGTCAAATGCGTGGTGCCTCCTACCGGAGCACTCCAAGGGGTCAAGGGGAAAGATGTTTAAACGAGCACCTTATGTCTGCCAGAGGCATGGTTGACAGTCTTCCGTTTGTTCATTTTTTGTTGTGTAGCAGTCAAATGTGTCAAAATATGAGTTCCGCTCATTTTGCTTAGCATCCTTATTTGTTGAGTGCAGTGAAGGTGGCTAACGGTACGGGCTAGCATGCTTTTTCTCCGAGTTTATTACAGATCGAGAAAAAGAAACCTACAGAATGGCCCCACAGACTGCTATGGTAATACTCGGAAAGTCTTACTTCGACTCCGCTAACATGCTCGATAAGCTCTTGGTCAAGTAGGCACAAACAAGAAAACAATACACCTCGAAAAACCAAGCTTGCATTATAGTTTCAAGCCATCTAATGACCAGGCTGGGCATTTTCCACAGAGGCACAAGTAAGCTATAAAATGATTTCACGAGAACGCAGTCGGAAGAGTTACCAATAATGCGCACTACAGCTCGGTTGGGTCATGCTTTTGCAACTGATCGCCGTAATCGGTGGCTCGGCTGAATAGGAACTCGTCGTGGTGGTCGAGAACTTCTTCCTCGCTAAGCGTGCCGTCCTGAAACACGGGCGTGTACAGAGAGTGAATCGAATAATGCCGAACAGTCTACCCTATTGTCATCAACGAAAACCATCAGGTGCTCGGCATCGCGTTCAGCATCTTGCTCGAAACTACGCGGTGTAATGATTTCGTGCCATTCTTCTCTGTCCAATTTCCCATTTCCATCCTTGTCATAGAACCTATTAAACATGTCACGCTCCAATTCGGCCCAGTCCGATTCTTCTTCGCCTTTCTTCTTGTGAGGATAAAGATCACCTGGAAATAGAGGCACTTGTCAGAAAATACGAAATTTGGTGCTCGTGACTCACGAATATACTCTTCCTCGTCAATAAGGCCATCCTTGTTTACATCAATATCTTCGCCCATCTCCTGAAAAGAGTTATAGCCTTTCACTATCTATCTGACAATCTAGCGAGAGCACTTACATGCACCAAGACATTTCCCATGCAATAGCACTGCTTCGGGTGCATAAAACAGGTGTATTCTTCTTTGCTCAATGCATCATCATTTGACTTGTCAGCTGCGATCCAACGGCGGCGATCACCATCCATCCATTCTTTAAGTTCCTTGGATAGTTCGGCTTCAAAAAAGAAGAGCAGTATGCAGAATGCTAGATCAGCAGTATTTTATGAGTACGAACTACGTTATAACTATAACGTGCGCCTGGCGCCAAGCTGCAGTGAGGAGTAATCGGCACAGCTTTTGCGCGACGACCTTCGCCGACTCAATTTTGGTGAGGTACGACCTACAGTGGTTGATAGTACTTACCATCTGCTCCATAAACATCACGGCGATAAGACTCCCACGGCAGGTTTCCATTAACTAGTTCATCTGCCTTGTATTGACTCCACGTGCGATCGACATCTTTCTTAACGAAGCGATTTTGCATAAACTTGGTGTGGTCTTTGAGTTCATCCTTGCTCAAACGGCCATCCGAATTTTTGTCCATGGCTCTTAGCAGTTTGCTGAAAAGAATCGGAAACAGATGGTTCGGCATTCGTCTCTCCATTTCGTGGTAGCGAGTAGATGGGCTCGTCCCGGGTTCGATCCCCATGCGCTTTAGGCCGTAGTTAACTCAGCCGGGACCGTCCAGGTGCCCGAGTGAAGAGAATATGGAAGACAAACGAGCGGACAGTCTCGATTGTCGAACACGGACAGGGTTTAGAGTCCACCCGCAATCGTCTGAGGAAGTCGGTGACCAGGGAAGCTTCTGAGAGTGCTAAATTTTGCTTATAAGGTTTGACTGCTAACCGGCTAGAGGCACAAATAGGTTTCGGCACACAAAAATTTAAGAAAAATCGACTCAGCCAGGCTATTGTCTTGTCATGTTTGTAGGAACGGGTGAAACCACCAATCTTTTGGTGATACACAGTGCTGCAGGGTTGCTGCATCAGAGTCCACCTCCCCAAATGCCCATCTTTACAACAAATAGGCGCTAAATGCACTCATTCACGCATTGGATAGCTAGCACCTATAGCATAATAGCTGCAGTAATACGAAAAGCAAGAATCTGACCTCAATTGCCTTTTGGTTTTTTCCGGAGTCAACTTTTCGTATTGCGCACGGTCAAATTCCGAATTGTCCTCCGCTTTATTCTGTTTCTTCTCGCGACTTGACTTTTCCTTAAACAGATATAATTTAGATACTTACTGTTTCGAAAACCAAAAACCATTACTTGATCCTGATACCAAAAAGCAACAGAAGAAATGCAAAGGCAGAAAAAGATGAAAGCTGAATATCGACTAGTCACGGACATCGTAGCTTCGGAAGCTGGAAAATAAAAACCTGGCTAAAATCTAGTTCGCGCAAACCTCACGATCAGAATTACAGCCAATTAATTTTTGCAGTATACGAGCACAAACCATCGAAATTTAAATCGAGATCTTCGGGAAGTAAAGTAGAGAACGGCAGCGCGCGTGAGACCAGGCGAGATGGCGAATCAGGGAAGATGAAGCTAAACGTGGATTCTATCCCACACAGGCGGTCAGCAAAATGTAAAGCGATATCATATCCACTGCATGAAACTTTGTATATGCAAGTGAAGTTAGGAGGTGAGGACAGGGGGGAGCAAAGAGGATGTCTGGTCGTTCATTGGTTGTGCTCACCTGCGAGTCATCGAAGGAAAAGGACGAATCGTGTGAGCGTGAGCATCGAACGGATTGGTCGGAGTCAGCGGCAAAGTCCTAAGACAAGTAGCAATTTGTGGCCATTATCAGCGCACCAGCATGTCATACTTTATGCAGTCAAGCACTATGCAGCGCACTCGAGGGCTAAGGAAAACATATTTGACAATCATTTTGTACCGAGGCGGGAGTAGAACCCTTCCCTCTAAGTGCGCACCCAGCGTGAGAGGCAGACGCCTACCCGCTAGGCCGAGCCTGGTAGCACTCAGCCTCTACATCTTTACGGATTTGTAGTTCATCGTCATCCCCCAGGTAATGATTTAAAATCAATCATGCATTCGAACGTGACACAAGGGAACGTAACTCAAAACGACCTACCAGATTTGGCACGTAGACGTAAATTTTTTTTAGAGCTTGTACAATTGTTTGCGGAGCAGAATGTAACTTTCGCAATTACTGTACATCGTAAAATTCCGCGTAAAAAACGATTCTCATGAGCTGCCGATTAAAAAACTCTTTATACGCTTTGACTCCCTTGCAGAAGCTAAGCATGTTTAATGATCCTTGAGTGTGCTTTTCTGCATTTGGGCATGAATAAAGAATGAATAAAGCGTTTTATCAGTTTAAAAAATGGCTGCACGGGCTGCTACTTATCATTCATCAACCAAGACGCCAAGACTTAGGGCATCGTACCGCACAGTATACATACAGTATGCGTACTTAGCACTTTGTGGCGTAATGAAATCCCTTTTCATCACATCTCCTCTAGGCATCTGTTGTAATTTTTTGAACTGCCAACTTGACGAAGTCGTTGCAAATAGCTAACAGCAGTTACACTTTACAAATTGGCTCCCCCTGAATCTCGAGGAATGCAAAAGGGCATCCTGGACAGGGCACTGAGCTCCTCGCACAATGGCTTGTGCGGCGTTCTAAAGCTGAGATTTTCTGTTTGCTTGGTCTATTATCACCACTCCGAGCACCTCGACCGTGCATGGCGAAGTCATAGACAATCCAGAGTGCAAAATCAAACGGTGTTCACGGTTTAGAAGCCCCTTTCCGGCGCCATGGCGATCCACCCACCACCACTCTGGGACACTGCATCACCATGGCCGCCATATGCGCGCAAACACTGCCAGTATTGCCATCATCATCTCATTCTTCTCGCAGCCAGTGTGTTCATGCTATCGTGTCCAATGCATCAATCATGCTCTCATACTCGCCCGCTGCAACAGCAAACTAATTTGCCAAGTCTAGTTTGGTCGTATCGTCAGTGCTAACGGATATGCTTATAACAGCGCACGCCCCTGCCTTCCTTTTGCGTGTACTTGTATGACAGGTCGAACCACTTTAGAAAATGCTAGAGCACTTATAAGGTGGAATGTTATAAGCGCCTGTGGCTATCCTTTTTCGACGCCCGACAAATCACAGTTAGGAGGGTTTGAGAAAGTTTTGCCCCACCAAACTTAAAACTAGTCTTTGGAAACCTTCGAGTGGCATCTCTTCGTTCGACAAAGAAGTTCGTACAAGGGCGAGACTCTACGGTTCGTTAGTATTCTTGGCTCGGTTGGAAGACCGCTGCAGAGCGTTTTGCACAGTTTTTTCTTCTGTACTACTTGCGGAATAAAGCAGCCAAAAATGGAGATGCGTGGTTCGCAAGCGATCGCCGTCGATCATCAACCCGAAACAGCGACCCATAATTTTGGAGTATCGGATACTGTTTTGCCTGGTCTTGAAGCTATGTTGGACACAACTCATTTGTTGGTTTCGCAAAAAAAAGACATGATGGAATTGTTTTCAAATTTTGAAGCCAGTAATCGATATGAAGTTTTTAATGATCAGAAGAAACAAGTATATTATGCAGTGGAAGATACATTGGCTGGTGCCGTGTGCGCGCAGGGTGGAAATCGTCCATTCACGATTCGTCTACTCGATAGTAAAGGTCGAGAAGTAATGACGGCCACATCGAAAGTGAATTGCTGTACAAGATCTGTGAATGTAGAAATGCCCCCGGGCAAACAATTTGCTATAATCAAAGAAGAATTTGCCTTTTTGCATCCTTCATTCTTGGTCAACGATATGACGGGTCGATCGATCATGAAGATCATATCTCCTCTACAAGCTGCTTTGGGCTCGTTTCAAGATGTAAATTTTGAAATTTTAGCGTCTGACATGAAAACGAAAATTGGTGAGATTAGTAAGCAATGGCGAGGTTTTGCCGAAGAGATGTTTTCGGATGCTGATGTTTTCGGGTTGACCATGCCGGATGACCTCGACGCCAGTTGGAAGGCTGTCCTATTGGCCGCTACATTCTTGATCGACTTTACCTATTATGAAGACGCATAAATAACTCGTCAACGCCACTTTCGTTATGTCTATCTTTCTGGCAAGTTCCTGTATTTTACAAAGTGATGTCACATTGTATCTGTACACAGGGTCTACCCGGTTGTACGGGCAGATATGACGTTTTCGTTCACTTGACTGCATGATGTCACAGAGACTACTTGCCCGTGTAGGTCGTACTAGTATGCCTACCGCAATACAAGTCACTTGTGCAGGCAGCTAGAGTTGTTGCCGTGTGCGGCAGGTACAATATGTGTACTGTAGTAAAACCAGATCTACAGACTTTCTTTGTTAAAAAAAGACCGAACGCAAGAAACGTTCAGGCACTCACAAATGAGGTGTCGAAGATCGAATTCGATTATAGCAGGCACAGAAAAGATAGGGAAGTTTGAACGTGCCCAAAGGATGTCACGGCATAATACTTTTGTTTGCATCCTGTTGAAGGTTGACCGTTCACGCATTGTTGGGCATGAATTCATTTAATTAGTGCTGTTGACAAGTTAGGTGGTTGAAGAGTATGATCGATGGGCTGAAACCCGTCTCAAAATTTGAAAATTTGGGACCGCCTTTGTTTGTGTCGGAAAAACAGATATTTTTGCATGAAGTCCTCCACTAAAATTTGAAGAAAAAGAAATTGACGTGCTTTAACAAACACGAAAGGAACGTGCTAGGAATTTTTGAGTGGTAGAGTTTATTATACAGTATCTAAACAGTAAGAGTTGAATGTTGACTTGGAGAGATTTGAGCCAGGCCTGTGTAGGAGAATTAGAGATAAAAAGGTTATATTTGGAATGTTCCTTGAGGGATGGCGTGAGAATGCTTGTTGGGGCGGTTGTGATAGCACAGCTTTGATCCGAGCGGTCGGCCGCCTGTCCTCCGATCTGATTTCAACTGAACAAGATCAGGCTGGTTTGAGTGAGAGGCAGACCACGTCACGTCAGTCACTACGAACCACACAAAATATGCCCACCCGCAAGCCCTCACCTCGTATGAGTGGGGCCAGAATGGAATGGTGTGCAAGTATTATACGAGGTCGAAATCAATTTAGCAAAATTATATCCCGAATCGACATCATAGTCTTGCCCCTGATAGTTCTCTAGTGGGCGGTGGGAATATGCATATGCTGTATGCCAGCTACAATTGATATGCAGTACTGTCTCTGATTTGGTGCCGCTCACCTGTAGCCCTCAGTCCTGGTGGGCGTAGGAGGGAGGTAGTCGACCGCAGGTGGCCCGACGAAGACTCCGACTGGAGCAGGCAAGTCTTACCGACTACGAGTCTTACGACTACAAGTCTGCAAGTCTTACGACTACGACTATACCTACGGCTGAGACATCAACCCGAGAAGTTGACGTCTCCTATTCAGGGAAGAGTGACACGTTGACCTGCAGCAGGTCACTACTTTGCATACATGGATAGAAGAAATAGCTCCGACTACAGGGGGTCCAATTCCTGCGAAGGGTCGTGGTTTTGTCATTTTTATTGCAGTGCACAAATACACCACTTTCACATTAGTTATTCACGACTAGGAGAAGCTGCTTTGCAAGTTCGCTCCCGCGCACGCGAAAGCAGCCACCATCACAGCCACTCATGGTGTTTTTGGCTTCCTGCATTTAGTACACCAACGCAAAACAGGTATCATTGATAACGATAATACAAGTAACGTCATATTCCCAAAATGTTTACGTGCTCTACTGAACCGAATCGTGGGCAGTGTTCACCAAATCTGTTATCTCCGTAATACGAGCCCGATTGAAATCGTCTTGTCCAGAACATTTACAGTACTTAATCATCAGCTAAATTCACATAAGTCAGATCTCCTGCAAACTTTATTTCACGAATTTTGCTCAGCGCACGCTGACGCTTTGACACACCGTTGTGTGCAGGCTTAGGTATTTCCTATGCGTGGGTAAGTTACTATAAAAACACAGATGTTCTGGCTAGGTCACTTGCCGTTCACTCCGTGCCTACATCAGGCTCCGATATGACTCGAATTGCCTTGTCCCTTGTGTTGGCCTTCAGCTTATGCCTATTGTGCACGGCTGATATTCCTTTCAACCGTCCTCAGAAGGGTGATTTCACCTACTATGACGCCCGGATATGGTGTCTGTGGTACACAAATCGATACTGGCAGCCAAATGTTAGTGGCCGTCAGCAACCAATGGTTCGCTAATCCTAACCCCAATAATGACCTGCTGTGCAACAAGGTATGCGTCCGTTTCGACTACAATGGCAAAAGTGTGACCGTGCCTGTCAAGGATAAATGTCCGGGTTGTCAAAAGCCACATTTGGATCTGTCCAAAGCTGCTTTCTCCAAACTGGCCCCGCTGTCGGTGGGGCACGCGTATGGGGCCACTTGGCAGTTTGTGAATTGCTAGAATGGTCGACCAGAAATAATGAGAGATCAAATTAAGCTGCTGCTACTTTTCTTATGGAATGCAGTGTCTTGCTGTGCTCGTGTTCACATGCTTTGGTTTCGTGCTCATTGATTTAATTAAAAGAAGAGACAAGGTTTTGCTTGTTGCATATCATTTTACTGAACATATACCGTATATACTGTACTGTATATCTGTGCCAAAAAGAAAATATCAAGCGGCTTCATGTCATGTCATGTCATGCTTTATCCATACATAAACGCATAAGCGCACTTGGAAATGTATGAAACACGGAGAAAAAAGAACAACAAATCAAAATGTCTATTAGAAATCACAGATCTAAAATTCGACACACCCGAAAAAGCTACATCATTGGGTAAATTATTCCATAGCTTAATCGCTAAATACAAAAAGCAATGCTTATAAGATTCATAAAATGGCATGGGCGTGACAAAATGATGGGGTTCCGAAATCCTCCATGCTTCTCCATGTTGTCACTGAAATTCTACAGTTCAAGGTGCTCAGAAGAAAAGATTTCACAACAAATTTAGTCACGCAACGGAAAGCCAATGGTACTTCTTTTAAAATATATCTTAGCAAATATTTGAATCTATCTATGTAGGATGTGTAATATCAAACACACGCGCCTACTCATGATAGGTACTGTATACTACTGCACTGCAAAGCTTATTGTTAGCACGGATACTTGGCTAGCAATAAAAAATTGCAGTACATACAGTAGTTACGAGTACTGTATGGCAGCAACAATGACAACCTTGATAACAATTTAATTCCAGCTTCTTCAGTCGGACTTAAATTTTTCTCTTGATTAGCAGCTGCTAGAGGGATATCGTCGAACCTTGTGAGAGTATCGTCAAACTGTAATTTTGGCTACTAAACTGCGCATAAGACCTACGTAACTCCCGTTTCAAGTGCCAAGTTATTAGTCAGATTAATCCAATCTAGACAAACCCAGATCTCCGGAAAGTACAAATCATGGTTATGCATAGCACCCTGCTTTCAGGGAACACTGGATAGGTATCAATTACTATGTACCTATACTATTCCATCACAAAAACAAAATTCCAGTGAAGGAATGTATGCCAGAATAAGGCCTTATTTTTGGTGCTAGACAGTCGAGGAATGTATAATCGTACGTCGCTGAGGCCAGCTGAGTGCAATAGGCGTGCTAACAATGCGAGATGCTGTGCGCGCGAATCAAAAATGCTCATTCAATTGCTGCAAACTACATATGTACTAGCATATTTCATGCCATTCCCATTAAAAACTCCCCAAGAAATCCTGTAGTCCCCACTTATATCCTGGTGTGGGGTATTCATAACTGTTGTGCGAAATACGGGTTATGAGCACCTACCGATGTTCTTTGTGTTTTGCCGTTCCTTATAATTTTTTGTCATCATTATGGAATGAGCCTATCATTAGAACATGATACCAGCCTGAAGGCGGAGGTCTAATGGACTCTTTTGTGCAGGCACATACGCTGAAAGCCCTTTACTTACTCCCCATAGTCGTGCTCTTCAAATTCTACAGTCACCGGGTACTAACGTACAGAAAAAAGTTAAAGATGGGGTCAGAAATGTTTTTTACCAGCTAATAGCACTCAACCTCTGGGACACCCGCTTAAAATCCGTCAACCCCAGAAGACAAGGCAGATAATGGTGCATGCATGAATTTAGATACGTTTTTCTTGTGGTGGATGTTGAGTTCCCGCTTTCAAGCTTACACCTAGTTTTCTTATGTCATGTTTTTTCAATGATTTAGCACTGTGCTTCCCGACTGACTGGCGCCTTACAATTTTCCTATACTTTTCCGGCACACACAGCAGCTTCCCTCTGCGTGTCTCCACTAGGAGCACCTCCACGCGAGGGCATCCTGGACTGGACACCGACTTCCTCGGACGATGGCGAGCGGGCTTTAAACCCTGTCGGTGCTCGACAGCCGAAACTGTCTACTCGTTTGGCTTCCATCTCTCCACTCGGAGCACCTCTTGGGTATCGGGTGAGTCACCCACGGCCTGGCGTGCAAGGTCAGCGAGGGTTTATGGTTCGCAAACCAACCTCCGTCACCGGGGATTGAACCCGGGACGAGTCCAGCCACTCACGCCCAAGCAATTCGGAGAGACGAATGCCGAACCACTGCACCTCAGCGGCCGCAATTTTCCCATACTTGTGTGTATTACTTTTGTACCAATGTTGTCTGAGGTTTGCGCAATAGTAATTCTGGCTACTACTAATCGAACTCATTCATAGTTGCATTACACTCAAAAATAAAAGTGAATGAATGTCAGCTAATAAGACCCTCTTAGCTTAAAGTAATAATTACTGGCCCTCTCACAGGTCCAAGAAATCACCAATTTATGCAGTGCTTCCGTGCTAGCCGTGGCCGTGTCACTGGGTTATGGGGTATACCGGAACACTGCTGAATAGAATTTGAACGTTTTTGGGTGTGATGCTTGATTTACTACCACATCATCTTCTAAAAAAAATTAATCGTACCAATTTTTATGATCTATGCATAAACCAAGTTTTTGTCCAGGCTGACACAAATTTCTTATAACGCTGGTGGCTTTTGCAGTTCTGACAATGGTAATGGAAAGAGGCTTTAATGACCGGTCTGACATTAGACCTCATGAGAGGATGGCAAAAAGTGTAAATATACTCTACACATTGTATAGCCCATTGCAAGTCCTGAATCCTATGCCGAAAATAAATTGTCAAAGATTGCTCCTAGACAGAAAAGGTTCATATTTCAACTCCAGCTTTGCGGCAGGTGCTTCTTCAGTGCAAGTGGGTTTGTCACACCCAGCAAGTCTAATCAGCACCCAGTAAATAATCTACTATGAGAAAGAAAAAGCGCAGTTTCCCTTATCGAAATTCTCATGTTCACTACGCTTAATTCAAACAAAGTTGTGGGCGATAGTTCTTGTAATGCACTGAACCAAAGCAATTTCGTTTCAGTCAGCAAGAATCCAAAGCTACGCGTCACTGATTTACTGATGATTATTGCAAAAAAATATCGCGCTGCCTAATGCATTAGGTGAACCAACGTGAGTCTTCTCTTTGGTGACTCCCAAATGAGTAGTGCTATCTTACGTAAATATTGCTGTCGTATTTCTTCTGCAAGGAGATATTGTCGCATTGTTACCCTCTGTACTAACACTTTATCTATCGCATTCCTTTTCTGGACCATAAATCATGCTCTTTTAGAAAGCGTGAATACTCAGTAAGGTATAAAAGCTCGTCCCGACTTCTCGTTCATCAGTTTCAACTCTCAATCGATCATCTGACATGGCTCGCCTTGCCTTCTCGCTCATCCTGGCATCCGTCTTATGCTTGTTGTGCCAGGCAGATATTCCATGGTATCAACACCGTCAAGGCGACTTCACTTATTATGATGACCGCGGAAATGGTGCTTGTGGTCCGTACATCGACGCCAGCAGTCAGATGTTGGTGGCCATCAGCTACCAATGGTTCACTAACCCTAACCCCAACAACGACCCTTTCTGTACCAACAACGTGTGCGTTAGGGTCGACTATAATGGACGCAGTGTGACCGTGCCAGTCATGGATAAGTGTCCGAGTTGTCAAAGCCCGCACTTGGATCTCTCGAAGCCAGCTTTTGCTCAACTGGCCGACTTGTCGGTTGGACACGTGTATGGGGCTACCTGGCAATTCGTCCATTGCTGAGAAGGAGGATGTAGTTTCAAATGTATTTTTAGAACGTGATTAATTACCTGATTTTCTATTCGATTCTATATTTGATGTCTTATCAATAATAAATTAGCATATAACTTTTGTTTTGCCCACCTGGTCGTTTGCTTTTTTTGCTTACAGCTACCGGTACATCCTAATGATAAGCCCGCTCAAATCCAAAAAGGTTACCGCGTGGACTCAAAAACAAATAATTATTTGTGAGAAAATGGTTCAGATTTCAATTTTTTATTGGCGCGTGCATAAATAGATTGTTCTTAGGGCTGTGGAGGTCTGATCGTAAGTGGAAATTACAAATCCAGATTGATAAAAAACATGCCAATTCTTAACCGATTCTGCTGATCGTGAGACTCGACACGTTGTTAGGGAACATATTCACTTCGACGACGATTGGAATGTCCCTCGGGGCAACACTTTTTGGCGCTAATTAGCACGCTAATTAGTGGGGTTATAATGTTGCCGATGCCACAGCGAGATAGTGCAACATTTAATCTCTCAAAATTTTTCAGGAATCCTCTCAAATATGCTCCTGGAAGGCTCCAGACCCTCTTGATTACGACCCACTTTTCGCCTATGTTTAACCATTAGGCGTTTTTGGCCGTTCTGGGCGTACGCCAATAGGTGTCGCTGCTGCACTCTACTTGGTTTAGGGCACAATTATACTGGTCAGGGCCAACCCATGGTAAGCATAGCACTTCCATGGACTGGGCCCCCGCTTACACTGGTCAGGGCCCCCACATGGTAAGCATAGCACTTCCATGGACTGGGCCCCCGCTTACACTGGTCAGGGCCCCCAAATGGTAAGCATAGCACTTCCATGGACTGGGCCCCCGCTTCCAATGGTCAGGGCCCCCCACATGGTAAGCATAGCACTTCCATGGACTGGGCCCCCGCTTACAATGGTCAGGGCCCCCCACATGGTAAGCATAGCACTTCCATGGACTGGGCCCCCGCTTACACTGGCCAGGGCCCCCCCACATGGTAAGCATAGCACTTCCATGGACTGGGCCCCCGCTTACACTGGCCAGGGCCCCCCACATGGTAAGCATAGCACTTCCATGGACTGGGCCCCCGCTTACACTGGCCAGGGCCCCCCACATGGTAAGCATAGCACTTCCATGGACTGGGCCCCCGCTTACACTGGTCAGGGCCCCCCACATGGTAAGCATAGCACTTCCATGGACTGGGCCCCCGCTTACACTGGCCAGGGCCCCCCACATGGTAAGCATAGCACTTCCATGGACTGGGCCCCCGCTTACAATGGTCAGGGCCCCCCACATGGTAAGCATAGCACTTCCATGGACTGGGCCCCCGCTTACACTGGCCAGGGCCCCCCACATGGTAAGCATAGCACTTCCATGGACTGGGCCCCCGCTTACAATGGTCAGGGCCCCCCACATGGTAAGCATAGCACTTCCATGGACTGAGCCCCCGCTTACACTGGCAAGGGCCCCCCCCCCCCCCACATGGTCAGCAGACCACTTCCATGGACGTCGCCCCCGCTTACACTGGCCAGGGCCCCCCACATGGTAAGCATAGCACTTCCATGGACTGGGCCCCCGCTTACACTGGCCAGGGCCAACCCATGGTAAGGATAGCACTTACAGGGATTGGGCCCCCGCTTACAATGGTCAGGGCCTGTAATGTAGACTCGCAATATTACACGTCTTCATCTAGCTGGGTCAAATAGGTCAGTTGTGACATTTGTGGAAACCCTGGTGGGAGCAAACGGCCAGAGGGCGCAGCACGTAAGCTGGAATTCTGGGACTTGAGGGAGGGGGACTATGCTTCCTATACGCAGTCCACCTGTGACTGGAATAGACTCAACAAATGAAGCACTAGGATGGATGGCGCAGGTTGAAAACGCAGAATAAAAATCCAGTCACACAAAGCTGATTCCAAAAAAATAAAGAACAGAGTAAGGGCGCCAACTGGCCAAACACGGAAGGCGCCACAAAAAATATGATACACTGCCTGACATGAGTCTTGCCTGAAAACTGGGACCGACGCGTGGTGGAAAGATTGCGGGCAGCAGGTAGTTTCGCCAGCCGAACGATTCTGGGTAAGCGGCTTAAGTCATCTCTAGTAGAAAAATCTTTTCTGGACTCCAGTCAGGGGATTTTTCGCAAGACTCAAAAAAAAATTTTTGACCTTCAAAATATTGCAATAGGTTTCACTTTACCCACCAGTTCCAAAATGGATCGTCAAAAGAACTTTGCTAAAAGAATTTTGCTGGGCTATCTTTACTAGAACAAGAATGGTGAATTTTCGAGTTAAGTGGGTCAAAAAGCCAAAATCTCGAAAATCGGCTACTTTGAATTGGTGCGAAAAGTGAGGGTTGCTAGATAGGACTGCATATTTATTCTCAACGCCCTCGATTGTGCAATGGGTGCAATGGTGTCGAAATTTTTAATTTGATCAATTTTGGCGATTTAGATTAATCGACACTGACAAGTAAAGTTTTGATCCGTTTGGTCGGCAGCTGAGCAAGATCGAATAAATGTGAGGAATCTAGAATAATGAAACATCGTGACGTCAGTCATACCAAGCCACACAAAATATGCCCATCCACAAGTCCTCAGCTAGTGTAAGTGGGGCCGTAAAGATGCTGGCAAACATTACGAGAATTATTTCTCGAATCAATATCGTAGTCTTTTCCCCCGCCAGTTTCCCTGGAATACGCGCATGCTGACAATGAGTGTCAGTGCGACCGATATGCCGCACGTCCCTGATTTGCTGCTGCTCACCTGTGACACCTTTGACCTAGGTCACCACTTACTGTACATGAATGCACGGATAGAAGGGATACCTCATATTTGTGTGGGTTCGACCCCCATACGGGGTCATGGATTTTTGATGTTTTGATTACAGTGTTTTTTCACATTAGTTGTTTCGAATAGGAGGAGCTTCTTTGAAAGTTCGGTCCAGCGCACATTAAAGTAGGTATAATCACAGCCACAGCCACACATCTTATTTTCTTATTTGAGCTTCCTGCATTTGGTGCACCCCCCCCCCCCCCCCCAATGCAACGAAGGTGTCATTGGCAACGACAATAGGGGCGACGTTATGTTCCTCGAATGTTAAACTGAACCGAATCGTGGGCAGTGTTCACCAAAATCTGTTATTTCCGAAAAGTTAATCCGAGTTAAATCGTCTTGTCCAGGACACCTGCTCAGTCATAATTTACTCACATCAATCAGATCGCCTGCAAATATTTTTTCACGAAGTATTGCACCCATTTGCACGTCCAAAACCGCATTCGTTGCACCCTAACATGGGTTTAGAAATCTGTTTTCCCGCAGGGAGATTAATCTTAGCTATGAGCCCTCTTACCGCAAGTAGCTCAAAATAATAATTTGAGTGCTCCAAAAAGTAACGGGTATTAGTATAATCGATAACAAAAGTTTCTGGTCGCCTCTTCTCGAAAGCCACCTAGTTGCATGCAGTGCTTCTTTATTAGGCGCAGCCGCGTCGCTGCGATTTGGTGCCACAAAATATGACCAAAAGACTAAAAACCTTTTTTCGTCAGAGTGCCTTTTCCCCCTTTCCACATCATCGTCTAGTAAAATTCTATCCGTACGTACTTATTTTCATGATCTCTGCGTGCAGTTTAGCTTTTGTCTGCACTGAGCTTCTCACCCACGCCGTTACGTTTTTGCAGTCCTTCAAAGAATATCTGCAGCAATGGGAAGTACTGTAGCTTTGGTGATTCTCTTTGATGAAATGTGGTCCGTCAGTGCGAGTGGGCTTGTCACAGCAAAAAGTCTACTCAGTACCCAATAAAAAATCGCTCATAAAAACACAGCTTCCCTAATCGAAATTCTCATGTTTACTAAGCGTGGGTAGTGGGCGATGGTACAATTCACTGAACCAGCAATTTTTCTTCTTCGGCAAGAATCCAAAGCTGCATTGCAAAAAAGACATCGCGCCGCCTGATGCCAGAATCAAAACAAGTTTTCTCTTTGCTCACTCCCAGATGAGTAGCGCTATCTTACGTATATTGCCAACGTATATTTCTTCTGCTGGGAAATATTGTCGCATTTTTACCCTCTACTTTTTACTCTTTACCTGAAGACCTCATTTTCTAAACCATAAATCATGCTCTTTTCGAAAGCGTAAGCAATCAGGAAGGTGTAAAAGCTCGTCCCGACTTCTTGTTCATCATAAGGGAAAAAACAAAGTTTCCCTTATTGAAATTCTCATGTTTACCATGCGTAATTCAAGCAAAGTAGTGGTGGATGGTTTTCCTATTGCACGGAACCAAGGCAATTTTGTTTTTGCCAGCAAGAATCCGAAGCTACGCGTCACTGATTTGCTGATGATCTCTGCAAAGAAGATATCGCGCCGCCTTAAGCATTAGGTGAAGCAATGAGAATCCTCTTCGGTGACTCCGAAGATGAGAAGTGCTAGATATTTTACGTAAATGTTGCGGGTTTCTTTTTCTGACGCATTGCCGTATTGTTACCCCTCTTTAACACAACACTTTTTCTGAAAAGATCGTTTTCCAGGCATGAATCATGCTCTTATCGAAAGTGTGAGTACTGATTCAGGTATAAAAGCTCGTCCCGACTCCTTGTTCATCAGTTCCAACTCTCACTCGATTATCTGACATGGCTCGTCTTGCCGTCGCGCTCTTCCTGGTATCCACCTTTTGCTTGTTGTGCCAGGCATATATTCCTTGGTACCAATCCCAATCAGGGCATATAACTTACTATGATCACTTCGGTAATGGTGCCTGTGAAGTGAACGTCTACTCCAGCCAGCAGATGTTTGCGGCAATCAGCTCCGAATGGTTCACTTATCCTAGCGAGTGTACCAAGTACGACCCTTTTTGTACCAGCAACGTGTGCGTTAGTGTCGACTATTGTGGACGCAAAGTGACTGTACCAGTTAAGGATAAGTGTGCGAGTTGTGGGCGCTCAGACTTGGGTCTTACTAAACCAGCTTTCGAGAGGCTGGGTATCTTGTCGCCTGGACACGTATATACCCACCAGACGGGTAGGGTCACCTGGCAATTTGTCCGTTGCTGAGAAGAGTTGAAGATGTCTCAAAGTGATTTTTAGGATGTGAAATCACTTGATGATCTATTTGATTCAATATTTTGATGTTGTCATATCAGAAATAGACTAGCATATAACTTTTAGTTTGCCCATCTTATCTTTTGCTTACTTTTCTTGTAGATACAGTACATTTAGATCGATGCAATCTAAGTTGTGCGCCACTCATCAAATTTCCTGGTCTTTCCTCCTACCCTGCGTAAAATGGCCGGAAAGGTTCCGCTTACTGGAGCCCCCAAAAACAAATTCTTACTCGTCTACAAGTTTGAATTTGATAGCAGCGCGTGCCAAAATAGACTATTCCTACGACTGCGGAAGGGGGGGGGGGGGTAGGTGGGCTGTGTTTAAATTACGAATCCAAACCGAAAAACCTGACAGCGGTATTTTTCTCTGCCAGTCGCTCCTAACAATGGCCAAGTACCTAAAACAGCTGAATCCTTTGTGAAAATCCCTTATGCTGTATTTTGGCGCGTGTACCTAAATTAAATTTAAATTCATAGTTTTTTTCTATACCATTCCCTTGTCCTCTCTTGAGACCGTGTTATAAGCTGGGGTACACTGACCTTATCATCAAGTCCCTCTTAGTCCGACCTTCGCTCTTAGGCCAGTCTTCTTGTGCTCTGTTTAGGTGCCCTCCTTGCACCGGTCAAACACAGGTGTACCTACGTCAAAAGGAGAGTCCATTGGGGCCAGAAGAGCTGCACCAGAGCAGACAGCATCAGGTGACAATGTTCGGAATGTAACAGTGACGAGGGGTTAGGCTTATCAGTATACTATAGATATCTCATTGTCAGAAAGTAACAAACAGCAAGCAAAAATAACAATCGAGCGAAGCAGCGCAAAGCAAAATCACAGCGTCCGAATTGAGCCTATTTTGAAGGAGGATTTACAACTCGTCCTTCTTTTCTTTCTTGTCCTGAAATCAAATGCTGCTAGCAGCAGATAATGAAGAAAGAGCTATGCAATGCTTTACCTCCTTCTTCTCTTTTTTCTCTTTCTTGTCTTCTTTTGTCTTTTCCTTGGCCTTGTCTTTTTCCTTCTTCTCGTCCTTCTCTTTCTTCTTTTTGTCTTCTTTTTCTTTCTTCTCTTTCTTGGCGTCTTTATCTTCTTTATCCTCCTTTATAGCCTTCTTTGCATCTGCTTTTTGCTTATCTTCTTCTTCTTCGCTAGCTTCCTCCTCACCACCGTACAGGTCTTCAGTTTTTGATTCCATGCCTAGACGCTTCCGAACCAATTTTTCCATTTCTTCCAAAGCACGGTCAACGAGGCTTGTTGATTTTCGTGGGCCTAGGAAACACTATCAGTGTCAGCGGCAGAGGTAGCGTGCCCTATCGTTAGTCCCAGTTCGCATTTATGTGCCAACATAGAAGGGGTTCAAATTTCTTTGCCCCTAATTCCGACACGCATTTGGCAGGCTGATAACGCAATCTCAACACACTACAGTAGAGCGCTTTACCAAGAGCCGTCCCGGAGTACATACAGGCGCACCCGTCTTGTCCACAACGATCTACTCACCACTGAATTCGGCAGGCTTAACTTTGTCAACACCAAAAATCTTTATTGTTGGAACTCTCTCAATGTTGTACGGCGCACCCATGGCGTCATAGATTTCCACATCCATGTTGACAGCTCCAACATGTACCGCTCCCTGAAGAATAATGACCAAATAAAGATTTCTTAAAGCAGCTGAAAAATTAACTCATGTACCTTTAGGGCAGCAGCAGCTTTGGCGTATTCTGGGGCAAAAGCTTTGCTGTGAGCGCAACTAAAAGGAAAAACTACAGTAAATGATGATTTCAGTAAACAGGGTAGCTGGTTTTATACTTGGGGTCGTAATACTTGACGAACCAAATACCGTCACTTTCCAGAACTTTCTTCTGGAAGTTATCTTCCGTCAGTTTGATAACGTCTTTCTGCAAGATGGTAGGGAAAGTGAGGACTGATTCCCCTCAAGTACCTCTCAGCCTTCCTACCTTAGGATTCGACTCTCCCTTTTCTTCTCTCGCCCTGACCATCGTCTTCACATGAGCACCGACTTTCTTGATCAGCTGCTCAGATTTGATCTTATCTACAAAGAAGCCCAAAATAAGCGCGCCAAGTGCAAGACATACAGGACATACCTTTGTACAAGGTGGGCTTTTCCTTATCGATTCCGAACAAAATAATTGTGGGTGTGTCTTTAGCATCGTAATGATGTGCAAGCTTGTCATGTTCAGAGGCATCGACTACCCCGATTTTGGCAATACCCTGTGATAAAATATCGGTGCAGATGCACAACAGTAAATTCGTCTGGTAGAGCTTACTGCGAGAATTCTTGCAAGTTTTTCGATTTCTGGAACGGAATCTTTCGATTCTTTTTGCCTGAAACGTTTTGCAATGTCAGTTAAGCCGACGAGAATATAACTAAATCAGTAAGACGTTCTGGAGGAAAACCTAACTCGCACTCACTTGGGATCATAAAATTCGACTAGCCAAGCCCGATCGCTTTTCAAGACTTTCTTCTCAAAATTTTCTTGTGTCAAATGTTCAATATGGGGCACATCTTCGAACAGATCCTTGGATGCTCGGCATCCGAAAAGGAAAGCTAAAAATCATCTGACTTTATGCTGGGTTCACATCGATATTTTCCTGTAACTTACCACAGAAGGAAATTATGAACAAAACTGTTCTGGCCATTCTCAGAGGAATACTCGTTCACTTACAGTCCCGCATGAATTTGACTGTGATTCCACGACTCGTCGCCTCTGTGCATGCCCTTTTGTGGAGCCTGGTGGTGCACCAGAGCGGAAAACGAGGTCAGTTCTGTTTCCGCCTCGGGTGAGACACGTATGCGTATTCGAGGATCGAGAAAATTCGTCAACTCGCAAGAAGATGCCACGCACAGTCAGCGCATCGAACGTCCTATTTTTGCGCGAGACGTGGCTTTCTTTTCGAATACCATTTTCGCATGCCTGGTAGTCTTCGGGGATGGGATGAACTGTGAAACCAGTTTTGAAACGGACACTGTATTAAAAAATGTTGGGGGATGTGCACGTTACCAAATTTAGCTGTGACATTTTTGACCGGGAATAATGCTTACACAAGGAAATAATACAACATGTGGCTGATAACCACTGACACGTAAGGCTGTGGTAAGATGATACAACATACACTTAATTATAGGCCTCTAAAGCCATTGTCAAAAGCTGCTACAGCTCAATTTCGGCCACTTCGCTCGGTGGCATTATGACACTACTGTGACGCCTGTCCAAGCTTACGACTGGCTCGAAAAAGCCAGGGCCAACTGCTGAGCCGCGTCTCACACACACGCTACCACTTTCTGATGATCCGAACCAACCGTTGTCGGCTTCCAGTTTGGACACTGACCAAGCATCTGCATCGTGGTGTTCGGTGCTAGCCTCTCGTATCTGAGCTAATGACGGGCGCGGCAGAGTGGTGTTACGCTTGGCAACTGGCTTTGGTTTGACACTATCGTCGACAACAAACGACACAGATGCGTGTGCTTCATTATCTCCGCTCGGGTTTTGTGTGATCACAGCGGCCCAAAGCTCACTAATCTGTTGATCGTCTGGAGCTGTGCCAGCCCCTTTATGCAAATCTGGCACCTCCAAGAAAGTGGAATGGCGCCTGGAGGATAAAAAATCGTTGTGTGATGAGGTTATCTTGTTGGAAAAAGCGGCAACGTTTGGCAGGCGCTGATTTGTGGCTGATTGTGAATGGGCGAATAAGGGCACTGATACCCGACGACTCTTCCGCGCTATCTTTATTGAGCAGTCCTTTTTGTCTTCTGTTGAATATAGTGCGACTGGTTCGGACGTGATCCCGGAATCAATGGTGGCCCGACGATTCATGCCTTGCGTCAGTTTTTGCACGTAAGCTTGGATACTACCTCTTCGTCCACTGATCGACGCAGAACCCACCCACTCTGTAGTTGAATTATCGGAGATGCTGCTGAAAGAAACCCATTTTGTGGCATGCAATTCGAAGCTTGATCTCACTCCTGCTGCTTTTGTCTTCTGAACTACTACACCCCGCTTCTTACCTGTTAGGCTTTGTCTTAGGGTCATTGAACGGTACGACAGAGTCGACCTTGGTCTTCTCTTTAATTGGTTCATCGTCAGCGTAGGGTAAAGCGACAAGTCTATTTAGATACGTCGCCATGACGCTGTTACGACGCCCCGACGACGGCCGAGACATGCTCGGATCGTTTTCATACGGCATCCAAGCAACGACGCTCGAATGGCGCCGGATGGTCGGAGGAGTTGACTCGTCGCCGCCTGCGTGATCAGCACTGTCGCTGCCTAAAATAGAATCAACATAAAACAAAGAAAAAGTAAGCAAAGGCAAAGGCAACACAGGTAGGTGACGTGAGTAATGGGGGATTGAATTTTCATGGCACTGTACCTGCTGTCGTTGCCTGCAACGCCGTCTTTCCGCTTTCAGCCTTGGGTTGATGGCTGTCTGCATCCACGTGGCGGCTGACCACTAGCTTGGGTACACTTAGAGCAGCTGGTGCCATCACAATTCGGTTCACTGCCTCTGACCCCGTAACCACAGCCTTCGAGCCCTTTGGGAGGACAAGCGCTGCCTTCGGGATTGGTCTGGGCGCACATCGACGGGTGATCAAGGCCACCAAAGCGTAATAGATGGCCTGGATAACACTTATAAGTGACATGCCGCCATAGAAGGCAAATAGACCTCGTACATGCCACGAATGGAACCATCGACGACCAACGGCTTCGAAGACGATTTCGTCTACCGACATTTCGGGATAGGTAATGGAAATTCGAGACTTTACGTGGGTCGCAACCGCGTTCCCATCTCTTGGGAGCAACTGTACGAAAGTGACGTGGACAATATATCGGGTTTCTTCATAAGCTGTGTCCACAGTCGGCGTGCAATGACCGCACATTCCTTTGTTGAAGCCGCGTAGCTGGATGAAGCCGCGCTCCCATTGGGACAACGAAGCGTCGGCGGCAGCTTCCTAAGAAGTAAATGTTGACAGACCAAGCAATCACGAGTAATCTTGGAACTTACCAGACGTGCGTTCATGGCACAGTACTTCTCCATACTTGGGGTGCAGATTGGAATGTGCATGCTCTCATTGACACTCCTGGCCTGTATGGGAGCTGCCACACTTCTACATCCGCAAGCATTCACCACGCTCTCGCCGACACACTCTTCGATGCACGTGTGATTAAACCGCTTCATATGAACTCTGTCTGGCATCAAAATGTTGACCTTTTTCAATGATATGATAACACTATATCCTATCGGAATTGGAATCGGGGCTAGGACACCGGACTCTTCCTCGAAGGTCAAGAGGGCATTTTCAGCCGCATCGTGTGGGTAGTCTATATCCAGACTCAGTCCACGCTCATGGCTGGTCGAGACTTCTTGATCAAGCTGAAAGGTGTCCAAGTTACATCCAGACTCTACAGAACCAGATTCACTTACCACGGAGTAGCAACGGCCATACTTGTTGAAGGCGGCTGATGGTTCTGCAGTAAAATCTGGATCCTTAGCCAACGCATTTTCAACAGTGCAACAATCAACTGGCGTCCCGTCCACTTCGCAGCTCGCTATAAAATTGTTGCACGCTGGAGCTGAGTATCTGTACAGGAATCGTACCACAGCTGGACCGTCGTCAAAGTTGGCCGCAAACACTTTCTCAGCCCACAGGGCTCTGGTTCCATAGACCATATCGTATGTGCCTTGGTCCATGCCCAGCCACCAAAAACTGGTGAGTAACCAAGCTGCGGTCAAAAACGAACCAAAGTCATTGGCTCGTCCGTCTGATAGCATTGGAGCACGGGTCGTCCCATTGGTTGGCGAATGCGGGAAGCGGAAAAGGCGTTGGACAATTGCAGAGGATATTAGAGGCTTGACACAGATCTTGACGCGAGGAAACGACATCGGAACAGGTTCCTCTCTCTCCATTGAGACTACGTGCATTCGATTCGATTGATGTAGAAAACGGGCGTGAAATAACCGGAAAAGTGATGCTGTCAAAGCGATCATTGCAATGGCAACGACCAAGGCCCAAAATACTTTGGCACTTGTCAGGGTGGACCGATAAAAATTGTTCAAGCTTGCGATCTTGATGCGTAATAGAAAGGGTCTTGGTTGACGGGTACGATATCTTCTGATAATGCGGGGACGAGGCGGGGGATCTGCGTCCGAGGTCGATGGTTCGCTATCCACCCACGATTGAGTTAGAGGAGGCAGAGTATTGGCTCGTCGTTGTGGAATGGGGCGCCACAGATGGCTATCTTCCATAATAGGACTTATAAATTCAGTAGATAACACCTCTATTTTATCTTCGTTATTCATGTATACTATATAGGGGGAAGGAAACAGTACGATCTAACACTTGTCTATGACTCTGTGAACTGAACTGACGATGAGTGCTCTTCGTTCGGCTCTGATATAAGGCTCGTCTCCTTGTCAACTGGCCTTTTGGGATCAGGCTCGATATGTAATCAGATAATGAGGTCGCGGTTATCACGTGTAATATCGTCGAACCAAAGATCAGTGCAAATTCGATGATTAACAGGGCCGTTTATGCTTAAAGGCAGGGGGCGGATTCCGCGTACAGTATGATGACCATGTATGACGCCCGCTTACATCCGTCACGGTGAGTAAAAAAGCTGTTCCATAAAATGTTGAACGCCCCTGCATTCTAATTTGCATAGACCTTGGAACAAAGCCACACAACACGCCAAGGAGCTAGTCATCCTGCAATAAAAGCAAGGTGACCCAGGCTGTAAGTCATCGATGATTAGATGACTGACAATGAAAGCGTATGTCAAGTTTTGCATTGTCTAGGCTCTTATCGCAACTTGACTGGCAAAATTCTCGCATCTGACCTTTTTAGAGATGGATATAAAAGCAAAGTCAAGTTAAGGCTAAAATATTGCTAGGGTTGACCCGCCGTTTCCGTTCGGCTGTCCATCGACAATTTCTAATATGAAGCTGGCTTGTTTACTTTTGGTTCTGTCTGTGGTAAGATTACGAGCCCGAGCTAGAATTCATTGCCAACATCATTTTCTTTTCAGGCATCCATGGCTCATAGCCGAGGTTTGCGTAAGAAACGATCAGCAGACCATTGCGTGGACATCAGGTATGCCTTTGAAGACAGCGAAGAGGTCAGCGTAGAGACAATGGAAGAATGCGAAGAAGAATGTTCCAACTACAACTTGGATCGCGATTACTACGAGGACAGTCAACTTTGCATCGGAATCAAGTTCAACCATGTAAACGAGACCTGCACGTTGCTTATGAAAGACAACGGGGAAGACTACTATGACTTCGCCAGTGACACTGTTTATGCTTTCTTCCCTGCTAATGACTGCGAGCTTGCTATGAAAAAGAAATGATCCATAAATGAGCACAATCAGTCACAATCAATCATTTATGTATCGTGATAGTAATTTATCGAAAAGTATAATACTGATTTGATATGACAATGGAATATATTGTGTGCTGATTTATTGCCAGCCTGCCGCTTTGTTCCACACACCATATATCTTGCTGAACACCAAGCAGCAAGTGCTTTTACTTACGATCAGCCACATGCATCACATACCAGCACAGAGCAGTGTGTAATATAACTACATAGTTGCTCGCGGCGGTTTTAAAAAACGGAAGTGCGCCAAATGCACGCAGATAAATCAATCAGCATCGGAAATGCGTGAGATAAACCAATGTAGTTTTTTTATTTTTCGATTCCGTGTCCAGTCATACATACTCAATGTGGGCAAAACTTGATTCAAATTTGAGTCAAAATTAAATGTAATTAAATCCTAATTTTGAATCAATTTTGCATCAATCTTGATTCAATCTCGACACCCAAATCGAGTGTTGTCAAGTTCTGCGCCTGATGAAAATATATAACGCTTACGAAGACCATGCGCTCTACGAAGAACCTGACATCACTCGATGCGGGTGTCGAGAATGATTCAAAATTAGGATTTAGCTACATTTAATTTTGACTCAATTTTGAATCAAACTTGAATCAAATTTTGTCGATATCAAGTTAAAGCTGTCACACAGTATGTGTATCTGTACATACATGTGGGCCGCATGACTGGTGGATGTGACTGAAAATTGTGGTCATTCATGGGTCAGTGTCTGCAAGCCAACTCACGCGTGTGATCTCTCCTCACAGGGGGGACTGAGCGACAGATGCCAAGATTCCCGAGGCCTGGGATCTAGCACAGTAGTATTCTGCCATTTTTGTGCTATATCACTTCTAGACTCATCGCATGACCCCGCATTTTATTGTCATCGATAAAGTGGTGATACCCTCTTGTCTCAGTTAATGCAGCAAATGACGGTTTCGATCTGATTCGGCATAACACGAGACATGAGACTACATGCAACACAAAACCACAGGCACCAAATTATTTGTCACGACGATCTGGTCTTCACGTCCCCTCTTCGCTTACTGCTCACATGATTTCATTCCTGATTTGGGTCCTTTTGCTTGCGTCCACCAGCAGTGGCCGCCGATGAAGTGCTCGAACTCGGTTTCACCGGTTTAGTGGTAGCAGATGGGGTCCCGGGTCGGAGCGAACCAAATGAAGAATGACTTTACATTCTTCATTCGGTTCGCTTTTGGTCGCATTTTTCGCCAGATCTTGTCGAAACTTCGCAACCGGACGGTGCCAGCGACGTCCTTTTTCCACTGGAATAACAATCGACATCGTCGGACTTGGATTTTGCTCGAGCAACTCATCGGCGTTCTGCAAGAAAGTCGAACATAAAATTTGTATCAAAAAGACAAACGTGCCAATAAAAGCGCTGATCAGTAAGTAGTCACTTCATTCCCTGAGCAGATGTGAGAACTCAAGGGAATAATAAGCTTCCATGGATGCAAAAATAAAACAAAGAAATTTCTTACTGCGCAATCGATATCCTCGGCCGAAATCGACAGCTCGATTCCATCAGTGGTCGACAACGGGGTTGCGTGCGGGAAGAACTGCACACGAATCGCCTGCCTTTTTTCCGGTTTGAGCCATCCAGTGGCTCGCTAGACCGCGATGTCGTCACGATTAGTGTTCGTTGTCCAGTACAATCAGAAATCCGACTGGTTTATCAAATTGACCGTCTTTGTTTCGCACTCGCGCAGGAACTGCAATGACTGCGGCGAGGCCTGCACCCATTTTGGAGAGACGTCCCTGAAGACCATGGCGACCACTTGACAACTCAAGACTAATCACGCGTACGACCGCTGCCAACGGCAACCAGAACTCCACCGACTGATCCTCAACCTCCGAAAGAAGAATCGATGTAAAGTGTGCGGTCTTAATACTCGCATCAGAATTTACTCTACACTGCTCTCCAGCAGGAGACGTGCGTGCACCACGTTGCAGGTAGATGCCATCTATCAGTGTACGGAAAATGTTTTGCAGTGTCCGGTCGTCTAGAAAATGCCCTGCTCTGATAAAAAGGCACCTTGGTGATGGGACCAATTTTCGACCATGAAATCTCACAGTACTCACAATTAGCTACACTGGTACGATCAGACGGCAGACTGATTTAGCCACGAAAAAAAGGATAGGCTTATCAAAATTTAGCTAGAATAACTACATAGAGTATGTGAACGTGTGGAACATGTACGTGGGGTGGGACAAAGAAGGGATAGCCTACTGCAGGTCACCTTCTGGTCACTGTCACTGTCTACTCCGCACGGAAACGCCAAGGGGAAAACTATACTTCAATCTCAGGAGAAATCTGTCCCGACTGTCTCTCGCAAATCAAAACGAATGTTCATTAAAGCAGTAAGCAGGCAGGAATGAATTTAAGCTTCCTGCTTACCACTCGACATATCCGAGCCTCGGAGCAGGCTCAAGAGTAAGAAATCATGACGCATTCTGAAAACTCTACAGATTTTGATCTTGATAAAAAATAATAAGATTGCATGGAAAGTTAGGAACGATCAGACACCAGATTTCCTTTCTTCCTCCTGTTTTTGTTCGGAGGTGATAAGGCAAGTGCGGCTACGCTTGAATGGGTGTGCTAGTTCTGGGATCAATACCAGAGGTGGTGGTCTAGAAATTTTTGAGGTGGTCTAGACCACCTCAGGATTTTTTCTTGTCACCTTATAGAGTTGGCTTTATTTTCTTACGACTGAAGTTTCATGAATGCCGTTTTTAAGTCAAGCTTGATTTTTCTGAGCAGTGACATCAACTTGGTCACCTTAAAAGTTTCATGAATGACAAGGTTTTGTCACCTCACTGTAAGATGGTCACCTCATCAGAAAGCTCACGAGGAAACGCTTCATGAATACGGCCTCTGGTGATAAATGTCGGTTTGCGAACCACACACCTTCACTGATCTTGCACATCACTTTGTACCGTCGAGGTGCTCAGAGAGGAGAGCGGTGTTGTGAATGTGCCATTCCGGTACAGTAAGCTCATCTTCCCGCCCGTTCACGATTCGAATTTGGCGAAAACAAACGGATTAGCGGCGGATTAGTGGTGGCCCGGACGACCAAAACAAGGTCGTAAATTTGGAGCGGTGGACAATGGTCGGCTGAAATTAGGTGGACAACACCCGGGTCGAGTGGTGGATACGGGGGCCGGGGTCGGCGTGTACGGCACCAGCGGTGCCTATGCCGAGTGTGGTGTGCCTTGACGGACCACGTGCTGCTCGAGCCCAGCGGGTGGCGTTCACGTGCGCCAGACGTCGACCAGCGACCACCTCGGAGAAGAGCAAGACCAGTGGCCAGGGGGCGTTCGCGGACGGACCAGAGGGCGCTCGTTATCGGTGAAGACCCCGAAGGATGTGATGTGAAAGAGGGATTGAGGATGAGGTTGACTCGCCTTTTGTTGCGCTGTGCCTGATTTTGTACAGTTTAGTCAGTTCAGTTGGAAGGATTCGGTTCGGTAAAGTCGTCTTGCAATTTCGTCTTGTGTTTTGGTCTATTCGCCTTTTCAGCGAGGCGATCGGGGCGACGAGGCGGTGCGACGAGGCGAACCCGGCCGAGGACTGGACGTGTGTGGTGTGGCGTTGGAGCTTCGAGGGACGTGACGGACGGGGACAAGGGCTCTCTCGAGCATAGCCCCTTAAGCCCAAAGTATACAGTAGTGTAGCTCGATGCGATGCGTCAAATAAGCTTGCGATGCGACGTTTTAGGCACCTTTTTACATTTTCAGTTGACCCAAAACTGTCGCATCGCACACTTATTTGACGCATCGCATCGAACTATACTTCCAGATTTACTCGTCTCAGCGTCTTGGTTGCGCGTCGGATCGACGGTCACCGAGGCGGTGCGGTAAGAGTGATTGGTGTGTAAGCGGATCAGGATAGCAAACGGGTTCTTAGGTTACCCTTCTAATCTAAGTGGTGGCACCGGGTTACGGCAGGTTAGGCAAGATCAGGTTGGGTTGCTGTTGTGGTGACACACGACGGTAAAACAGCGGCAGTCGATCGAGTACAGCATCTAGTAAATTTTAATTTTGGTTTATTTGTGATTGCGATACGTCTCTGATTTTGCTCTCATATATTTTTTTACAGGTCGGAACTCTATTTTTCCAAAAAGACCGGACAGCACAGCACCTCTACGATACGGGTATTTTAATTTTAGGAGATGAGATATCGCCAATAAGCAACCCTAAAAACTGCACAAGCGTAAGCATTCAGATTCCATTGGAATTGAGATGCATGACATCATCGAATCCGTATCCGAGGTTCGACTTAAAACCTCCCACACAAGTTTCAGTAACGGAATCATGCAGTACCATTACCACTGATTGGAAGGAGCTGTCTGATGTTACAAGCCTGAAATAGGAGAAAGTGTGTTGAATAAAAAGGCAAGTTTTCAAAAATTTTCCGATAATTTCTTTTTTTAAATTCATCAAAACTCCTAATTGTTTTCTGAATTTTAAAATTTATATATGTAACACTTACTCCATCCCATGGCTAATCTTCTGCCAGGCAAAGTTGTATCCAGCGCCTTTGGTTCTTTCCAAAGTTTGCTCTCAATCGAATAAATCATAATTTGTAGAAAGAGTTTTTCGTCAATCAAAATGTTTCTCCAACTGGTTTCGGGGTTCGATCTAATTTCACAATGAACCAATATCTGATCTGGTACAGCCTGCGTCGGATATTCTTTGTTCAATCTTCTTAGAGAAAATTCTAAGCGCATTATTTTCATCCTGATTAGCGAGTGACTGAATATTTAAATAACCTTTCCGCTCAGATATTCCACACTCGAATACGTCAATCCTCCATACCTGCGTCCTCCTTTCTGCTGTAAAAAAGGTGTCGACGGCGAATCCCTCAGACTGTGTCTGATTCTATCTGTGAGACCTACCTACCTGCCTAACTGTACAGTAGAAGGAAGTTCCGCAAATTTTGTCAGTCATGTCAAACAATACGACCACTGGCATCGTCTGCAATCTTTCACCTGCGTTCATCTCTGTGCGGGACTTTTTTAGTCTAATTACGTACACTATAGTTCCGCCATTTTATATTATTTTTGGCCTATTCAGTCACATTGTCGCACTTTGCACTTTCTTGAAACCTTCAAAAACTGAAAAAGCCTACCGACAGCAGATCTATGTGAGCGTTGGCAAAATTGTCCAAATTTTGTGCTGTTCCAGTTTCTATATATTCTTTTACAATTTTGCCGGCCAAGATTATTCTGGCAAGGTCGGGGCTGGCGTAGCTTGGTTCAAATCCAGTTTTGTGTGCATGTGGTACACAGCTTACATCTCACCTGTTCTCAGCAGTGCACTCACCACTGTCACCACCCTGCTGACGGCGTGCATGGCTGCCGATCGAGCTGTAGCGATCTCGGTACCAATTTTTTACAAAAAGGCTGACAAAAAGATCGTGCACATCACTCTGCTAGCTCTTTCTTGGCTACTTGGTCTATTCTTCAGCGTGGAAACTGCGTTTCGCTATGTCCTCTCCCAAAATGGTCCGTTCTATGTATTCTTATCGAATCCGGCTTACTCTGGCAATCGATTGCTTTACATCAACTCGCAGGGCCGAAACGCTGCTCGGGCACTCGGTTTTTTTGGAATCACAGTGTTCAGCAGTATCCTTATCCACGCTTTCATGAGACGCACCAGAAACAAAATCGGGGCGTCATCTAATCAAATCACTCAAGCCGATATGACCAAGAAGAACAACGAAAAGACCATATTTATCGTGGCCATGTTCCAATGTTTCACAGTGGCAGTCACTTCGGTCCTGCCATTCATATACAACATGTCCTTATTTGTGGCACCCGCGTTTGGAAAATGTGAAGGAGTCATGACATCCGTGGTCAACGATCTGTTGCTGCAAATTTTGAATACATTAGAGTTTTATGTGTTGTATGCCATGAATCGTCGATTTAGAAAATCGGTTCGCGAAGTGTTTGATAAATGTTTCAAGAAAAATACATACACAACAGTTCAGAGCATTGGTGCGCGCAGCAACGGCCACGTAAGTCGGAATGGTTTGTGATAGTATAAGTAGGTATTTTCTGCATGGGGACACTGTTTCAATTTGTATAATTCAGCTATATATTGAAAAATAGTGAGACTCATGATTTCTAGACATTGCATATTTTATGTATCTTGTAACGGTATGTATAGAAAGAAGGTGTCAGTGTGCATGCACATACGGTGACGGTGTTTCCACGTGCGCGAGCGTCATAAAATTTTAAAATGCCGCAATTGAGCTCTTATGAATAAATCTGTTATTAATACTTGCCAAAGTTATTTAGCTTTTATAGTTACTACTTCATTTTCTGATCAGAATTCTGTTTCGCGCTCTCTATTACAATAAGGTATTGTCCGTGTCGCCTTTGCACCGCACTGGTACAGGTCGTATAGCCCCTATACTGCACCGTCTCCTCGACCCTACTAATCACAGTCTTGAGTTTAGTGCAGCTATTATCTACCTATACTGGGGGATTAAAACAATGTCGGTGCATCACGGGAGAGCAGAACCATCAGGGTTACTTGCCAAATTCCGTTCAAGGAAAACGGGTGAACGAGATATTTGAATGTCCACATCGCTAGGAGAAAGATAATTATGAAGGATGGCCTTGCCAATCAGGATAAAAATAAGACTTATTTTATTCTCGCTCGCTGGAAAGAAGATTGAACAAGACTCATCAGATATATTTATGTACTTTAGTCGTCAATGCGACAGACTTTGCCAACAGCGAATTAGATGCACGCGTTGCGACTGTACTGATAATTTAAAAAGTTAGGCTTTATACGGCTTGATACTGTTGTGCTCACGGTCGGGGACATAAGGGGGATGTTCAAACCTAACTTTCTTCGCGGAGGAGGCCCTTCCAATTAATTTGCAGCAGGCTCGCGCTTTACATCAAAACAGTATGGGAGCTGGTTGAATTGAAATTCCAGGTAGCCTGAACGTATGAGGCTGAACAGTGCATAATGTCTGCAACACCTTGCCAACAGCCTGCCTCATATGGGGGCTGTACAGCATAAGTAAAAAAAGAAGAGTGGTCCATGTGCGTAAGTGTCGTGTTCCTCTATCGACTTTTATGCCATGCAAATTAATTAAAACAAAGAGGCAAATGGAAACTAGCGAGAAATACGAGAGGGCTGCGTAAAAAAAGGAAGGCGCAGTCTGGTAAGAAAAGAGGATTGTATGTCCTTTTCCGACTATCCTTGTACCTACGAGTTGAAGACGCATACGAAAAAGAAAAACGGCCCCTAAGCTTAGGCCGGTATCAGCCTAATATCAGCCTAAGCCTAAGCCTTACCCCACTAAAAAGGTCCATAAAATGGACCAGAACCTTGTTGCTTAGGAATAGAGAACACGGAACTGCTACCAACATACCCGTGTGAAAAATTTCCCCACTCCATGAGCTTCTCTATTCCTAAGCCCTGACATTCGTTCGGATTAGATATCGCGCGGGCAATACTGTACATTGCGTGCGGACTCATAATGCATAGAAGCATTTGCTGCATTGTTTGCATGATCCCAGGCATTACATTTAGGCGTTATGGGTTTCTTCCAGTACAGATACAGAATTTCGGTCGTTGTTGTAAGTAACGTGCGCATTCGATAAATGGACAGTTAGTTATGTTACTGCAAGTTTATGGATGTTAGGATTGCGAACTGTAGGTCACTGAATCCAGTATCAACCGCTCGTATAACGACTGTGTCGCGAAGGCATAGGGTCAAACAGCAAGTTTCTAGCGCTATGGCTATGTCAGGTTATAGAACCAAACAGTAGTGGCCACAACGCACGAAGCCCCAGCATTCCCGCAGCTAAGCACAATGCTACAGTTTGTCAGCGCTTACGAATAAAGCTCGTGGAGTGGGGAAATTTTTCACACGGTTATGTTGGTGGCAGTTCTGTTCCTAAGAAACAAGGTTCTGGTCCATTTTATGGACCTTTTTTAGTTGGGGTCTTGCTATATTGGCTATATTGCGGGTGGCTATACAAAAGATTCACTTATCTTACTTATATCCTATTGCCTTGAAAAATTACTATGTATGATACGTATAACAGAGAACTGCACCAAAATCTACTAACACTTGCGAAATAATCGTCAAAATAATTTATTCATCGTTGAAACATTCTACAGCCCCGAAAACTGGCTACATAGCCACACAACTATGCCCAAGAAAATTCCAAAATTTCCTGATTCGCCCCCAATAAAAACCTACTGCTGTCGAATATGTTGGACTTTCAAAATATCCTACATACTCGATTAATAATCCAAAATATATTCTAATCTCTCGAACACTTGATTTACAAGCAGCTACCGAGGATGCCGTTAAATACGATTATTTCGTCTTATTGCGCAATATAACTAACATTTGAAACAACATCCCTAAATTTTTTATCCTCGAAATAGGCTGCAATATTCCTTATGATTACTTAATAATACTAATCACATTCCATTGCCTCGACACCTTGCTATACAAACAACTTGCTATACCCACACACACCCTTTATAACGTCATATTGCCACACAACCCTGCACTAACTGAATTATTCCTGCATTTCGAAATATTGGTCAACATAATTTATTAATCCTATATACTATACTATCCTATTTATCGATCCATTTCGTCGACTTTGTAATACAATCAACTTGATGCCTACATATGCTCGCACAACATTTTTTTGAGAAGACACTGATCATAACATCTCCTCGCTGCCACCTGCTGCCCCGCCTTTAACACGTGGCCATGCATACCCCCATGCTATCGCCACATGCGTACCGACAGCGCCAAAATTCCTCCACCGTACTTTTCACAGGCCACACACGCAAAATATACGCATCCACCCCTCGCCTATAGTTTTATCATCTACTCCTAAGGTAAGCGCTTACGATACCAGTCTAAGCTAACCTATTGGGATCCAAACAGCAATAGCGCCGTTTTTCTTTTCGGATTTGTCTTCAGCTCGAATACTCGAGGTACGAAACTAAAAGTTCTCTCCCAGTGCTTTCACACTGTATGCAGCCACTAGCAGATCAGACAAAAATTTTAGCTCTTCCGCGCAACTTTCAGATAATCAACCCCTGTGTCACGTCGAAATTGGGCCTTAAATTGAGGACAGTTTCCTGCTAGCTTTCTCGAGCCAGAATGATGCAAGTAATTGCGAGACTCGACGAGCCCAAGCGTTAAAATGGGAAATATGAAATGGTTGGCGATGTCATTGCAAGAAAATCAGTTTGAACCTGCATATCGATCAAAACGTAGCAGGCAAGTATGGGTTTTGCAGCTGGGTGATGAGTGGAAGAGGGATTAGGAAAGTGAATCCCCCTGACAGTTCGGACACAATGTCTAATTTATTTTTGTAGCTAAAAGACTATGCTATCGTTTTTATGTACAGTGGCTATAGACCGATAGGCCTACTCGTCTTACATGTAGAGTAAGACTTACAGATGTAAGACAAGTACAAGTCAGTAGACGTATAAGGGCGAGTAAAAATGACCAGGTCCAACCTCTTGCAATAAGCTTAGGTTAGCCTGTGCCAAACGCGCAGGTTTTAAATGTTTAAAATTTGGGCATTCCAAACACGCCTCTACCAGCTAATCGATGCACGGCGCATAGTTTTTCTTCAGCCATGGCAGCTACACGCAATCTGTTCAATACAACAGGGAACCAGGATTCAACAACTTGTTGCCTTTTGTGTTCGGTCAACTCTTGGTATGCATTTACACAGTGCCACAAATTTCAGCAGCAATTAAACCAATCATCCTCTGCGTCATCTGCATAGCTGGCCGCGCTTACGTCTTGGGTAGCATCAATGACCCGCTGTATTACAGACACCCCCTTTTGATTCAGGCTTTGCTCCATCTACCCCAGCACCCAGCACCCAGCACCCATTCAACATACACCAGCAATCAGGCGCACACGCAGGATCTAAGGAGCCTGGGTGATCTTTTCCTGAGCAAATGCGTTGACAGAGAGTAAGAGGCCTCCTACGCCTTCCCCCCGCCCTACCCACCTACTGAATACCGCCTGAATTCCCTCATCGTCAGTATGTTATGGAGATTCCCACGCACTGCAACGCCAAGCTCATATGACTTTCTAATATTGCACACAGCATTCATAAATTGAAGCCCTATCCTGTTCCCTCGCCTGTCTACATAATTCTTTCGCTATTCCCCTCCTCTGTCACATATGCCCGACGTAACCGTAACTGGCTTGCACCAAATCTGCCATGCTCAAAAGAAACGCTTTTCTTGTGCTATTATTTGTCCTATTATTATGCGATGACCAAGTAGATTGCAAGATCAGTTTTCTAATCCCTCGCTACAAAATCTTGAACCCTCGAGTCCGATTCGGTCGGTCACTAGTCATTGGTCGAGGGGGCTCCATCCCGAGTCAAGTGAAGAGTGCACCCTTAGCGGAATATCGGAAGGTTGAAACCGAGGAGGACTGGCCAGGTATCCAGGCATTGCTTAATTGTACATACAAGCAAGAATTTTCAACTTTTTTGCAGGTAGTCGCCAATTGGGGCAATATCGATGAATAAACTTGGATGCAGGTAAGAATACACAAAATGCTGCTATGGACAATGCCGCTCTTGTATTTTTTTTACTTATCGTCTCCTGTTTTAGGAATTCACTACGGGGAACTCGTAAAAGCTGGCTTGAAAGACAAGATTGGAACGTACATATTTCATCAAAGTCACATGATCGCCTGTTGATTAATTTGAACACACAAAAATACATACAAATGTGTTGGGCAATAAATGTATTCTCGTTTGCTTGATCTGCAATGATTGATCCTGCCCCGCGTACTTTGACCACAAGTTTACTAGCACTACTGCACACTCGAAATGTATCTCCTCAGACACTGCTATCCATACTTTTAATGCCGGGTACACCTTAACACATGGTAGCACATGGCAGACAAAGGCTTCTGATTGTAAGAATCATGCTCGACCTAACGTGCGTTTTTGTTAGCCGTGTATCTTCTGTAACAATTCTCTTTGTTACTTTCTTTGAAAGAAGCCGATTTTTAGAGGCTCATTGGTGTGGCTTGCCATCTGTTGGGCCTCTGTTCACGTCGCTGTCTATTGGGTCAGAAAAATTTCGGTCTGTTATAGGCAGAATTAATTTTAATAAACTTTATAAGTGCGAAAAATTCCCACGGCAAAGAAAATTTTTTACAATCCTATAACATTATAAAGGCATTTTCGTGAATTAGTTAGAACTCGAAATATATTGTACTGACAGTTACAGCGCTTGGTTTAGATGAGCCTTATAACACATTTATTCAAGCAAACCAAGCCCCCACCTGTCTGGTATGATGCAGAAGATAAAACATGTTCGGCTTTGCCACAAAAATAATATTAACCTCTGTAAGTTCTGACTTCACCAGAAAGAGCCTGTAAAGCGGGCTGACGGTATTTTTTGAATACGACTTGGTTCCATAATGCTAATCAATCCAATCAGCATTACGGCTTTCTGCTTTCGAAAGTGTAATAGATGTGTTTGGCCTGTGGAGAAGGAACAGTAGTGTATCTGGCTGCCTTAACTGGCCGCCTTATACACGGAGCAGCATGTGGTTGCCTTGACTGGCCGCCTCATACAGCGTATCAGTTGCCTTCGTTGGCCGCTCGATGCGCTCCTACAGGCGAGGCTGAAACCCGTCGGGTTGATGTCTCAGGCACGTACCACTACTGTAGGTGACCTGCCTGTATCCTTCCACTGCGGTATCTTCCCCAACTTAGCGATACTCCGCCTACTATAACAGTACTTGATCAAGGCAGACCCCTTCGGAGAATATCTTTAGACACCTCAATAGCGATAAGTACATCTGTCGCCAATTGTTAAAGCAGCAGCATTTCTCGGGATGATCTGCGCAGCCATTATATACGTAACCGCCATGTGGATAACTACCCTCATCGTCTAGCTCCACTGCCAGTTTGTCTTAAAATGAGGCCTCACGTCAGTAAAGGAGCCCGTTGGTGTTGTTTCTATTTTTCTTTATATTTCTTTATATTTTTCCCCCCACGAATATTTTATTATATTTTAGTGCACTTATATTTTATTCACACAAAGACAGAACACTGAAAAACGACGAGTTCACAAAGTGCTCCTTGTACTCAGTATGCGATGAGATGTACCTCGCTCTTTCTTTCAAAACTTTTAGCCGTCACAGCAGTGGTGAACATCCTCAGTGTTATCCACAGGTCAACTATCTGATTTTCCTCGTAGTAATCTACCCTCGCAAAGCATATGCACCTCCGTACTCACTGCAAGACTAAGTTTGCAATTGATGTGATAAACTTGCTGGATGAACCTACAATCCCGAAAACCCTATTCTCAGCCTCTAACGTAATAACCGGATATAAGTTTTTAAGAAAATTCTCCACTATTTTCCAGAATGCTACTGCCGTTGGACATGAGACGAAAGCGTGGTGAACATCCTCAGTGTTATTACGTTACGTGCAAAGTGAATCAGACAGTCAGACAATTAGCTTCAACCTCAGCGAATATAGAAACCCTACTTCTTGTGTATAGTGCCTTATACATCAAGCTATATCGCAAAAAATAACACGTCAGCCCGTCAACATTCTTAGTCCTGGTTAGCTTCCAATAAGCCCCCAAATCAATTGAGTCGTTTCGTAACTTTGCTTTCCAGTATTCCTGCATGGCCAAGGTGGCCTTGCTCACTTTATTGTCCATCATGTGCTTATAAAACATCTTGGTCTTGACATGGTTCTATATTAGGACCTGACACGCAGCCAAACAGAATCTGCCTGCAGTGCGCACTGCAGGCAGATTCTGTTTGGCTGCGGTTGTCAGGGGCTTCATTGCACTGCAGGGGCAGATTCTGCGTTGCTGTGTGAGGCAGGGGTTGTCTGCACTGTAGAGTGCAGACTCACTGTTGAAGACCTGCATAAGCTGCCTACATTTACCTGACCTGACCTAACCTGGACTGACTACAACTTTGGGGCTCATAGCCAATGAGAGAAAGCTCTAAAATTTAAACGTCGGCGGTAAAACGAATAGGCCGCACTCTATCGTGTTTGGATGTTGACAGATCGTAAGGCGCTTGTCTGGCCGTAGAGAATAGTCTTGTCAAGAATAAGACAGAATAGAATAGAATCTACTCAACAACAAGACATTGGTCCCGTCGAACCAGCTTTGTGTGGTGCCATGTCGCCTGTCAAGAAGCATATCGAGGGTGGGCTAGACGAGTTGCTGGCAGCCGTAAGGCAATTGGATCAAAAGACGCCCATTTATATATTGTTTTGTGGGTCGAAGAATGAGAAAGGAGAAAGTTGGTGTCCTGATTGTGTGAAAGGTAGGAGCGCATGTCTTTTCGCTAGTACTGTAGGCCTGTTGTCCTAACCACCAACATTCGATGGAATGAGGTACCTATATGGAATAGAACCCTTTGGAACCCTTGTGAATGAGGTACCTACATGGCCCTTTGGAATAGAACATCAAATAGCGTTAGAAGACCGCTGAGTTTTGATTTGGTATCATTGGTAGCATAGCTCTTCAGTCTTCCCATATTTCAGCCGAGCCCTACGTTGACAAAGCCGTCGGCAAGCTAAGGGACGACGTGGTCTTCATTCATTGCGATGTGGGATTGCGCGATCAGTAAGTTGATATGATTTCCTCCTGGGTAACAACTATTTGTGAGTCATCACTTTTGCACGCTAAACTCCATTACAAGTCTTCCAGCCTGGTTCACTGCTGAAGCAGCTACCATTTGAAAGGAAGAAACCCAAATCTGAAGCTTTTTGTACGCCCTCCCCAAGAATGTAGCACTCCTAGTCCGCTGTACACGCAATAACCAATTTGAGTTCTTTTAATATTCGCATTTTGATGGGCCATGCAACTTGATACTCTTGCACGGAATGGGTAAGATATAGTTTCAGTTTCGGGTTTCCCATCAAGGCACTGGATTACCCTGAATGGCGATGTGTCAAGCTGTGTCCAGTCCGTCTGTGCTCTACAGTCGGCTAGGTCTTTATTGGTCATTGGATTGGGGGTTGGTTCGATGGGCTTCCATTGATTTCTCTGACGCCTCCCCTTGGTTCTGTGCTTGGCCTCTCAAAACCTGCATGTTTCCGCTATGAAAAAATTAACCAGGCTCCATCCGCAACGGTCCTCTTTACTGCAGGTGGAAGACGCCGAGTAATCCGTTCCGTGTTCACGATGACTTTCGTTTGACTGCCGTTCCTACCCTACTTAAATGGAAAACGGTGAGTGATTGGAGCAGTCAAAGATCTTTTTGATATGCTCTCTTTTTAGTCGAAACGTCTAGTAGAAGGGGAATGCTGGGATTCGGGATTGCTCGATATGTTATTCGAAGGTGATTCAAAGTGATCAGATGTTTGGTCATCATGTGCCTTGGATCGATTACATTCCCGATTATTGAGATTTCTTGACGGTTGCAAATTTAATATTGATAATGTCATAGTGGAACTGTGGGATAATTTTGTGCTGCGATTGCACCCTGTTTGGTTTTACATGTGGGTATGTTATGACAGATCAAATACAATGGGTCAAGTGAAATACGATAAGTTTGCTCGGTTTACTTTGAAACAGAGCTCACATGTTGAGTGTCGTCAAAAATTGGCTTGCATTTAGGAAGGATGCAGAGGCATGGACCGCATGGATCCAAAGGGTAGGAGAACCACCTGGAGGTTCATTAAAGCCATGCAAACATATCCTCTTACGAACGCTATGCCGTATGCGATTACGCAGGAAAACTGCCTGATGCACTTACTGATGCGCAAATAAAGTCATGAGAAGTGCAAGGAATTTAGTCTCGATGTTAACGTGCTATAGCGATCTCACGCTTCAGCAGTGGTTGCTGCCATCATTGCTGTATGAGTATGCGCAGTAATCTGTGGTGATGAATCAGTCCAATCATATGCAGACTTTCCACACGACATTCACAAGTTTGGAAAACCGTATTTCATACCTTGAATCAAAGTTGAAGTATGTAAACCGTTATACTTATCCAGAAACGGCTACGCAGCGTCCAATCGGCGATCCAGGCTCCCGAACGTCAGGTAAGTGGTCATAGCGGAGCGGAAGAAGACGCACTGCAAGTAACAGTTAGATTGTGTTGCAGTTCCTCTCAGTCATCATTTAGCAGAGAATGTGACGGCTGTGGTCGGCCTGAGGGAAGCCGTCACGAGTGAACATCGATGTGTGAAATATGTATGGATAGCGTTGTTCTTATTTGGCATCGGAGCAACGACCTATTATCTTTACCAGACCACCCAGGAATTCTTGGACAACCCGACAGCTACTAGTGTATGCCTCCAAATGTTTCTTAGGCTCTGTTTTACCCAGCACCATTTTAGATCCGATTAGCGGACAAAAATCAATTGGAATTCCCTCCGCTTCTTGCATGCCCCAAAATATGGTTCAACATGATGAAGGCCATGAATTTAGGATTGTCCACGGACGCACTTAAATACTCGGTATCATATTTGAGCGATATGTTTTCGGGCCAAGTGGCCAACCTTACTCAATCGCGTGATGAATTTTTAATGCTCTATACACAAAATGGATTTAAATCCCTTTTGGACTTTTACAAAGCTATTTCGCCCACTCTCCAATTGCAGACCTCGAACAATACATTTCTGATTTCGACGTACACTTGCCGCGGGTGCGTGAACATGAGTGAAGCTGAGAGGACTATTTTAGATCAGAGTTTGTGTCACGTATTTAATTTTAAGCCAGTAGAGAAAGGATTTGGTATGTACTCCGGAGATAGGATAGTGCGCATAAGATATGGGACCCGCACTTTGGGCCTAGTTCGAGAGTCGGTCGATTGGGACGTGTATTTCAAACCGACCACTGACTCTTTTGTTTCTGTATACCCAAAATTGAGTGTCAAATCATCTTTTCAAAATACGATTAAGTTTGGAGAACGGAGGCAGCTCTCGTTGCCAAGGCCAGAAACACCTTGCGCCCTAAACCAAAACAACTATTCATTCGTCGAATGCATGACCGCCTGCCACAATGACATGTACCAGGAAACATTACAGTGTCAGCTTCTGCGATTATCCGTGTCTTTGGCTCCATCACCGACGGATTACTGTAACTATGTGGACAGATACACACGGAACAATTACACATTGGCTGAATTTTTCGAGACAGAACAAAATGGACGAATAGACAAGGAGGCGGCTGAGGTATGCGTGCATCGATGCCCTCCGCCATGCGACAGATGCATTTACGACTCTACACTGCAACTGCAGACACGCTTTTCCGAAATCCATGCAACTATGGAGAAAGACGACGGGGAGGTGATAAGACCCGATGTAACGGTCATCGAGATTGTGGCTAAACACGGTGGAGTGTATCAAGGCGGGGTCATGATTCTGAGAGAGATGAGCACTTATTCCTTGACTCAGTGGGTGAACAATGTTGGAGGGACGCTCGGCCTATTTGTGGGAGCCACGCTCATGACCTTTGCCCAGATGGCCATTTTCACTATAAAAGTTTTGCTTGGAACATTGAAAAGTAGGTGCGCGAAAAACAGTAAATGTGAGAAGACTGATGCATCAAAGTAGATACCTTTTGCGCGAGTAAGAAATGCGCATGCTGGTATGCTAGGGCAATTGTGAATCTCACATTTTCACGTGTTCAGGTGCTGTGCAGATCCAGCCTCACACCTTGTATTGATTGTAAACGGTGAATATTTTCGGTGAACACGTAAATGGTATATTTTTTGCTTGAGCACTAGCATGTAATATATATATATATAAACGTACATATGTGCCAATACCAGCACCAGTACAGTATGTACCATCAGAGAACGGTTCAGTTAAGTTACTGTGAGCCAAACGTTTAGCGCGCTCATGGGCACAGAATTTAAGTGCAAAAAAGAAGAAGTGAATAATCATCCTCGAAAATCGGTAAAACCGTGATTTTGAACTGGAATAATTTACAATTTGCCAAAAAATTTGCGACCTTAGAAGCTGGAACACCCTTGGAATGGCAAAGTAGATAAAGCTTGACAAAGACCCGTGAGTAGCTAAGGCTATCGCATGCGTCATTTCTCTCTCGTCTTAACTGATAAACGTCAATTCCTCGAGTTGATGTACATACGGTATCCCAGAATTTTCCTAAAAGAGAATTTTTCGAACGCCGAAAGGAAAAATTAGTTTCGTAAAGGCCGTTCGAAAATAAGGAAAAGGTGTCTCTGGGTCTTAGCGATGCAAATCGTAAGCTTGACGCACCCTGAAGTTTTTTAAGCAGAAGGTATTTTTTAGCAAATTGTCAAATCACCCCGATATAGCTCAAGATCAGAGCCAGTGTTACTTCTTCGCTAGAGAAATCGGAGCGCCGATTGCAGCAGTCATGTATGATCTCTTGCGCAAACTGCTTCGAACTCATTGTCATATTTACTCGGCGGGCTCTTTTTGTTTGCAAAACCCAAAATCACAGTGTTCGAAGCAATCGTTATTTCTTTGCTCAAAAAATCAATTTACTGTGCTGCAGTTTTTTACCCCTTGCACAGAACTTTGACTACAAGTCATCAGAAGTTCTCTCCGCAGCCTGGACAGACTAACAATTTGCCTAAGCCGATTTCGACAACCAACTAACACTGTCCCCAATTACTGTAAATCACTTTAATTTCGCGGTACCCAATTTTCGCGGTTCTGGGCTTTTGCAAAATTTCGCGGATACAAAGTTTCGCGGTTTCCGGCTGACCGTCAGTCATCAGTACTGGTTACGCATATGATGAATCTCCCGCTGATGCTTCAGACTGTGCAGGAATGGTCGAACTTTTTAAAGCACAATCAGCTCCGTTATACCTGCTTTCCTGCACGTAGGAGCTCCAAACATTAGATGCGTGTAAGGAGCCGCCTGGGTGGTGTGTGTGTGTCACAGTTTGCTTGGCACAGCTGGAGACCATCAGCCTGGATTCAACTCTAGTCGTCTGAGAACTTGGTCGAGTTGTCTCTGTGCCTTGGACGCCTGTTGGTCGGTGACTCTCTTTATCCATTCGGTGTCCATGAACGAGGAGATATCTTATAGGGCGAGAGACTCTCGAATCCAGACCCCTCATGGGGCACGGGTAGTCACCCCATGGGGTAGCCACCGACATCGCGGAGTAGAGATCAACACGCGCTCTTGCCATCCCGGATGGACCCTAGTTGATGGCAAGATGAGGTCAGCTAAGAAGCCCCAAGCCCGCGAAAAAAGGGGCAAAAATTAAATCTCTCTGCAAGGCCAGGATGGGTCAAAAAAATTTGATGTGGAAGGAGCTGTGAATGAATGCGCCTAAGCATTCGAAAAAAGTTTTTACATACTGGTACTTAGAAGAAATTCCGAAGAAATGAAAAACCTGTAAGCAACTGGCAAAGGTGGATCTCAGGTTGTCAGGGATCAAACCATGTCATGCTCAATGGGTTCTGAAGGCGTCCCAGATTACCTAATCCATCAGAATCCATCGCGGATCCACCAAAATCCACGTGGATCGTTCCAATCCAGTTAGATAGCTCCTGGTCAGGTAGGCTAATACAGACTGTTGTCAGTAGTACTCTTCAATATGCTCGTCAGTGCATCACTGTATTGATAATGTGACTCATGTACGCACTCTTTGATGAGGCGGTTTTAAACGTATATGGAAACTGATCCGGCTTGCAGTTCAACTTAATGTTATGAGCAGGTGGTTGAAAACAAGGTAAAAGTGAACCTATGCTCTATCTGAAAATCCAGGTTTTCTACATAAAAATTTCGCAGAAAAAAATTTCGCGGTCCAGGCCATCCTCAAAAACCGCCAAATTAAAGTGATTTACAGTAGGTCATGGATGACAGCGAACTCTTCTCGCCAGAGCGAGTTTTAGCAGCTTTGATTAAAATCTAACGTTAGAGCCCAAGAAATCATCAGTTGGTAATCGCAAAGCGTCAACGCGCTCTCAAGAGGGGTAGCGCTATATGACGGAGACCAGATCAGGTAGTAGTCCTAGCAGGCCTTGCCCACACAAATCGTACAGCACCTTATATCTATCACTAAAGCTGATATAAATCCCGATTGCTTTTGATGATAACGTTTGATGTAAATGACAACATCTCGCTGACGTTGGTGCTTACCGTCAGCTGCCACTGTAACTGAAAGTAGAAAACCCCAATATACTGTACGGCATAGTAGGTAGTGTGTCCCTCTCCACGATCAGTAGACGCGGAGGTTGTCTTGCTACCAAGTATTTTATTCAAGCCCTCAGTGAATCTACGGTACATACTGTGCGATATGAGCTCTAGTAAAGGAAAGTAAAAGATCCTCTCGACTGCGCATGGAAAGATATGACTGAAAGGGTTAGCGTCGCTGGGTGGAAAGAAGCTTTCTCCGAAAAAAAATTCTGCCATTCGCAGCATTTTTCGGGTCAGCCTCGACGTGTTTTCTTGCATTTGCTTATATGAGAGCTATGATATGATGGATCGATGGGTGAATGTCAAGTATAATGACGAGATATCTGACCCGGACGACCTGAGCGCTCTGCCCTTTTCCAACATCACCATTTGCGCTCAAGCCTATATGAACGAGACATTCATCAGAGAAAACCTGACCGTATCGAGCAATTTTCTGGACCGCTTCGTGGCTAAAACACACAAGTCCACCGACGAACTGTACCGCCAGCTGGCCCTCTTCATGTCTTACACTGTTCGCCCGCAAACTTTTGATCCATTTGTTATTCGTCTCTTTCCCAAAATCCTGAAATCGAACCCCCAAACAGTCGACGCGTCCGCCTTTGTGGATTTCGCGTTGCCTTTATGCTCTAGCATGTTACGAAGGTGCTGGTTCAACGGTGTTGAGATCGACTGCTGCGGCGTGGCCACTCTGTCGGTCGACGAAGATGGTGTATGTTATGTGTTGAATGTAAGTAATTTCATTGCTTAGAATTTGGCAGAACATGATGGACAGAGTTCAGAGTTTTTTCCGATTGGACCAGTGCGCAGAAAGCTTGCACTTGTACACAGTGGACTCATCTCTTTACTGTTTTTCTAGTCGGATGTGATGGTTACAATATTTTCACGCAGTCCTTTAGGACAGGAGCCGCTGTGGCCGACTTCAGTTGGTTCAAACCCGCTGATAGCCAGTGCCTTTTTTGGCTAATATGAACAGAAGCGGAAAATGGATGGCGTGAGGAGATTGGGAGGGTGGCGGCGGAAAGATTGTGGCGTGGTACATTGACCATTAACAGCGCGCCCTCTGGCGCACTCTATTCTCGGGACATGCAGCGCTCGTTTCCTTTGCTCGCAGTATTGTTATTTTGTACGCAGTATTGTGGTTCCAAAAAGGTGCCCTCGCGAGATGTTGAAGATATTGCATGGGTCTAAAACCCTGACTAGGATCTTTTGTCGTATTCCGCTCGGGGAATGCAGGCTGGGCAATTATTTAGAGTGGGAGCTTGTCATCGACTGTAGCGAAAGCGGAAGCGTAGATTAGAAGAGAGAATGAGCGGACCGACTGCTCAGGTCGGCTGACGATGAGAGACTGAGTATAAAGCAGCTTCGTTACATTGTCTTTTACGGACAAAGATAAGCAAACGACCACTCTGCTCAGAGACAGAACGACGAGAAAGCCACAGGGGAGCGAACTATAGGCATAAAAAGGGAAAAGAATCACATCGTGAAGTCACAAATCGACGGCTCCTCCTGGGCTGTAGTAAGCCTTGAATCTATCGCGCTCTATCGCGACATCGACAGCGATTTAGCGAGTGACGAGCGCTGGTTTGCACACCTGCTTGGCCACTTATCCAGTCATGTCAAGTTGCGGGCGCCATAGGAGTTGCAGATTGCGAGGTTTATCCTCCCCTCGAAGTCCAGAGTCCCTAACTCCCTAACTGCGATCTTATTGGAACGTAAGTTCCGACTGGATGCTCTCGACTGCTTGTGAGCTGCATTTGATGGCGACGTCAGAGGTAACCTGTCGCATGAGTTATTAGCACATGGGTATGATCAACTTATGACTGCTGGCGGGGAAAGCTCTACTGTAAATACAAAGGGATTGGCACTCCAGGGGGCCCGACCCACAAATTTTATTGTAGTGGTCTTAGATGTGAAGATACGAGGACAGTACTCGTTCCTACACAGTAAGCGGAATATACAGTACGCATGTTCATGTTCCTGCTCATGATTTAACACATCACCAAACGCTTATGCGCTCACGAGGGTGAAGGGACAGAGTTTACACGAAATAATATGCCACCGTATGAAATAATATGCTAGCGGGTCAGGCACCCGCTAGGCCACGAGCCCGGTACGCGCAGTTCTCTCTTTACTTTTGCGCATTCAGCTCAATTCTGACAGCGACAATGCTGTGCCATCGGGAAACACCCGTCATCAGACCAGGCCAGGGCCAGCTGGTGGACTAAAAGTGGAAGCGTCGCTCAATTTGAACCATATTCCTTGGCTCGAAGAGGACAGGGACTACGGATTCAGAGTCTATGTCAGCCCAGTGCCATACAGCGGGTTGATGTCCCCTTTAGGCGCCCCCGGTGGGTCGGAAACATTCATCAAAGTCAACCCGTCTAAGCGCTATTTGATAAAGGACTGTGTGCCCAGTGGCAAGTTAGGGCACGATAGCTTCATGTATTCCGACCCCGAGGGATACGATTGCATCGTCGGACGGTTCATGGCAGTTCATGAGAAGTACTTTACTTGCCTCCATCCACTCTATCTGTATAGAGGAAATGCAAGTGTTTCCTGCAGTCCTGCAGCCATTCATGTAGCCTTGGGAATGTTTTTTGCTGAAGATATGACCAAAGCAGATGGCGTCGATCTTAACAATTTCGTTGGCACCGATGAAAGTCTGGTATGCAGGACAATCTGCCTTTCCTTTGAATTGCTGAATGTCTCTGTTTTTTAGATACAAAGTACCGTTCAGCAAGGACAAAACGATCTTGGTGATGCATTGTCTGAAAGGTCATTTTGTCCAAAACACTGCGCGCGTTGGACATACGAGAGCACGTCAAGCTTCATCGATTTGGAACGCTACGAAACAGAAAACCATCGAATGTACAGTCGGATACACGTCTACTACGGCCAGCTTTCGTATCGGCAGTACAATGAAATCAAAGAAAATACCATCTATTTGGCGTTTTGTGACCTTGGAAACGTGGTGGGCTTGTACTGGGGTATGTCCGTCGTTACTTATTTCCATGTCATTTATTACGTGCCTCGATATCTGTATATTTTTTGTAAAAGACGTAGGGAGACGAGAAAATTAGGGCCTGACTTAAATCAAATGCCAATGCGTCAGACTGGAAATTCTAGGTAGCGTATTTTTTCATGTCGTTGACCATGTAATTTTAGAATGTTTTTGAGATGTATTGACAAAGTAACTGTAACTACGTACAACTATAACTCGGAATCAACTATAACTACGTACATATACTGTCCTTCCCAAATATGTCGTAGGGGAGGGCCTGATAGACTGTATCAGCAGTTTGGGAGATAAAAGACAGTATGGAGTCCCAAAAAGGCATGGTCCTGAGGGCCCGAAAGAGATATTGAAAGAAGAGAAGATATATTTGTTCAGAAATGAACGAGAGGGCTCAAGTCGTTCATGAGCTGTCAGTAAAATTTCTGATGAAAGGACGAAAGACTTACACTTAATTCCTGATTGTAGAGTCGTATATCTTCCGTCTACGAATTCCTACACTAGCTATCGCATATGGTATGCAGATTGATTGATTGACCACGGTGTATTTTTTTGGTGCACGCACTTGGCTCACGCGTCAAAATTCATTTAATCGTCATATGCGTCAGGTAAACTTTTTTAAAATTTTTCCCAGAAAAAGAGATGCAGCCATGAGAAACAGCCATGATTCTGGTTAAAGAAATGATTAGGACAAGGTGTCACGTCCTGCCGGCGCCAGGCCAAGCGGTTCACCAAGGTGTTTATATCACATTTTCATGCTGCACAGAAGAGAACTGATCCAATCAGGAACCATCATTTGTTAACTGGTGATAAGTTGAGTACTTATAATTGCACACAATTGCGGGAACGATCAATAGAATGTTTTTAGATCCACCTCTTTTCGATAAGCTGATGGAGAAGACAGTGTTGCGCACTGAAGACCCAGATGAAAGTCGAATTGAGATGAAAAGAGTGATCTCTCTTTAGACAATAAGAAATCGTCCGACAGTGACGGCATTTCAACAGAACTCTACTTGATTAGTTTGACTTACTTAACTGCCATCTTGACCAAAGTACATTCTCCGCATAGCCCAGCTACAGTTGCCGAGAAGATGCCATTTTGGAATAATCTCGCATGGGAGCATCGCCAACAAGTTAATTGAACTTTACAAAACCAAAAATTGTAAATTGCAAAAGAAAGCTCCGCAAAATATCAGAGGCGTCCGACCAACTGATCAGCAGTTGTGGTGGCTTAAAAAATCTTGAGAATTTTTGGATTTTTGTGTTGGTAAGGAAGCTGACTGCTAAGAAAAACACGCAGGGTTCTTTCCAAACTCGAAATTTGGGTTTCGGGTTTCGAGTTACATAGCTTCAAACACTCGGGTGCGGGGTTTTCCTAAAAAAACCAGAAGTCCAAAAGAATTTGTAAAAGTTTCAGGACTTTAGGCGCTGACCAGTTGGCCAGACGCCTCTGAAATTTTGCTCAAGCGTTTAGACAGGTAGCAAGATTAAAAAATGGCCAAAGATATATACTGTAATCTACAAAACTGGGCGAGTTGCTTTTTCAGTTAAGATAACGTTGAACGGATACATAATTGACAGTTTTTATCCACATAGGATGCAAGGCTGCCCTGATCACATTGTTATAAGTATGTATGTCCTTGTTTTGGAGTAAGTCATACTGCGTCAGTAGAAATATAGCGCTAGATTCTGCACTTAGGAAAGAAAGACCCAGATAGTGCAGGGTCTAAACTGACAATGAAGCCCTATGCTGTAGACAAGGTACAATAAGAGGACAAGGCTGGCTTTTCATAAGAATAGCTATTTGCTGTACTTGTCTGCGTGGCTTGTAAACTTGTGCATATGGCTTCGATTGAGCATGTCGAGGAGTTTGGCTCATCGATCACCCCAACGCACGAAAAATCTATTGCTTACCAGTTTCAGTATCACTATCGTTTTCTACAGCCGATATACATATACTACCCACAAAGCCATGCAATCTTGTAGACTGGAATCAGCTTCGGGCATGAATATTTCGTCACGATAAAAACGTGAATATGTATATTACTGCATATGTAAGACATTCTTCCACTGCTTCGACAAGCAAGACGCTAGGGCTTCATTTTTTAGCAGAATAACTGCTGATAGTCCAGGTTTGGCCTTTTTCCTGAAAGCGACAACGCTCTGTACGTAATGGCTAAATTTTAATGAGCTCCTATCGATTAACTAAGCACCTGCACTCTGTTGAAATTGCTGGGCTGCCGCATCGACCAAATGATCTCCACAATTTTATCCCACTGCAAACAAGAAGACAATATTTACCCTCTACTTCCAGATATGATGTCTTCGAGACTTTTTTTATAGCATTTTGAAAAAAGCCTGAGAGAAATTTCGATTTAGTATCTCAATTTGTTCACGACAATTTGAAATCAAAAACCTGAGCAGCTGCAGCGGGATTTTGTGATAATTGATTGACCTAATGCGTTTTTGCTTTGAAGCACAGCGGCGTTATCGACTTCCAGCAAAACTCGTCCGTTGCTGTCTTCCTACTGTAGATGACTATCCAACGATGCTGCTTCGCAACTGATCATCGTTTCCACGAGAAAGAGTTTCATTGGCTTCGTTTCAAATTTATTGAAGCCTTGGTAAGTGGGCGCCCATCCCATCCCCACTAGGGCTCATCAACATGACCAAATAGGCTGAGTTTAATCGAAGCTACCACCCTCTAGGGAGAGTGTGTTGATGCCTCGTGATAAGCAACCGAGAATTTCTTCCAGTTGGAGATTTCAATTAGTGTTAATCGAACTCGCTGTAACGAGAAGAGCTCGCAGCCAACTGTGACCCACTCGAAAGAGAAAGTTGTTAGTAGAATTAGACTCAGCCTAATTTTTCTGTCCATCTAAGCTGTAGAGTTAAAATGATAGTTGTTCTACAATTCTGTGCCAGGGGTGAAAAATAGAGTTACCTGATTTTTTGGGCGAAGAAGTAATGTTTGCTTCAAGCAACGTGATTTTGGCAGTTGAAGGCCACTAACACACTTATAAAATACATTTGCTTTTTAAGAAGTTTAAATTGCAGCGACATACGTTATACGTACGTTCAAGGTTCACTGCTTGCTCACCAAATCCTGCAGGCACCCTCCTTTGATCTAAGGGCCTTGCCTAATCGTAAAGCGTAAAGTTCTAAGCTCTTTTTACGAAGAAAGCAGTCGATCATGTGAAATATTAGTGATTTTTTGAACAATGAATAACGCATCAACTTTTTTCGAAAAGCCTCCCCACGATAAACAACAGCACTTATTATCATGGTGGGATGGCACAAGCCGCGCCCCTCTCAGGGCGTTGCCACACAGCTCATCGTTGATCACTGGATACTGTACAACCTGATAAAGTAAAGAGGATCCATGCTGCTCATAAATGACTGCTTAGACAGGCGCGAAATTTTTTTTACGCTGAGACAAAAATACAGTATTAGAGGCATGGACATTTTAGGGCACGAAAGAAAACTTGGAAATTACGCAGATGAGCAATGAGTAAACTTTTGCCAATTGGGATCATCAACAGGCAGGGGTAGGGAAGGAGCTAATGTATTTTGTAATTGATAAAGTGAAAATATATGGATTTTGGATTATCAGGGATAGGCATGGAAAGTGTGCCTGTGTCAGAGATCACATTGGTGGACTTGAGGGAAATATTCCGACCTCAGAAATTTCATATTTTGGCAGAATATCTGTGGCTAACATCTACTATTTGTTCATGGCATGGAAAATTCGTTCTATCGATTTAGAAAATCCAGTCACAAAGTTAGTGTCATCTGCGTAATTGTCAAGTTTTCTTTCGTGCCCTAAATTGTCTATGCCCCTAATACTGTATTTTTGTCCAAGCGTAAAAAAATTTTGCGCCTGTCTCAAGCAGTCATTTACAGTATAAGCAGCATGGATCGTCTTTACTTTATCAGGTTGTACAGTATCCAGTGATGATCTGTGTGGCAACGCCTTGAGAGGGGCGCGGCTTGTGCCATGGCACCATGATAATAAGTACTGTTTTTAAACCTTTTGAAAAGCAAAATGTATTTTATGAGTGTGTTAGTGGCTTTCAAGTGCTAAAATCATGTTGCTCGAAGCATACGTTACTTCTTCGCCCAAAAATCAGTTTACCCATTTCGTTTACCCCTTGTACAGAACTGTAGAACTACTATCATTTTTACTCTGTAGCCTAGATGAACAAAAAAATGAGGCTGAGTCTAATTCTACCAACAACTTTTTCTTTCGAGTGGGTCACAGTTGGCTGCGAACTCTTCTCGTTACAGCGAGTTCAATTAACACTAATTGAAATCTCCAACTGAAAGAAATTCTCGGTTGCTGATCACGAGGCATCAGCATACTCTTCCTGGAGGGTGGTAGCTTCGATAATAACTCGATCTATTTGGGAGAACTTGTTCTAGGATCTCTCGCTGGCTTGCTTTGCCCACACAAATTGTACACTTCTTATTCATCGCTAACATAGCTGGCTATGCCGACAACACATTGTTGGCGTCGATAGATAGAAATGACGTATCACTACCCTAGGTGTTCAGTTGCCGATGGCGACTGAAAGCGAAAGGCTCCCCTACTAGCTGATTGGCTTCTTTCTCATGATCATTCGTCGCGGAGGTTTTTATACTGTCAAGTGTGGTTCATCTAAGCCCTCTGTAAGTCTACAGTACACACTGTCCGATATGAGCGCCAGTAAAGAACCAAAAAACGAGGATCCTCTCGACTGCGCATGGAAAGAAATGACTGAAAAGGTCAGCGTCGCTGGGTGGAAAGAAGCTTTCTCCGAAAAAAATTCTGCCATTCGCAGCATTTTTCGGGTCAGCCTCGTCGTGTTTTCTTGCATTTGCTTATATGAGAGCTATGATATGATGGATCGATGGCTGAATGTCAAGTATAATGACGAGATATCTGACCTGGACGACCTGAGCGCTCTGCCCTTTTCCAACATCACCATTTGCGCTCAAGCCTATATAAATGAGACATTCATCAGAGAAAACCTGACCATATCGAACAAGTTGCTGGACCGATTCGTGGCTAAAACACACAAGTCCATCGACGAACTGTACCGCCAGCTGGCCCTCTTCATGTCTTACACTGTTCGCCCGCAAACTTTTGATCCATTTGTGATTCGTCTCTTTTCCAAAATCCTGAAATCGAACCCTCAAACAGTGGACGCGTCCGCCTTTGTGGATGTTTCGTCGGCTTTGTGCTCCGACATGTTGCAAAAGTGCTGGTTCAACGGCGTCCAGTTCGACTGCTGCAGCCTGGCCACTATTTCGGTCGACGAAGATGGCGTATGCTATGTACTGAACGTAAGTAACGAGCACTTATTGCTTTGAGGTCTTCAGCACACAAGGAATCAGACTTTTGCACTTAATGTACGTTCCCTTTTCTGTGTGACGAGACCCAAGTAGAAAATCTTTCAGATGACGCAGAGGGTTTTTAAAACTTTTTTCCCAACTCGCTGTGCGCGTAAAAAGAAACCATAAGCTTGCCCTACTGACTACGAATGGTCACATTCTTTCCTGCGCCTGCCAGGAGCAAATGAAAAATCAACCTGCGACTGCAACAACAGCCCGTAAGACTGACATCTCTCACGATCAGCCCTGTAAGATCGACTAGTGTCTTCAGTCGCCGTCGCCGACCGAGCGCTAAGGTTACAGCATAGGGAGCTGCGAAACCCAACCAGCCACAAAAATTTAGAAAAAGACTAGTCTGACGAAATGTGGACATAAGCGCCAAAGTAGTGTACAATTCATAGATCTTGGAACAGTAGACAGATCTGCTCATATTCTGTATTGAGATTCAATCATACATCATTATTGTGCATGGTTATTAAGCAAAGTGGGTGCCAGGCCGAGACACGATTTCTGACTAAAAGAGGTGTTCACTTAAAAACTCTTGGAGATACATAAATGCAGTCAAGTACTCTTTTTTATTTTGTTGAATTGGGAGCGCCTACTTACTGTATATAGGGGACTGTTTTACATAATGCTGCCCTGATTCCTCCGCACTAACAATAAGCCACCCCGCTGGCCACAGGACATGCGTCGGGGAATTTCTGGTGCCAGAAATTATCCAAGGCAGGATCGTTTTTAGCCACTTATCACAAATGGCGTAAGATTCAAACGGTGAACAGAGAGGGTGCGGGCTGGGGTTACTGTAAGCGCTCACCTGAACAATGCCAAAAGTCAGAAAACCGTCCCACACGGGCGATTGCCAGTTTCTTTTATAATAATGCTGTTTTTTTCCGTAATTTGTCGTTGAGATTTTTCTGGCTTCAAACTATATGCATGAATACGGACTGCACGTCTTCGTGTCTTCACGACGAGGAACCCAGCACAAAGTAGAACAGCGCTTTGTGAAATTATTAGAGGAAAAAGATCGATAAAATATGTTGGTAATCAACGCATAGGAATTCATGCTTGTGGAACAAATTGCGAATTATTCCAAAATTCAAAAAGAAGTGCGCGTGACAGGATTCGAACCCTCGAGCACAGCTGCCAGTCAGCAAAAACTTTGCGTCAAAAGTCCTCCTTCGCCACAGAATTTTCACGTTTCTGGCAGAAGTCAGAAGACAAGCGGTTTTTGACCCCTTTCAGGCCTTCCCTGTCTGATCGGAAGGGACTTTCTCAGAGCGGAAACGGTGGATATTATAAGACCACTTGTCTTATAGAAGAGATTTACTACTCAACCGCACCGAACACGCACAGGCATAACACTGATTAGTCAGGCGAGCATCTACCCAAGGGCAAAAGTGTACCGGCACAGAACAAACAAATAACACACGTCAGACAAGGGAGGACCAGTTCCACACAGCAATCACCGAATGATATCGTCGGACAGGCCTAGTATCGAACGAGGTCACTCTCATTTGCATAACTTGATCTTCATTCCCCCTTACATTACTACCTCGCCGATGGAGACGGACTTCCACTGTCCGGGGTGATGGATCTGTGGGAACCCTGGCACAGGGTCTCACCCAAAAATACGAAACACAACGCATCCTACCAAAGTGCAAAAATCAGTCACTTAACACGAAATACACACATGACACAAAAGGGAACTAATTTCCGAAAATCAGAACCCAGGGCCCATCCACCAGCAACCCAGTTTCACACCCTATGGCTTGGTGGTGCACTGCCATAGACCCGGGGGTGCTCCAGCAGGAGTGCCAGCTTCAGGAACCTAACAACGGACATGTGCATATTCATTCCCCTGAACATTACTATCTTGACGCCAACAGTGAAGCAGAGCATGAGGCACACTCGCCAATAAAGCACTAGAAAAAACCATTACTAGCAAAAATGACAAAGAAAAGTTGGAGGAAGTGGGTGATGCTCGGTGCAGAGTGCAAACTGTAAACACAAACGTATAATGCGACATACTGGCAAAAAACGGAATTAAACAAATGGAATGCGTAAGTTGGTGAGGTGAACACTACGGCGCGGTCGGAAGAAAAATAAATGAGAAAACGATGTTTAGGAAATTCGAGAAAAACAGTTATGAAATGAAAAAGAGGGGACCCGATTTGCAAAGCCACACATTACATACCAGTGCAATGCGAAAGTAGAGCCATAATACGAAGCTGAGAATGAGCTGAATGAGATGAGATCGGAGAGAATCGATGAGGTTGACTTACACCGCGCAATGGCGAGAATGCAATGGGAGAGTCGGAATGGCGTTGATTGAGATAACGGATTTGGATCTTGGCCAGGATTGAATCGAATTGGTAGTTGGAAAGTTGGATTTGAATCGTGGTTTGGGAAAGCTTGATCGCATTGCCACAGGCGCTGTAGTTGATGGGATATCGCTCGTATCGATTGACTTGATGTCGATTTCGCGTATTTGATCACGAGATATTGGTCGATTGCATGGTTTTGCTTTCTTTCGTCTTTTCGCATTCTTAGGATTAGTGTCCGGAACGTGGTCAGAACTGCTTCGAAGTCTCGAATTGTCGTATTTCGTCGTCAATACTACCGATTGAGGTTGTGTCGGACAGGGGCTGGCTTTAGGAGCGACAGCCACAGACTGTACGAAAATGCGATTTGCATGACGCGTAAATGTCGAAGCAGATTTCTTGACTACCTCGCCACTTTGGACGCCGGGGGTAGGATTTGAACGAAATTGAGCGCATACCAAACGACTGACCTGAGCTGATTCGTAGTCGATTGGAGAGTAGACGATTGGCATCAAAATTTGAGACTCGGAATTGTCGAGTTGACCGGATTGGCTGACATATGGAATCTTGACTCCAGCGAGTGCTCCATTGTTGAATGTGACCGTTCGACTCGATTCGCATAGCGTATGCTTGTACACGGAACCAATGTCTTGACCAATGAGCACGGTGATAGTACCCGCAGGGTCATTCAAAATAGCGACTGGATGCAAAATTGTTGTTGTACCGAACGTGAGGTGAACATATTGGATGCCCAAAATTTGAACGACACTGTTGTCCAGTCGTGTGATCAGGAGTGAACTTGGTTGCATGCACTGACCGTTCCAGTGTGGATGGATATCGTTGTACGTCTTGCTGGACATGACTGAGACTTGAGCGCGAGTATCGATTGTGACTGGAACTTGTCGACCATCGATGCCGATAACGATTTCAGGTGATGGTTGTTTCTGGAAAGGTGGAAAGTTACCAGCATGGCAAGAAAAAACATTACCTTGACTAGACGGCTGATCGACGACATTGTTGTGAAATAAAGCGGAGGTTGATGGAGCTTGCTGTTGTATGCATGGACTGCCATTTTGAACAGCGGCGACATCTTGAGCGTACAAAAATGGACATCGAAATGGACCATGACCAGGCGTGCGCCCACACCCAGGCGTTGTGCAGGGCGGACGACTAGGGCAATGAGCTGGAACATGTCCTACAGCATGACAATCGGAGCATTTTCTTGTTGCTACATCGGCGGGTGGAGGAATCGAAATTGTGGTATCGTACTGATAGCGAGTGATCGGGCACCGATACACACGATCGCCAATTCCTCTTGGTGGTCGAACATGCTGTGACTGACAGGATTGATTGTTCGTTCGAAGCTGGTTCGACTGTTGACCGGAATTTTGTGTCACTGATGCCAATTTGACTGAGGCTGATGTTGTTGGCATTGAAGCTGTTGATGCAGACGATGGCGAGTTCCAGTTAGATGGTTTTGGCGCAGTTGAATTGCGAAGCTGCCATTTTTTTGCCCGAAGTTTGATCTCTTCAAACGTTGGTCGTTGCGTGTTGTCGACATAAAGGTCTTGGATTAATGCAGCTAGCGGTGCCGGCATATTACCCTGGAATTGTTCGATCAGTAACCATCGCAGCTGGTCTTGATTCGCCGTAGGGAATGCCTTTTGTGCTGCTTGCTCCAATCGGTCGGCATATTCAGAGAATTTTTCGTTTGGAAGCAATTTCGTCTCTCGAAAAGCAGCCAATAAGTACGGTTCGTCTTGCAGTTGAAAATGAGCGCACATATCTTTCACGAGTTGGGGCCACTTGATCGCCATGCGATCAGGATATTTGTCAAGATAGCGGCGCATCCATCGGCTCGCATTGTCTCCCAAATAGAAGGGGAGGACGGTGATCAATTCGTGGTCGGACTGAGCTTGGAACATCTTCATGCGCAGTTGATAGTCTAGAAGCCATTCGTCAAGTGGTGGGGAGTCGGGTGATCCAGTATACGGTTTGATGTTAAGCTGTGGTGCCTTTCCTTTGTCCAAAGCTACTTGGATTCGTGAGCCAGCCAACGCATTTTGCTGAGCGTGCTGCAGCTGACCGGGTGGGGGTGCGTTCGCATTGTGGGCCCGTCGACGCTCGTATGTAGCAAGGTCGATACTTTCGGTTGATTGATTGATGTTGTTACCAGTTAGTGCGACCGTAGCTGGCACAGCTAGGTTGGTGACAGAAGAGGAGATTGCTTTTGCCGCTTCAGACAGAGCGATCGTGGCTTGCATGGTTTCCTTGATCATCGCTTGTAGATCGGGCAGTGAGTTGGAAGAGGCCGTTGGAACTGTCGGAGTAACCTGGACTGGCGTCGGCTTTGGCGGATCAATTGGCTGAGGAGGATTCCGACGCGTCTGGTCCAATTCTTGTTGGAGGCGCTGGATTGTTGCGATGTGGTCTTTGTTCTGCCTCTGCATGTCAGTGATTTCATAGGATGCCAATGACAGTTCGTTATCTTGCGCCTGGCACCATTCGATCAGTGTCTCGCGAGGAACTTGGGATAAATCGTCGGCCGGTGGAGGGGGCGGAACGATTATCTGACCTTGTACTGGTGGATCAGTGAACTGGACGTGGCGTTGTTGAGGCTGCAAGCCGGTACTCGAGGACGGGACCTGTTGACTGGCAGCAACGTCGGGCTTTGAGCTCGACGGGGTCTCGACTTTCTGCTGTCTGTCCGTTGGCAGGCCCCATGCTTGCGCTCGGGCGTCATACACGAGTGGCTGCTTCGTGACGGGATGTAAGTACCTGACATCGAGAGGGATGGTTATATAGAAATCGACAAAAACCCCACCTGTAGAATACGTCGTCGTAATCTTATTGAGCCAGAATTGCATCAAATCGGTTTCTGGGCCAAACGTGTGATCCAAATCGGACTGAGCTCGGGCGAGGGCCGCGGATGACACTGCTTGGCGAAGTGCGTCAACGTCATCTTCATTGCCAGGTTCAGGGGGTGCTTGGGGAACCAATGAACGGAGTACATTCCGCCAAAAGCGAAGGCTGTCGTACCATTCGAATTGTGACCACGAGAACCAGTCACTGGTTACAATCTTGACGGGGGGAACGTCAAGCGGGTCGAACCGTTCTTGGGACTGTGGCGGATCATTGGCACGAGGGTCTGGATTAGAGCGGGCATAGGCGGGGCACACCGGGATGACTCCAGTACTGGGTTGGTGACCACCCTGAGCAGAGGGACGGACATCAGGTTGCTTACTCTGCTCCGCTTTCGACCTGGCCAGTTCAGTCTGCATTCTGCAGTCTGCTTCTGCAGTCTGCATTCTGCAGTCTGCTTAAAGTTGAGATTCGAGCATGGCGAATCGTAGGCGATCTTGCGCGAATTTCGTTCGTTCCTCGGCCCATTGCTGTTCCCGCCGTTCAATTGCACTTCGTATTGACTCGGCATGACGCCTGGCACTGTCTGCCTCCACGACTGCTGCAACGGCACGTTCATACGACTCGGACACTTCTTGGCGGAGTTGTTTGGCCTGTTCAACCGAAATGAGCTGGCGTCGAGCTGCAGGGGGTAATCGGTCGCGCTCATCGGGAGGTGGGTCGACAGCCGTGATCTGGACGGTGGACTCTTCGACGGGATTCTCGTCGGTGGCCTGATCAGCATTTGGCGGCTGATCGGCCATTTCGGGAAGAATAATTGGCGAAATCGATGAGTGGCTTGCAAAGCCTGGCTAGTATCGGGCGGGAGTGAAGTGGAAAATCAGTGGATAGGATGCACGGCTCACACGGGTTGGAGACCGGCAATGGGAACCAATATAAGACCACTTGTCTTATAGAAGAGATTTACTACTCAACCGCACCGAACACGCACAGGCATAACACTGATTAGTCAGGCGAGCATCTACCCAAGGGCAAAAGTGTACCGGCACAGAACAAAAAAATAACACACGTCAGACAAGGGAGGACCAGTTCCACACAGCAATCACCGAATGATAACGAGGTCGAACGAGGTCACTCTCATTTGCATAACTTGATCTTCATTCCCCCTTACAATATCTGGAATGCAATCTTTCTTTTGGAGACAGCAAGCACGAATTGACTCAAATGACAGAATTGTCCAGCCTTAACTGCGCTATATGTAGTTTGCACGTGATGGACTATCTTGCGCCAAACAGTGTAGATTGGCAGAAAGTGATCAAGAGACCATTTCATAAATCCGAGTGGACAATGGTCAGTGACAACTTGGTTGCCTCAGACAGGTTTCCTGCTCTCTACCGAACTATTCTTAGCAAGTTTCACGCCTTTCCCCGAAACCTCGATGCATGCTTGCCTCTAAGAATGAGAATTCTTGCGGGGGTTTTCTCATAACATAATCGGCGTGCGTTTTGTTCCATCGAGCCATTTTCTCTGGGTTTCAGTTTCTGCGGCTCTGGAATTTATATTTGTTTTTCCTTCGCGCAGGGCGAGCGCTGACTTGGGTTTAAAGAAGGCCCGAGCAGCGCGGTCAAGATTTACATAATGTTCTCAGCATAGGGCAGATCCATGTACAACTAGTGTGCGGAGAATAGGAGGTACAAGATGTAAGTGTGAAACCACTGTTCTTTCAGCGATGTCCAGTGTGTTGGTGGCGCAGTGCAGCGCCGTTCAATGCAACACTCCATAAATTCGCCTACCGAGGGTTTGAGTCCACCAGTGGCTGGAATTTTTGGCTTTGAAAACTCTCCGAGCTGTCTTTCCTTTTCCAAACTGGTTACTTGCCTAAATCTACTGACGCGGGTTGCTTGGCGCAGACGTACAGATGAATAAACTCTTACTTGGACCAAAAAACGGGAATTAGCCTCTACACTTGACTTGACTGCGATGAACGAACGCCGATTCCGTAATGAGGAAACCCCCAGATAACATACGAGAGTGTAACAGACTTCACATTCCACTGCTTTTTTTGCATGCGCTCTAGAGCACCTCGACTACTGGTCATCCATTATGTTATCAGAAGCAGGGGTGGGCCAGATAATAATGCTAATAAAAGAGCCAGGTCAAGCTCCAGTAGCCTAACAGAAGTGTCATATTCTCACTGCAAGGGCTGAACGTCGATCGATTATTCACGATGGAAAGTGCCTCGATGATCACAACAGTCTCTGAGAGAGCCCCTTGCTTCTGCATGTGGAAATAACAGCTATCGTAGTGAGAATAAAAGCGGCCGGCTGTTGTGCTGGTGATAAAACGCGGCGGGTTCAGTAATACATGTGTCATACAACGTCTGGGTTCGATTCTCTTCTCGAGCAATTTTTTTGACTTTTTTGAGCTACCCGCAAAGATTTCATACTGTACCGTACTGTATTTTATAACTGTACAATTGCACGCCTGCTGCAACCTCAATGTTTTCTTTAGCATGTAGCTTGAACTGTTGGCCTACCGCTTATGTTAGACGAAGTACAAGATTTGGGCATTTATTCATAAGGCATTCATAAGGCAGGCTTAAAATCACGCCCGCTGCGCCTTATTGATTGTGGACACCCAGAGGCAGAGAACAATAGGCTTTAGCCGTGGAAACAATGGGCAGGTACACTAACTTATCAACCTTGGCGGCCACATAACTTGTTCAAACAGCCTGACTTATGTCCTTTAAGGGTAAATAGGAATCCGTAGCTACGAGTACCATGCGCCATCAAGCGGCATAGCCATGGCATTGCTCTTCATAGCTGCTCGAATGCAAATATGTAGTCGTGCCAAGAGTCCTTGGACTTGTCGAATTTCTCAAACGGAAATCACTGCATGGCATTCATCAACGCTGTCATTTCCGCTCACGCCAACGCCATTGTTTCCTACTCTTCAGTAACCCAGGCCGTTGCAAATGAAGGAAATCTCTAACCAAACGGATTCAACTCACACAGTCTACCTCCCGCAGGAGCTGGAGCTCCCGAATTCAGCCAAAACTCCTAGCTTCCCGAATTTTAAAGTCCCAGGCCCTCCTCGCCCAAGTTCGAATCGACGTCGTCAGTTAATTTCAAGTTATCGACCTGCGTCGGAGTACAGTCATATGCGCACACGCAAACATCATTTACTGAACGGCTCCACATCCTACTCACAACTGACCCCTCTGAACCGTCCACCAACCGCTCTTATACTCTTATACTTTATCCCACAAGTTACAACAACTTTTGCACATTTCAGCTGAATTCTGACAGTGACAATGCTATGCCCTCAGGTGGCACCCGTCATCAGACCAGGCCAGGGCCAGCTGGTGGACTAAAAGTGGAAGCATCGCTCAATTTGAATGATATTCCTTGGCTCGAGGAGGACATGGACTATGGATTCAGAGTTTATGTCAGCCCAGTGCCATACAGCGGCTTCATGTCCCCTTTAGGCGCCCCTGGCGGATCGGAAACATTCATTAAAGTCATTCCATCCAAGCGATATTTGATAAAGGACTGTGTGCCTGGTGGCAAATTAGGGCACGATAGCTTCATGTATTACGACCCCGAGGGATATGATTGTATCGTCAGAAGTTTTTCGGCTCTTTATAGGAAGTACTGGACTTGCGTCAATCCTCTGTATCTGTACAGACCAAACGCAAGTGTTGCATGTAGTCCTGCAGCAACTCATGTAGCGTTTGCTTCTTTTTTCGCTGAAGATATGAGCAGGATGAACGGTGCTGAATCGAATAATTTTATGGGCGCTGATGAAGGCCGGGTAAGTCGGCGAAAGTCGAAACCGCCTCCCCAGCGAGTCGCCTACATGAAGGCTCTTCGTTTAGATAGAAAATGCCGTTCAGCAAGGACAGAGCGATCTAAATAACGCCATGTCGGAAAAGTCATCTTGTCCAAAACACTGCGCGCGTTGGACATACGAGAGCACGTCAAGCTTCATCGATTTGGAACGCTACGAAACAGAAAACCATCGAATGTACAGTCGGATACACGTCTACTACGGCCAGCTTTCGTATCGGCAGTACAATGAAATCAAAGAAAATACTATCTATTTGGCTTTTTGTGACCTTGGAAACGTGGTGGGCTTGTACTGGGGTATGTCCGTCGTTACTTATTTCCATGTCATTTATTACGTGCCTCGATATCTGTATATTTTGTTTAAAAGACGTAGGGAGACGAGAAAATTAGGACCTGATGTGAATAATATGCCAATGCGTGTGATCAGTAAGTCTGGTTAGCACAGTGTCGTTTTCATGTCCTGGATTTTGTATGTACTAATCAATTATTGTGTTAGATCGATTTGCGAATTATGCAAGTAGTTAAGACTGACTGATGAGATCATTGTCTTTTTGCTGTAAAGATCGCTTACAGTGTCTTTTTAAATGAGTTGTGTGGGCTTTATTTCCGCTAATGAGTGAATATAAGCCTGAGCTTAAGCCTTCGAGCTTGTCATTGAGAACCCTTGGAAAATGGCATGTTCTCGTTGAAAATGATAGCGATACTTTGTAAATTTACTCAATTTTTTCATTACGCACTGCTGCAAGTTTGTTTTCCTTTAATTGTGTGGAATTTTAGAGTAGCCTTCGAAAATTTCTCACAAAGAAAACTAGATTTTTTTGAAACAGACTTTGCTATCAATAAGAATGGTGTATGTTCGGAGCCCTGGCATGTCAGGTTTCTCGGGCACTTGTACCCTTAAATGTCTGGTACGAGGGAATTTAGTTCTTGCTTTTCACAGCTTCATTCCTATCCTGGCAACGGAATGAACCTGTGCTGCTGGAGGTCCAGAGGCTGGCGGTAGTTCCCCCACCTAACCAATATTACCTACTAGCGTACCTGAAATCAGTGAGCGAGCAACAAGCTTTAATTTAAAGTTTATTTTAATTAAAGTGTAAGTGGACCCCGTCGCAGTCATCTAAAATCGGCCATTGTTTCTCTCCAAATCGAACCGGGTTCTAATTACATTCGTTTTCACGAGACACACATTGAGAGTCATGGTTCTCGAAGAAAAGCTCGAGCTTGTTATACAGTCTCTCCATAGCATGAAACAACGAATGGATGCCATCGATTCAAGGCTAGCTCGTCTGGATTCGAGAAGGGCGGACACTGATATGAGAAAGTGGAAAATGGGTTCAGGTAAGTTGGTCCATTGCATAAAATTCTTGCCACCAACAGATTAAGATCTTAGGTCGTCCAAATGTACCCCAAAAAGCGAAGGGTTCCGATGATTGTTTGTTCTTATTGAAAACTCTATGCTCACCAAAACGCGCAAAACTGCTGTGGATATCTCGAAAATATCAATTTTTCCGAAGGGTTCCACCATCAAAGTCCCACAGGCCAGTCCGCTCTACTTCCTCACTTGACGTATACCATTTTGTGAAATATGAGTACCGTACAATTATGTGCGGTTTTTTGGGAAGTTTCCACAAGAAAAATAAATTTTCACTTTAGACTTGCATTTTTTACGTGGAGGTCTCTACAGTTTGAGCCAGTTTCAAAGGAACTTTTTTACTGCTCTTTACAAAGCGAAATCCTGTGATAAGCAGCTTGAAACCGATGAGCACTTAGAAATGAGAAATCCGCACAAATTCAAATTTTCAAGGCGATGCGGTTTTTAGGCACCCTGGTGAATTTTTGTGCCACAAAGTTGGTATTTTGAAATTCAGTTTGGCGAACCATCATTAGAAAATTTTGCCATTTAGAAATTAGAAAACTGCGCCTCAATGTAATAGCATCTTATAAAGTTTAGAAATTTCAGATGACATACGGCTACAAATCGCTACCCAGGTGAACGCAGTCGTTGGATTAAGAGAAGCACTCACTAGCGAAAAACGTCTTTCAAGATATACATGGCAGATTCTTCTACTTGCTGGAATTGGAGCAACAATGTATGCTCTGTACCTAACAGGCATAGAATATTCTGATAATCCTACCGCTACCAGGGTAAGTCACCCTGGGAATTGAGGAGGTCTGAAACGCAGTATGGCATTTCAGGTTACACTTGCTGGCGACAAGCAATACACGTTCCCACCTTTGCTAATGTGCCCAAGAGAATGGTTCGTAGTGGACAAAGCTGAGCAGTTGGGTCTGTCCCGAGATGGCTTATTGTACTCCTTATCTTACCTGCAAGATCTCTATCCAATTACAGCAGGCAATTATAATGCAGCTAAAAGCGACTTCTTCTCAGTTTATGAACGACGCGGATTCAAGTCACTTTTGGATTTCTTCGCTGCTATTTCACCCGACTTAGAATACGAGTCTTGGAACAGTAGCGGTCAAACATCGAATTACGCCTGTCGCGGGTGCAAAATTCAGAATCCAGAGAAGACCATTTTAGAGCAATGGTTCTGTTATACATTCCAGTTTGAGCCAGTGGATCGAGAACTGGGGGTTTATTCTGGAACTCGATCTGTCAAAGTTAAATTGAAACCTGACACAAGAACCATACTTGAACCAACTTACGAATGGCAGTTTTATTTCAAGTCGGAAAAAGACCTTCTATTTGCCACCTTTCCCATGATCACACTTCGCTCACTTTGCACTCATACTATCAGATTGATCGAACACAAGTTCAGCACGTTGAGTACAACCCACTCGCCCTGCATCAAGAATCCTGAAGAAGGCTACTCATTCGTCGCCTGCATGGCAAGATGTCACAATGAGCTATATAGGCGAAAGATAGGATGCGGGTTTCTATGGCTTTCAGATTGGCAGCTTTCACCATCCAATCATTGCAACACTCTGAACGGGATTCAATTAGGAAACAGAACTTTGCAAGAATTCTATTCTTCTAATGACAATGCGCAAGTGGACTGGCAAGCAGCCGAAGATTGTGTCCACGTGTGCCCAAGGAGCTGCGACAGAAGCATTTTCGACACAATATTGCAAAGTCAGCAGCAGTTTGTTGGCTCCGACAAAAATGAAGCGTTTAGGACAAACACTACTGTTGTGGCTGTGGTCATGAGGCACGGTGGGGCTTATCAAGGAGGAGTGATCGAGTTAAAAGAATTGAACACGTATGCATTGATGCAGCTGGTTAGTAATATCGGGGGCACACTAGGGCTCTTTGTGGGTGCTACATTAATGACGTTTGCCCAAATAATTGTTTTCTTGATTGAATTGATACAGAGAGCATGCACCAGTCGAATGGTCACGTGAGGTTTTGCTGTAAATCTAGCTATAAAAATTGACCAAGGAAGGGAACCATGCTGCGGGTGTAAACATGTTTGAATTGGCTCTGCTGCGAAAGTAAGAAATAATCGCGATAAAAATCGAATTTTTGTCTGGAAAACCAGGGAAGATCAGGGAAAATCATTTTGCGCTCCTTATGAATGAACCATGGGTAATTCTTTTTACAGGCTGGAAGAAGGTGTATGATGGTCACCTAATTTTCTCAGCTGATCTATATATGGGCATCCGGTGCTTTAGTCGAAACTATTTTGTAACATAAACGAAAAACGGATCCTTCAAGTTACATTAGCTCACTAGTGCGGAGGTAACTGTACGATACTCGGTCAAGACTCAAGGTTAGCTCAAATCATAATGAGCAAAAACAATCTGATAACAAAGCAAAAGATCATTTAGCTTAGAAGGAATACATTGGCCACTTAGTCGCTCACAACTTGAAAGCCCATTATTAAATGTTTTACTCAATAGGAACAACACGACCTGGATGATCGTAAGACCCCCTTTTGTTCGTTTTTGCCTTGATGGAAAAAACTGGATAGAGTTACACAAAAGGCTTTTGCCACCACTTTATTAACCTTTTGGAATCGCTCCCATTTCAACAAATAATCGGATTAAGTGCACCTTGTTTATACTCGATCCTCTTGCATGTTCGGACTTACAATGCCTTTGTTGATTCCGTCGGTCGAGCCTGCTTGGGTCGAGCGTAGTGGGACCCTTTGAACAATGATGCGTCAAGTCATCAAACCAGAACCATCACCGCTGGAGATATCGCGTCCTCTTGACGAAATAAACACAAGATTAAAGAGCATTCAGGAACGATTAGATGGTTTCGATACAAGATTACGGAAACTTGAAACGGGCTCTGGTGGATCCCGAGAATCTGATCAGTCACAAAGAGAAGGTAACGCAAGCATAATTTTGACAGTTTTCGATTGGTTTTCCAAATCGCATAGTTGCCTCGTTTAGCCAACATGCGCCAGAAACTGGTGGCACAAATAACGGCTATTGTTGGACTACGAGAGGCAATAACAAGCAAGGGTCGATTCACAAAAGCAACGTGGCAAATTTTGTTCTTTTTGGGACTTGGCGCTACAGGATTTATTTTATACGAAACAACAACTGATTTCCTGAGGGATCCTACTGCGACAAGAGTGAGTGACACAATATAGCAGCGGTCGCAGCGATGCAGGCGTTTTTTGGTAAAGAGCGGCAGGGTTTCGTCCTTCAGGTTGGCTTTTGGCCATAAATCGCTGTGCTATCACCTACAGTATGCCCTGCATGATCGCCATCACCGTCGAGGTGCACAAATTCAGCTGCGAAACACCCATTTCACATTTTTTGAGGAAGACAGTTTCTTGGTTTCAATACCCTCCTATGGAGGTGGCAGCGAGGACGGACGCTGCTGTATGCTGGTTTTTGAAAACTTTGCGTACTCTAGGCCTCCTATACCACCTACGCAAAAACGTTTTTACTTCTGCATGCAGTAAGAAATCTGATGTGATAATGAAAAGTGATAATGAGCGAAAGAGCTGTATCAAGTTGTGCATATGAGTGCTTGAAAAAACTTGCATTTCAGATAAAACTCAAAAGTGACAAAAATTTCGAATTTCCACCAATGCTACTCTGCCCAAGGTCATGGTTCGACTTGGAAAAAGCAAGTAATTTGGGTTTATCAACAGGCGCTTTCTTATATGGACTGTCGTACCTCCATGATCTGCACCCGTTGACTGTAGATAATTATACTTCTGCGAAGCAAGAATTTTTATCTTTTTATGAATCTCAGAAGTTTGATTCCTTACTCGATTTTTACAAGGCAGTTTCACCCGATTTGGAATATCAAGCAACAAATGGCGCAGAATCATATTTTACATGCCGTGGATGCATGCCGCAGAAGGCAGATAAGACAATTTTGGACCAGATGTTCTGTTATATTTTCTATTTATATCCTGTTCAAAATGGTTTGGGGATGCACTCTGCTACTCGATCAATAAAAGTCTATTTTAGACCAAAAACTGAACCAATAATGCAAAGATCTACAGAGTGGCAAATGTATTTCAACCCATTCCCTGACTTCATGCTCTCCGTCTATCCTATGACCACCGTCCATTCATTCATTAGCAGTACAGTCAAATTTAGTGAACAAAGATTTATCACCATGTCAACATCGGAGACACCTTGCCATGAGAAAAAGAGTAATTATTTATTTTCTCTATGCATCGCGAAATGTCACAATGACCTGTATTACTCAAGGATGAGTTGCGGTTTCATATGGATGTCAGATTGGAAATTTCCGCCATCTCGTCATTGCAATACTTTGAATAAAATTCAGTTCACGAATAGGACTTTGACAGAATTTTTTGCATCGACTGAAAATGACGAGATCGATAATATGACAGCCATTGCTTGCGTCAAAAAGTGTCCTCGCAAGTGTGACAGAAAAATATTTGATGTAACCGTGCAAATTCAACAAGCATTTTCCGATGCAGAAAAGAGAGAAGCCTTGAAATCAAAGAAAACTGCCATAGAAGTTATTCTCAAACACGGGGCTGTATATCAGGGAGGTATGATGGAATTGCGAGAGATCGATACATACTCAAATATTCAACTGATCAATAACATCGGTGGTAGCTTGGGTCTCTTCGTCGGTGCGACTCTTATGACATTCGCGCAAGTAATACTATTCGTGATTGAATTCATGGGAGAAACATTTACTAGAGCAGTGCGATTAAACCAGATTTGAGAACGTGTGGACTGCAGGAGCTTTGTATCTTAAGGTGTTACTTAGAGGATGCACGCTTTAAGTTGGAAGCATAGTTCGATGCGATGCGTCAAATAAGCTTGCGATGCGACGTTTTAGGTAGGTACCTTTTTACATTGTCAGTTGACCCAAAAGTGTCGCATCGCACGCTTATTTGACGCATCGCATCCAACTATACTTTGGGCTTTAGAGGAAAAAGTGATTCTGCACCCTGCTGACTTTGTGTTACTTTTGCTAAGAAACTTTACGCGCACACATGATGCATGCATTGACCAGGCATCAACCGTAAGTATGATGTTTTAACCATGGACTTGATTGGTTGCCCTGGTTTTTTGGCGTGGTGCAAAACCTCCGCCAGGTACGCCCTCCATTCTAAATCAGGCATACTGCGCAGGAGATATAACCTGGGAATAGAGAAGAGCGGAGATGGCACGGGGCTATGCGAAAAGGATGCATTATGATTGTGGGCCATGGCGAGTGGTAGAGAATTTTCGATCTTCTCCTGCTGATATAAACGCTAACCACCACAGTTTATTATACAGACGCTGGTGTCTAGCGTTCGACCGGGGTCAACTATTTCCGGGGTCGAGGTCGGGGTCGGGGGTGGTTATTGAGTTTGAATTTTTAAGCCCAATTGATTTAGTGCATGCAAAATACTTTTAGCGGATGTCACTGATCTCCTCAGAAATAACGACAAAATTTTAGACAGGAATCATGCATTTCTTATCAGATAGATACCAAATGAAAATAGGAATCCAAGTTATACACTACGTACAGTATATATGTTTCTCCATGCACTGAATTATCTGTACTCCTATTTCCCGCACAATTAAATCTACATCAAGCTTCCAATAAGAAGGACCCATTCTTATTTTCGCAAAAGAAAAGTTGCACTCTACCTCGAAGATTTTATGGTCAGACAGACCCGTATCCGTGAATTTGTAACCTCTATAAGATGTTACCACGTTTTCAGACCCATAAATCCTATCAATACGGCCCTGCGTTTTAGTGCTGTGGGCGAGATGAGAGAACTCCCTTCGTTTCGCATGATTGGCCCGAAAGACATCATGCAGTCTGAATTTCGAAGAAAACTTGCGAAATTCTTTTAGTCCGACCTCAGGGTACACAGTGAGTTCGCTGCGATCCAACTCTTTGCACTCCACAAAATTGAAATCTCCTAGACAGACGCATGCATCATGATATCTGAACCTTTGCAAAGTTGTCTCGAACAAATTATCAAAAAACACCCTCCTCTTATTTTCTTGAGCTGGAGCATAAAGGCCAATACACAGGAAAATCTTATTCTGATACTTTGCTGTCAGTACTACGGCTCGCCCTGATACACTTGTTATCCTAATGACGTCAGAAAATAAAGAACTCCTATTTACCAACAAACAGACCCCTGCACTGAACTCCTCCGAAAAAGAATGATAACTCCTGAATTTTCGCTCAAAAATATTATCAAAATACGCAGCCTCCCTAGCACTTCGAAAATGGGTTTCTTGAACACATAGCAGATCATAATGTTTCAAAAATTCAAAGACTGCAAGAGTTTTTTGGGGCTTATCCCTCAATCCTGCTGCGTTGTATGTTGAAAATTTAATATTAGACCCTATTTTGTTCCTGGGGAGAGAGCGAAAAAGAAATGCAAAAACTAATAAAGCAAAAAGGAAGAATAATTAAGACTGTTCCTATTCTAGCGCCAGGTGACAGGCATTCATGACTTACGGACATTCGGGGGTTCCTGGTGTCCATCAGTGCTCGAGTCGTCGCTACTGTTCCGTTCGAAAGCTCGCTTTCGTTGTTCCAATCGTCTTCGTTCTTCTTGGATCTCCTTGACCTCATTATCGTACATTGCCATCGCCATCATGCGGTCCCGCAAATCCGTCAACAATTGGCCAAAAACATTCATGCCCTTCCACTTAGATTTGTCTTGGATCGCTGGGTCATCTCGAGCGAGGCCGACGCCCCATCGGCGATCGTTTGGATTCGCTTCGACGAGGATTTTTGGTGCCGTTTTGAAAAGCTCTTTTCTCAATTCCACGTTGTGTTCAAATTTCTTTTCATTCGCCTTGGTCAACGCCGTCACCGCAAATTCCATCCAGTCGCCATGTTCTTCTTCGTCCCACTCTACTTTTCCTCCGAGTTTTTTTGCGCTTGCCCCAGTCTTTGCTTTCATGATCTTTGACTCATTCTCTTTGTCTCCAACTTTCAGTGCCTTTTTCCAGCATAAATACTGTTCGGTCGAGGTGTATCCCGCTCCATCCACTGTAAAGGCGAGTTGTATAGATTCGAGAGGGGAGGGTGACTCCGAAGTAAAGAATGGTTAGAAAGCATTCGATTTCTCGGTGCTAGTTTCCATCGGCTCTTGGCGTATCGGGGATATCACTCGATTTTGACTAATCAAGGATGCGACAGATTCCAATGGAGGGAACTCCGCATCATCGTTCTCCTTTCCGATTTGGTGTGTGGTCATCTGGGGCGACTGCGGGGGGCGAATTTCCTCTCATCGATCGAAAGCCCCCATAATTTCCTCCTTTAGCACGGGACGCGTACGAGGACGGGTTGTGATCCACGTTTGGGCAGTCCTTGGCGACGTGTCCAGATTCCTGGCATCGATAACATTGAGTCAATTTTCCAGGGTAGGGGACACATACGTTATAAGCTTTTCTTCGCGAGCAATTTTTAGGCCCAGTAATTCATAGTTCGCTTGATCGATGTTCTGTTCTCCGGCAGATTTGGCTTTTTGAGGAGAGGCTGAGTGATTGGGGATGTTGGAGATGGATAGGAAATAGGAAGGAGGAGTCAGTGCGGGTTTCAAGTACACAACGATCCCAAGCAACATACTATTCAACTCGAAAACGGAAAAGAAGCCTTAATTGATCGCGCTCCTAGCAGTCGCATCGGAAAACGTAGGCGTCCAATGTTATCGATGCCAGGAATCTGGACACGTCGCCAAGGACGCCCAAACGTGGATCACAACCCGTCCTCGTACGCGTCCCGTGCTGGAGGAATTAGGGGGGCTTCGAGTCGATGAGAGGAAATTCGGCAGTCGCCCAGATGACCGCACACCAAATCGGAAAGGAGAACGATGATGCGGAGTTCCCTCCATTGGAATCTGTCGCATCCTTGATTAGTCAAAATCGAGTGATATCCCCGATACGCCAAGAGCCGATGGAAACTAGCACCGAGAAATCGAATGCTTTCTATCCATTCTTTACTTCGGAGTCACCCTTCTCGAATCTATACAACTGCGCCTTTACAGTGGATGGAGCGGGATACACCTCGACCGAACAGTATTTATGCTGGAAAAAGGCACTGAAAGTTGGAGACAAAGAGAATGAGTCAAAGATCATGAAAGCAAAGACTGGGGCAAGCGCAAAAAAACTCGGAGGAAAAGTAGAGTGGGACGAAGAAGAACATGGCGACTGGATGGAATTTGCGGTGACGGCGTTGACCAAGGCGAATGAAAAGAAATTTGAACACAACGTGGAATTGAGAAAAGAGCTTTTCAAAACGGCACCAAAAATCCTCGTCGAAGCGAATCCAAACGATCGCCGATGGGGCGTCGGCCTCGCTCGAGATGACCCAGCGATCCAAGACAAATCTAAGTGGAAGGGCATGAATGTTTTTGGCCAATTGTTGACGGATTTGCGGGACCGCATGATGGCGATGGCAATGTACGATAATGAGGTCAAGGAGATCCAAGAAGAACGAAGACGATTGGAACAACGAAAGCGAGCTTTCGAACGGAACAGTAGCGACGACTCGAGCACTGATGGACACCAGGAACCCCCGAATGTCCGTAAGTCATGAATGCCTGTCACCTGGCGCTAGAATAGGAACAGTCTTAATTATTCTTCCTTTTTGCTTTATTAGTTTTTGCATTTCTTTTTCGCTCTCTCCCCAGGAACAAAATAGGGTCTAATATTAAATTTTCAACATACAACGCAGCAGGATTGAGGGATAAGCCCCAAAAAACTCTTGCAGTCTTTGAATTTTTGAAACATTATGATCTGCTATGTGTTCAAGAAACCCATTTTCGAAGTGCTAGGGAGGCTGCGTATTTTGATAATATTTTTGAGCGAAAATTCAGGAGTTATCATTCTTTTTCGGAGGAGTTCAGTGCAGGGGTCTGTTTGTTGGTAAATAGGAGTTCTTTATTTTCTGACGTCATTAGGATAACAAGTGTATCAGGGCGAGCCGTAGTACTGACAGCAAAGTATCAGAATAAGATTTTCCTGTGTATTGGCCTTTATGCTCCAGCTCAAGAAAATAAGAGGAGGGTGTTTTTTGATAATTTGTTCGAGACAACTTTGCAAAGGTTCAGATATCATGATGCATGCGTCTGTCTAGGAGATTTCAATTTTGTGGAGTGCAAAGAGTTGGATCGCAGCGAACTCACTGTGTACCCTGAGGTCGGACTAAAAGAATTTCGCAAGTTTTCTTCGAAATTCAGACTGCATGATGTCTTTCGGGCCAATCATGCGAAACGAAGGGAGTTCTCTCATCTCGCCCACAGCACTAAAACGCAGGGCCGTATTGATAGGATTTATGGGTCTGAAAACGTGGTAACATCTTATAGAGGTTACAAATTCACGGATACGGGTCT